>JACEFZ010008402.1:57500-377500 GCA_014155875.1 Cepaea nemoralis
GAGATCTGACTTCACGCACCAAACGGCAGATCCGCCATAGAGTTATCATTACCCCACATTGCACACACACACGAAGCCCAGCATAACAAAAATGCCCAACCTCTAGCATTCCCTCTACGACTCACTACCCCAAGTCAACAATAAAGACCCTCCCAGGAGGGCGTGTCTGGTGAGTGCCCTGCTCAAATATGCTGAGAGCATGTACATATCGGGCGAGGGTCGGGGTGAGAGTTGACCGCCCGCCACTGACTCCTCCTGTGGCCATTATTGATCTGTTGGTTCTGGTTTGACAAACGCGCGCCCAGGTCTGGCCCTGGGAATGTCGGCTTAAAAGCCTGGCATTTGTCTTTACTGCCGTTACCGGCACGACCTTCGCTTTAGCTTAAAATAGTTGTCGGACGACGATGTACTGACAAACTGACAGACAGACAAGTAGACAGTTAGACCAGCAGGCATGGTGACTGAGAGGAGGCGAGTTAGTTGGTAGGACAGCAAGCTCTATAAAAATATCTCAAAACTCTATGACGTGGCCATTGGCGGATAAGTGACGACATACATAACCTCTCCCCCTGCTGCTTTGCAAGGTCTGTCTTTTTCAGGTTCTCAACCTTTTTTGGCCCGTGCCCCCCTTCACCATATTTTCAGAACATCATCCCCCCCCCCCTTTCATATTTCCTCCCAAAAAATTCCCCCACTACACAGCATATGTAAAAATGGAAGCTAAATTTAATAACACATACTAGAACAAATCTAGACGTCTACATAAAACGTGATTTGCGGGTCTACTTACGTTATAAAATGAATTTCAGAAGGGTGAGACATACAGAACCGTAAAGTATGAAGGAAAAAACAATAGCAAGTAATCGGTTCTTGTATTAACGCGATCTTAAATAATATCTTAATCTACCCCCCCCCCCCCCATGGAAACCCTAAAATTACCCCCCCCCCCCCCCCGGGGGAGGAATTCCCCGCCGGTTGAGAACCACTGTTTTAGACAAAGGCCTGCGGACTCAACCATATACAAACCAGCGGAAGTCAAAGGGAAACCATCACTGTATTTTCCCAAGATAATCATGCTTCAAGACAAAAAATAATCATGCTTCAAGACAAAAGATAATCATGCTTCAAGACAAAAGATAATCATGCTTCAGGAAATCAAATCAAATCAAATCAACTTTATTTTAAATAAAGACAAAAGATAAGCATGCTTCAAGACAAACTCGACAAAGACAACAACGCTAATGATGATTCCAGTAAAATCTCTTCGTCCGGTAGGGAGCATCATGTGCTAAAGTTGATACCCGATCGTCACCAAACAAGTGTATGCAAATTAAATGTTACAAATACATTAAATGTTGGTCCATGGAATGTCAGAACACTTCACCAGAATGGAAAGTTAGAAAACATTCAGAAGGAAATTGAAAGAATGAAGATAAATATATTCACTAACATCATGTACCATGCCGATAAGCGTGGGCGGTCATGTTTAGCCATCTGAAGTGATCAACAGAGTGGTGAATGACAGTGTTCCTGTCTCGACTATACCAGGCTGCAAAGCTATCCAGGTATTTACTTCTCTGTCCTCCCCTTGTTCTCTTCCCCTCGATCTTGCCAGTTGTAACCAATTTCTCCAATTTATTTCTTCTCATAACGTGTCCAAAAAACTGACTGTCTAGGTCTAATTTCTCAAATCAGTTTTCGGTTTTCATTTGTGTCTTGTGGGACTTGTTAATTGGTTTTTCTATTCTGCTCATGGTATTCTCTGCCACATTTACACAACCATCAGATGTTTCTCAACAAGTCTGCTAAATGCCCACGCTTCACATCCATACAAGAGTACAGGCTCTATACTAGGTGTTAGTGAAATGTGATGAAAGGTGTAGGGAAAAATACATAGATACGTACATAATTATTTACTCAGGAGGGAAGGACTATAAAATGGCAGTAGACATAATGTTTGATCAACTGAGCGCTAGGACAGTTGAGAATTTTGGATAATCGCAGATAGTGTGTTATTAGTGCAAACCTCTGAATATCAATATAATTCTTGCATATGCTCCAATAAGAGATAGCACAGAAGAAGACTCAGTACGAATTAGATATGACCGTGGATCAGTGTAAAAATTGCAATGCCAAAGTAGGCAACGAAACAAAAAAGAAAAGAAATGAGTGGCGTGACTGGGGGAGAAGGTCTTGGTGATAGGAATGAGAGAGGTGAGATATTAACCATCATCAGCATGTGCCATGCTGGTAAGCGTATGCGATTATGTTTTGCCATCTCACTCGATCACCAGAGATGTTAATCGCATGAGAGAAAATCATAGAATGATGCTTGCTTGCTTGCGTTCGTTGGCTTGAGCTCCAACGCAAAAGTCCTGTATGTCGGATGAAGACATCCTGTTGTCCAACATCATTGTGATGTCACACAGGACCTGAGGTTTGCGTGAGTATCCGTTGTCCCATGTCTGGCTTATTGGTGTGCAGACTGGTGGTTCCTCGCCATGCAGGCAGATACTCTCCGACTTCGGAAGAATCATCGATCCTACTGATGTTAGCCAGGTCCCCGAAGAGACCTGTTGCCCAGGACGCACGACGTGGACGTGTCAGCAGGTCTTGGCCAGTATATATCCCGGCCCTGGTGCCTTGGAAAACACCTCTGCGTCCCCATAGAATGATAATAGGTAACACCTTATTCAAACACCATCACTGACGATTATATATGCGGAAAAGCCCTGGAGATAATATTCGCTAGCAAATTGACTACAAACTGATTCTTAAGGATCCAGAAGCCGTTTAGTAGGAGCAAAAACTAGACCAGGAGCAGATGTATAAAGCGACCATGTGTTCATTATAGGACAGATGAGGTTAAGATTTAACATTATACAGAAGGCTAAAAAAAAAAAAAAAACAAGTTAGATCTAGCATTACTTAAAACAGACACAGAAATTAGAGAAAAGTACAATGTTACTGTAGAGAACAGATGTAATGTCATAGAGACAGTAGTGGACGGGCGGGTGTTGAGACAGACAGACGAACAGACAGAGACATACATAGACAGACAGACAGAGTAAAGGACCCTTATACACGCCTTCATGAGCATTGAGCACATGCTGCCAGAGCCGTAATTGGACAGACCAATCGACGCTCGGCGCGTCACGTGGTCACTATGACTCTACATGGCGCGTCACGAGGTCACTACGAAATCTATAAGTCTCTTGCCATTTCTCCCGCCTCACAGACCCTGAAGTCCAGCCTGTTTACTTCTTCTTCTTCTTCTGCGTTCATCCGGAGTGTTTTTTTTTTTTTTCTTCAGACGTAATTACGCTGTGCCTATTATTTGCTTCTTTTAGCCGACACATCCGACTTCTGCGACATTTTTGGACTGGGTTAACCTTCCCGGGAGTTTCGAAAGATAATCGACTCGTTGTGGTGTCACCTACACCCCAGCTGGTCAAGTTAGAACGGCCGAAGACATCCCGGTCAACCCTCAAGGTAAGGCAGCGACAGACTTTGTGTGCATTCCCCGCCATGAATTTACAATATCCTGTGTCCAGCTTCATGCTGGTTGACCTCTGACTCTTCTTACAGCAACCATACCTTCCATTACCAAGCCAATGTTACATGCAATAACTTGCCGTCTTGTGTTCAAAATGATGTAGCAGCTACAACCTAAGGCGGTAGCGAATTTGACTGATTAGATCAATTCGCTCGGTAAATATTCGTCCTCAATTGATGCGTGTGATCACATGATCCTTTCCACCGTCACGCATCATGTGACGTCTCATATGCTTAGTGTGTGATCTATCTGCAATCACTTTCTCCTTTGTCTTTATTCCATTCCCGCTCGTTTACCTCCATGCAACACGATCAGCGGCGACTTGCTCCCAAGGTGCAATATCAGTGCCAGTACCAATCATGTCTCACTTACATATATCTGTGTACCGTAGTAGAGATATTTTACCCGTCTGTAATTCACCAAAAAAGATGTCCTTTGGTATTCTACTATCGTCCATTCTCCTATCGTGTCCTATCCATCTAAGTCTACGAAGACTGAGCATGTAACAAACAGAAACACCATCCGACCTTTCCCAATACTTCCGTGCTTGTGATCTTAACTTCTGACATTTAATATGGCCGGCATATGTTAGCTTCCGCGACATGTTACCTTTTATAAGTCAGTGGTTTTCTTTGTTCAAATTCTGAAGAATTTCATATTTGTGTTTGTCTGCTGGCGAAGAGGTTGCGGACGCAATTCGTAATCCCTTATACCGCGTTCGAAACACAGCTACGAGCGATTTGGCAGCAGACCGCCTTGCGTTTAAATACAATAACAAACAAGAGTGCCGGTCGTTCAGGAAGCAATGGTAAACTACTAAACGTAAACTTACCAAGAAATCACATACAGCCATACAATGATGGGGTTGACTGCGACGTCATGTAAAGGACATGCAACTAACTTCTTCTTCTTCTTCTTCTTCTTCTTCTTCTTCTTCTTCTTCTTCTTCTTCTTCTTCTCCTCCTCCTCCTTCCGTGTCCACGATGTTCTAAGAAGGTTCTGTAACGTCTCAGCTCAAAACTCCAATGTTCTTCTTTAGGGATTCCCCAATAATTACAATAAGCAAACAACACCGTTACACCCCAAGGTGCTTGGACATACAGTGCCAGACCCACATGTCATAGACCAACCGGCACTGCGTGGGTGCTGTAGGTATCACGCCGGCTGCTTTTATTTCCACCGACATTTTATGGTATCTATTTAGGAAGGAAGGTCAATCAAAACTCCATTTGCCTTCTTCTGCGACTGCTACAATGGTCCACGACTCACGTTCAAATGGGGGATCGATTACATTATCATTTTTATTTTTTTGCATATCCCTTACAGGACGCTGCAGTCAACATCAGCATTTTTCAGCTTCTGTTGATGTACTAGACAAGATTACGCTCAGTAGTTTGGCATTGCTATCTGAGCGACCGGCTCACACACCCCGTAAGTTACCAAAGCGGCGAGAACTGCTACCGATTCTCGCGCAGGTTACGTTACGCACGAGAATATACGGTATGGTAAATCAAAACTCCATTTGCCTTCTTTTGCGAATGCCGCAATGGTCCACGACTCACGTTCAAATGGGGGATCGACTACATTGTCATTTACCGCCTCGTTATATTATTGTGCTGTTTTAAAATCTGCATGCCCTTTGTCCCAGCTTGAATTCCTACACAATTTACGTTCAGCAGTTTGCCATTACTTTCGGAACGAGAAGTCGCAGTTTAAGTCCAACTCACCGGTATAAGGGGTGCCATCGGCGCACCGGAAGTTTAAGAGCTAGGGCACTCTCATTCTTTCAGCCAAGTCGACCGCTCGTTTCATAAGTTACATGCCATTACAGGATGTCGCAGTCAACCACATAATTTGTTTGCTGTTTGTGATTTCTTGGCAATTCAGTAGTTTGTCATTGCTTTATGAACGACCGGCACTCATATCATTATACGGAAACCAACGCAAGACAGTCTACTTCCATATCGCCCGCAGCTGTGTTTCGAACGCAGTATGCTCGATTACGAATTGTATTCGTTAACTCCTTCGCCACAGAGCCGGACTCGTTACATTACAGACAGTTGGAGCTAAGCAAACGCGGGCAAGACAAAATGTTCAGACGACATGTGTCCTGGTGCATGGATCTCCAGCAAGGCCGATGTAGAAGCAGACAGCTATAGTCTGTCCAGAAATGAATGCCTTAATTCACGATCAATTATTTTGAAAACTGTCTGTTGCATTGTTGTGAAATTTTTCCTGCCGTCTTATATTTACCCCCACCCAAGGAATATGTGTTTGATAGGTCCAAAAGCAACTTAAATCATGTAAAAACTTAAATCATTTGATGTTTTGGTGAAAAACTAGTGATTTCTCGCTAAAAAACTTATTTTACAGCAATGCCCCGTTCCACTACGCGAAGCTCTTGTCATAAGGCCAATCCCATGTTAGTTAGTCCCACGAGAAAATTAACTATTCAAAGCTAAAGTTTCTGTGTGAAGGCGTAATACATTTAATAATGTGCACTTCATCTCTGACCCGTAAATTATATACCGCATATAAACAAACTTTGAAACCCGCTGTACAATCTCCAGAACAATAATCTTTTTGTTGGATGAACATAATGATAAGGTTATATGCTAAATTTCATCATTTTCCCTCAGTTGGTTACTGAGATCTGGAATTTTATATTGGGGCAGACAAAAGTAAACAGACTATAGCTATACATTTAATGATATAACATAAAGATACAAGACAGACAGACAGCGCATGAGAACGAAACAGGTCGACTGACAGACAACAAAGCCCGATAAATATGACATGGTCAGCTCGTTAAGGGAAACAACCCGGAGGCGAACTGTCAATTACCGCTGTTGGATATAAGAACATGTGTGAAAGGGTCATTAAAATATAAGAAATGGAACATCAACTGTGGTGGTTCTGTCCCATGTCTTCTAAAAGTAAACAGTAGAGACTTCCGTTTGGCGCACTTCCTTTGGGGATGAACAATTGTCACTTAATCTAGGCCACAGTACAATGAGATGGGGTTGACAGTTCCCTTGTTCGCAGCTTTTCCTTCCAAGATGATGGCTAGCAAATTGTCCGGTATCAGTTGCATGTGGTTGGGTTGATCTCTCAGCCGTGCAGGCAGGGAAAAGACTCATGCCGCTACTGGGGACTGAACGCTGATCACTGCTTTGGTAAGAACCAAAAAAAAAACCAGCGAACCAGCTACTGGCTTATCGTGACTAATAAACATGTCAACTCAACTGACACGCCATACAGAGTATGGGTGGATGGATGCGTTGATGGGTGGATGGATGCGTTGATGGGTGGATGGATGCGTTGATGGGTGGATGGATGCGTTGATGGGTGGATGGATGCGTTGATGGGTGGATGGATGCGTTGATGGATGGATGGATGCGTTGATGGGTGGATGGATGCGTTGATGGGTGGATGGATGCGTTGATGGATGGATGGATGCGTTGATGGATGGATGGATGGATGAGTAGATGGGTGAGTGGTGGATGGATAGGTGGGTGGATAGATGAGTAGGTGGTGGGTGGATAGATGGGTGGATAGATGGGTAAATAGGTGGATGGGTAAATGGGTGGACGGGTAGATGGGTAAAGGGGTGGGTGGGTAGATGGGTAAAGGGGTGGATGGGTAGACAGGTAAAGGGTGGTTGGGTGAATGGACTGGTGGGTGAGTAGATGAATAGATGGGTGGGTAGATGAGTAGATGGATGGCTAGATGGATGGGTGGATGGACAGATAGATTGGTGGATGGATGGATATATAGATACTTCAATGACAGCAGAGAAAGCTGGAGTATGTCACAGGGGAAGAAGAGCAGGGAGGACACCGAGAGAGAAAATGTTGGACACGCTGACTTCATGGCATGGAGAAACAGTGGTATTGGAAATGACTGACATCACAAGATACAGAAGGATGGAGATAGCCGTGATCACCAGCACCTCTCATCATGGACTATCAGGAAAAGAAAAAGAAGTCCGTGAAAGCTTGGTGCATACTGAGACGTCTTAATACATCTATTTCCATCACGGCTGTTGTAGCGGGCAATGGAATATAGAACTAGTCTTTGCGACCAGAGGCGAAGACGGCTGCGACGTATTGCTAGCTAGCTATTCGGCTTACAATCGGGACAATCATTACCCACGCGCTTTTACATCTACTCCGAGAGACTGACAACTTAGAGACTGACAACTTAAAGGCTGGTCCCAATTGTAGAGGCGTGGATTCTACATCATAATCACAATCACGAACTCAACGCACCTAGAGCCGTGTTCTTTAAAGGCTCCATCACGTTCTCGGAAATTGATTTCGCTCGCCAGATACTCGTTAAGGAATTAATATCTCCGCTTAGAAGTGACGCACGTGCTTGGATACGGTATCGTTGGATGTGTGTGTGTGTGTGTGTGTGTGTGTGTGTGTGTGTGTGTGTGTGTGTGTGTGTGTGTGTGTGTGCGAGTGTATATGTGTGTGTGTGTATGTATATGTGTGTGTGTGAGGAGAGAGAGAGAGAGAGAGAGAGAGAGAGAGAGAGAGAGAGAGAGAGAGAGAAAGAGAATGAATGAATGAATGAATGAATGAATGAATGAATGAATGAATGAATGAATGAATAATTGAGAGAGGGGGGTGAACCTTACTAACACCAGTCTGCTTTTCATTTCACCAGAATCTAAACTCTTACAGGTCTACGGAGACCTTCTCTGGGTTCTGTCTCCGGCTGTTAATTTACTGTGAAAGATTACAGGCTTATTGATTCCCATGGATTTCACAAGTATATTGGTGTTAGAAGTGGCAACAGAGTATTTACTTGCTATGTTCAACCAAATAACATCTGGCTTGAAACAGGGTGATGCACTATCGCCGCTCCTTTTCAATCTGGCTCTAGAGAAAGTTGTAAGGAAGGTAAAGGAGGAATGTGCTATTGGAGGAACATCCAAGCTGCTTGGTTATGCAGATGATATAGATATTATAGGGGGAAATGAACAAAAGACATTGGAAATATTGACTCACTTAAAGGAAAAAGCTCAACAAATGGGGCAGGTTATCAACCAAGATAAGACAGAATATATGGTAATTTCAAGAGAAGGAACGGCTAAAAACTCCGGCCACATACAAATAGATAATATGACTATTAAAAGAACGGAAACATACAAATACCTGGGTACAATCTTCAACTGCTCCAACACAATAAGGGAAGAAATACAAGCTAGAATCAACTCTGGAAATAAGATAAACTATGCACTACAACATCTGCTAAAATCAAATGCGCAATGTCGTAACACCAAGATCACAATATACAAAACACTGATTAGACCAGTTGTGCTGTATGGCTCTGAAACCTGGAGTACAACTAAAGGAGACGAAGCCTTGTTACAAACCTTTGAGAACAAAGTCTTAAGACGCATCTTTGGGCCCATTAGGGATACACAAAGTGGAGAGTGGAAAAGAAGAACCAACAAAGACATTTATGATCTGTTTAAGTCCCCGCTAATCACTGGTATCATGAAGGCTAATAGACTACAATGGCTGGGGCATATAGAAAGAATGGAAGATAATAGGGAAACAAAACTCGCTTACACTCAGGAAATAAATGACCGTAGACCCCGAGGTAGACAAAGAAGACGGTGGAGAAATAATATACATACAGACCTACAAGCACTTGGAATGAGCGACTGATGAGAGAAGGTCCACCAGAGAGACGAATGGAGACGGTTTGTATCTGCAGCAAAGAACCTCAATGGCTCGGAATGCTGAAGAAGAAGAAGAAGAAGAAGAAGAAGAAGAAGAAGAAGAAGAAGAAGAAGAAGAAGAAGAAGAAGAAGAAGAAGAAGAAGAAGAAGAAGAAGAAGAAGAAGAAGAAGAAGAAGAAGAAGAAGAAGAAGAAGAAGAAGAAGAAGAAGAAGAAGAAGAAGAAGAAGAAGAAGAAGAAGAAGAAGAAGAAGAAGAAGAAGAAGAAACAGCAGCAGAAGAAGTGGAGAAGAATAAGACGACGACGAAGAAGAAGTCCCGAAATCAATAAGCACACAATGTTGTGCTTTTAGGAGACATGCATTTAACTGACAAGGTAAAGGCTGAGCCACTCAATCACGAACACTCGTTGAAACACAGCCCGTCATTTCTTGCTCATCCCCCGTTTCAGATTACTGACCAGACCAGGTCATTTCAAATGTCAAGGCACCCCAAGTCCCGTTTGTCGAGTATCCCCTCAACTCACTCGACGCCATAATAACACAGGCAGACAAGTATGCAATCAGGTTAATATAACCCACCCCTCCACTCATACATCTAGAAATGCATGCAAACTTCATTTGCATTCCCACAACCCATGCCTTCATCGATTAATTTATCTAACCACTGATTTTATCCATCGATTTAACCACTCATCTATCAATTTATTAAACCATCCATCTATACATCTATTTAACCACCTATGTATCCATCTGTTTAACCGCCCATCTATTTAACAATCAATCTATTTAACTATACTTCTATTTAACTACCAATCTACTCATCTACTTAGCTATCCATTTGCTATTATCTATCTATTATTTTTTATATATATTATATTACTATCTATTATTTGCCATATATATTAACGATCTACCTTTGCATCTTTCGTCGTCCTGCGATCTATTTGCAGATGACTGTACGGTGTACACAAACGCTGAAAACTGTATTTTACTGGAGTCGTCTTTACAACAAGAATTAAATAATGTAGTTAAGTGGAGCTATTCAAACCGTATGCAAATTAACATCACTAAAACAAAAGCAATGTTATTAACAACCAGACAAAGACTTCAGACTCTAATCCCACACACATCACTTCAACTTCACATCGATAACATGCCAGTAGAAAGTGTAATTGAGCACAAAACATTAGGCCTAATCATTGATAGAAACCTAACCTTTAATTCCCATGTTCAAGCGCTCATTAAACAAACAGCGAAAAAAGTCTATCAACTCGCCAAGATTAAAAACTTCCTTGATGAGGACACAAGGAAACTATTCTATACTTCTCATATACAGACACACTTTGACTACTGCTCTACAATCTGGGACGGTTGTTCTAATTCAAACACCAAGCGACTTTACTCACTCCAGAAACGGGCCATGAGTCTAATTTATAGCAAACATTTATCTGACAATCCTAGCCTGTATAAACGCCTTCAGTTACTACCATTCCGCAAACGCCTGCTTTTCAATAAAGCTAAACTAATTCACAAAATCCTGCAAAGGAATGCCCCAAATTACCTTTGGCCTTTGTTTAAATATAATGCTAGACACAGTAAACGTTTAAATATAGTACACATTCCGAAGCCTAGGATTGACTTATACAAAACAAGCTTAACGTACTCTGCATCTCAGCTGTGGAACAATCTTCCACAGGAAATCAAAGACATCACCAATCCCTATTCATATAATCGCAAATTATTCGAACACTATCTCAATACGGATTACCTTCCCCCTTAATAATTGAGATAATAATAATAATAATAACAAAACCCTAGTATAACAGCCAATCACCTTTTTGTAGGCCAATATATTCCACATGGTTAATAACAAGTGTCAGACCATTATCTAATATTACTGTGTCGTGTAGTTTTGTTGTTTGCATTTTGCCCATGCCTTCATAATGCATATCTTTTATATTGTTACTGTTCTTTGTTAGCCTTGAATGATGTGTGAATGAAATAATGTATGAAAGAGAGTGATAGAAGGGCAGAATGTTAGACGGGCCTGCGTGCCCAATTCTTAGCCCTTTGAAAATAAAGTTTGTTCGTTCGTTCGTTCGTTCGTTCCATCTATTTAACTATTAATCAATTTAGACATTCGTCCATCTATTTAACCACCCATTTATTTAACTATTCATTTATTAATTGAATCATCCAACTAACAATTTGACCATATAACCATCTATTTAACCACCCATCTATCAATTTAACAATCTAACCATCTATTTAACAACCCAATCACCCATCTATCAATCTATTTAACCTACTAACTATCCATCTACGTATTTAACAATCCATCTATTTAACCACCTATCTATCCAACAACCCATATATCCAACCACCCATTATTTAACCACCCAGTCACTGATCTATCCATATAACCACCCATGTAAACATTTATCTATCCATCCATCAAACCATCTGGCTGCCCGTTTACCTACATACCTACACATCTGCCTAATTACACACCTATCTACTTGTTTTTCTATCCTTCTGTCTTTCCAACTGTGTAGCTCTTTCCCTTTTTCCCTCTTTGTGTTTCTCCCTCTTTCATTTTTTATTTATCCACCCACCCATCTAAACATCTGGCTGCCTGTTTACCTACCTACCTACACACCTTCTTATTTACCTACCAACCTACCTGCCTTTCGGCCGTTCTGTATGTCTTTCTCTCTTACCCTCTCTCTGTCTGTCTCCCTCCCTCTCTTTCCCTCTTTCTCTTACCCCCCCCCCCCCCAATAAATCTCTTTCCCTCCATCACTCTCTTCCCACATTCTATCTCCTCTCTCTCTCTCTCTCTCTCTCTCTCTCTCTCTCTCTCTCTCTCTCTCTCTCTCTCTCTCTCTCTTCCCCCAACAACCATGCTTCAAGTGAAGACAGCACATTCTCGGGTGGCTGACTTCCGTGCCTTTAAAATAATTGCATCTTCCACAAAGTTATCGCGCATCACTGAACACCTTATAAACCTCCCCCACATCATTTCCTCGGAAGAATTAGAGCATCATCTAGAAGACCATCTGTTCCTTCTCAGACACCAAACCACGGAATCGCTTTTCTGTAACAGTCAACATAAACATGCGGTTCATTCACTCCATTACAAATCATCATACGCGCTGATAGTTTGAAAGACGTATCCAGCCTACAACAAGGATACAAGGATGTATATTTTCATGTTGTGTTTTTCATGTAGTTATGTCAGTTTGTGTTTGTTTATTCTGCGCTGACGAAGGCTTTGGCCGCAACGTCCATCTTGTTACTTGTAATTGTGTTCTAGTCAAGCTCAAAATATACTTCTCGTGTTCTCGTGATTCATTCATCAACATAAGCATGCAGCCATGACAGGATCGTGGACAGAACATTAGCTAACCACATCATTAGTTGTATAGTCTTAGTTTAGGAAGGATACTGTTTGCGGACTTGAAGCCGGATCAACACCCTTCTTCTTCTTCTTCTTCATCTGCGTTCATTCGGGGAGTTTTTTTTCCTCTTTTTCGGACGTGATTGCGTTGTGCCTGTTTACAGCAGAGCTGCGTTCTTGCGCCGTTAGGCCGACACATCCGACTTCTGCGGGCATTTGTTGACCGAGTTAACCTTCCCGGCAGATCAACATCCTATTGTAGTAATCTTTTCGTGACACGACATTCTCATTACAGCCATCGTAGGTCAGCATGGCCGAATGGATAAGAACACGTGTACTCAAACATTCGATGTGCTGATATTGGGGTAAGAGGTTCAACCCCATCACAGGACAGCTGGACTAAAATGTTGACCTAGCGTCCTTGACATGGGAACGTAGATTACAAGTACCTTTGAAGTCGGAGTGGGTTCGCCTGATGATGAGAGACTGTTAATAGGGAAAGCTAATTCGCACGAAAAATTCAGTCCAGCCGTACTAGTAGTAGTGTGTATGGATTACGCTTGAGTTTAAAGCGAGCGAGCGAGCGAGCGCAAAATCTACAGCCACCCCGAAAGAGTTCCCACACTGTTGTGTTCTATTGTTTCATTCAGGGAGTCTCCGTGGAGTAGTGGTTTCCCCGCCTGCCTCGCGATCCGAAAGTTGTGGGTTCGATTCCTAGCTACGTCGTTCGGTTCACGAGTGCAATCTTCTCGGAGACTCCTGGGGGTCGTCGCTGGAGCTACGGTGTTCGAGCTTTGTGCGACGATTTCGGCAGGCCGCCCTGCGGAAAGATACTGAGCCACATGGGATAAAACAAAGTGCAATGAAGTCGACCCAGCCTCATAAACTGGGTACTGGATAATATTCACCTTTCTCTTTGAAGGAGCGGCGGTCATCATATCTCATTAAGGCGTGGTCTAGAATACATGAAAGACTAGCACTTCATGGTACCTTGGCTATGTCTGCCATGAGACCTACTACGAGGGTAAGTTAATAAGTAAGTCACAAATGGTTGTAGAAAAATAACTAAATATGATAACAACTTGAAACCAGTTTATTTTTATACATACATTGTCCCTTTATTTCTCAACATAATTTCCACCTAAACGATGTTGACGAATCTACTCACCAGGTCACTGACAGCATTCGAGATCCTTAGAGCAACAGCCAGCTCCAGAAATCCCTCAGTGGTAAACTTCCAATTTGAGATCCTCAGAGCAAGTCAGCTCCAGAAATCCCGCAGTGGTAAATTTCCAAGAAATCGTCTTGCTTTTATTTCGTTATCAATAAGATAATTTGAATTCCTCAGAACTAATTGTCGGATTAAATAGTGAGAACACAACATGTATTTATCAACACTTTTGGTTGGATTCAGAAGTAAGGACACAATATGGATTCCCAAACATTATTTCCTGGATTCAGTAGCAAGAACACAACATGGATTCCTCAACACTATTTTGATTCAGTACTAAGAAACAACGGGGACCGGCTGGCAGAGTGGCTAAGAACTCCGGGTTCTCCTTCGGGAAACCCGCGTTCGAATCCTCGGTAAGGTGTGGATTCTTTTACTATCGGGGGCAAAACGCTAATCTGCACAGTTCGCTGCGACTGCACTAGCCAGGTAGCCTTAATTCCTCAGGGTCAAGACCCCCCCCCCCCCTCTCTCTCTCTCTCTCTCTCTCTCTCTCTCTCTCTCTCTCTCTCCTCTCTCTCTCTCTCTCTCTCTCTCTCCGCCCTACACTGAAATGTACTATATAGGCAAGATGATGACAGCTTTTTACAGTGACTAAGAAACAACGTTGATTAATCAAGCTTGGGGGTTTGGGAGCAAGAATAAAACATGAATCTCAACACTACTTGTGGGATTCAGTAGTAAGAACACAACATGGACACATCAACATTACTTGTGGGATTCAGTAGTAAGAACACAACATGGACACACCAACATTACTTGTGGGATTCAGTAGTAAGAACACGACACAGGCACACCAACATTACTTGTGAGATTCAGTAGTAAGAACACAACATGGACACACCAACATTACTTGTGGGATTCAGTAGTAAGAACACGACACAGGCACACCAACATTACTTGTGGAATTCAGTAGTAAGAACACAACATGGACACATCAACATTACTTGTGGGATTCAGTAGTAAGAACACAACATGGACACACCAACACTACTTGTGGGATTCAGTAGTAAGAACACAACATGGACACATCAACATTACTTGTGAGATTCAGTAGTAAGAACACAACATGGACACATCAACATTACTTGTGGGATTCAGTAGTAAGAACACAACATGGACACACCAACATTACTTGTGGGATTCAGTAGTAAGAACACGACACAGGCACACCAACATTACTTGTGGGATTCAGTAGTAAGAACACAACATGGACACATCAACATTACTTGTGGGATTCAGTAGTAAGAACACAACATGGACACACCAACACTACTTGTGGGATTCAGTAGTAAGAACACAACATGGACACACCAACATTACTTGTGGGATTCAGTAGTAAGAACACGACACAGGCACACCAACATTACTTGTGGAATTCAGTAGTAAGAACACAACATGGACACACCAACATTACTTGTGGGATTCAGTAGTAAGAACACAACATGGACACATCAACATTACTTGTGAGATTCAGTAGTAAGAACACAACATGGACACATCAACATTACATGTGGGATTCAGTAGTAAGAACACAACATGGACACACCAACATTACTTGTGGGATTCAGTAGTAAGAACACGACACAGGCACACCAACATTACTTGTGGGATTCAGTAGTAAGAACACAACATGGACACACCAACATTACTTGTGGGATTCAGTAGTAAGAACACAACATGGACACATCAACATTACTTGTGGGATTCAGTAGTAAGAACACAACATGGACACATCAACATTACTTGTGGGATTCAGTAGTAAGAACACAACATGGACACATCAACATTACTTGTGGGATTCAGTAGTAAGAACACAACATGGACACACCAACATTACTTGTGGGATTCAGTAGTAAGAACACGACACAGGCACACCAACATTACTTGTGGGATTCAGTAGTAAGAACACAACATGGACACATCAACATTACTTGTGGGATTCAGTAGTAAGAACACAACATGGACAAACCAACACTACTTGTGGGATTCAGTAGTAAGAACACAACATGGACACACCAACATTACTTGTGGGATTCAGTAGTAAGAACACAACATGGACACACCAACACTACTTGTGGGATTCAGTAGTAAGAACACAACATGGACACACCAACATTACTTGTGGGATTCAGTAGTAAGAACACAACATGGACACACCAACACTACTTGTGGGATTCAGTAGTAAGAACACAACATGGACACATCAACATTACTTGTGGGATTCAGTAGTAAGAACACGACACAGGCACACCAACATTACTTGTGGGATTCAGTAGTAAGAACACAACATGGACACATCAACATTACTTGTGGGATTCAGTAGTAAGAACACAACATGGACACACCAACGCTACTTGTGGGATTCAGTAGTAAGAACAAGACATAGGCACATCAACACTACTTGTGGGATTCAGTAGTAAGAACACAACATGGACACACCAACATTACTTGTGGGATTCAGTAGTAAGAACACGACATGGGCACATCAACATTACTTGTGGGATTCAGTAGTAAGAACAAGACATGGGCACATCAACACTACTTGTGGGATTCAGTAGTAAGAACACGACACAGGCACACCAACATTACTTGTGGGATTCAGTAGTAAGAACAAGACATGGGCACATCAACATTACTTGTGGGATTCAGTAGTAAGAACACGACATGGGCACATCAACATTACTTGTGGGATTCAGTAGTAAGAACACGACATGGGCACATCAACATTACTTGTGGGATTCAGTAGTAAGAACTCAAGTTGATGAACATGTCAGTATAAAAAGCACGCACTACATACCACAGTGCGTGTATTACTGGATTAAGCATAGCCATCACAAGTTCTGAATCTAACATAACAAAATGCGGATTACACATAACGACTTACTGAATTCGTTAATATAAGCACGTTATGTTTAATATGTGGATAAACAAAGTACGCAATATAGATCACACGCAGTGTTGTATTGGATTTGAAAACAAACACTCAGGTTGTTGCCGTGAAGCGAACACAATATACACTATACAGACAGCGTTACAGAGTTCAAAAGTTGTTTAAAAATAAAGGTTGTTCAATACTTCGGTAAAATGACAGTCTCTGAGGCGAAGTGAACAAGCCACTGTCTGCCTCGCATTCTGAATGTCAATTTTCCTTATCGGACTTCTTTCGGTTCACGGGTGCAGTTTTCTCACGGGGCTCTGGGGTTCGTGGCTGGGCCTACCGAGTCAGCTCTTTGTGATGCTTCGAGCAGGCCACTTAGCGGAAATAGCCCAAGTCAAATGGCATAACACTTTGTCTTTAAATCCCTCGTTCTGCCTTTAAACCTTTCAGTAAAGTTAACGCAAAAGAGATAAGAGTGTGTGTTGCATGGTTTGGTAAAGAGAAAGTAGTGTGTTATACACGATATGTTACTGGGCTGTGAGACTGCGTTTAGAAGAAATAATATGAACTCGCGGGAGCTTCTTTCGGGCTGGACATGGACGAGGGAGCCATGGTGGTGTAGAGGCTGGTCATCCGCCTGCCGATCCGGTGGTCCTATGTTGGAATCTGCATTGAGGTGGGGTTTTTAAACTGACCTGGGTCCCCGGGCCACCCAGCCTAAAACTGGTACCAGGAATCGTCTTGGAAAGTAAAGACGATTGGTGGGATACTGACTACAATACTCACTGAGTGCCGGTCTGGTTATATAGAATAGAATCTTAGTGATAGTAAGGGGAGAGAGAGAGAGAGAGAGAGAGAGAGAGAGAGAGAGAGAGAGAGAGAGAGAGAGAGAGAGAGAGGGGGGGGGGGGGAGAGAAGCATATCTTACAGAAATGCATGCCAAAGTCGGACGCACTGACCTTTCAGGTAAAGAGGTGCAAAATAGATGTGAAGCACTTCCATCGAAAGAAGAATGAAAAACAAGTAACAACGTACTGATTTGGCATATGATAGAACTCCACCCACCGACACACATCCGGGCTTAACAGGTAATATTATCACGGAACGTAACCCGAAAAAAAAGAAAAAACAAGAGTATTATTGGCCAGTCAAAGGTTAGAGAGTTACAGATACAGTCAAAGATAACATTAATATCTGCGAATAGTATTACATGCACAACAACACATATATTAATCGCTAGTCAAAGGTTAGAGCGTTACAGATACAGTGAAAGATAAGACTAATATCTGTGAAGAGTATTAAAATACTGACGGGCACTAGCGAAGATTATATAGCGAACTGCGGTGGTAATGTTATGAACACGGTCGGACGGGGGTTCAACGCTCGCTCTCGACGCTTCTCAAACTGAGGAAGAGATTGGCCACGCGTTCCCCCTGGCTCTCAGGCCTACAATTTGTAATGGCGCTATCACAGCTTAGACTATGTCTGGGAAATTGCCAGTATTACGGACACAACTTTTTGAACTTGGCAGCCAGTGTCAGATCACCATACAGTGAATACAATCTCACTGTATCATCAACAGAGTACCCGGAAACGAGAGAGCTAACGATTACCTAAGGAAAGAGCAATAGAAGAACAACCTGATTTATCCGTTACATACCACCAGAAGAACAGAATGATCAAATCAGAAAGCCACCAACACCTGCTCAAGATGACTAACCACGTTATGGACAGACCAGAACAAGTCATTATTCTGTGCCTCAGAGTAGGACACTATAGATTACGCAACCACATGTATACACAATTCAAGATTGGCAAATCAGCCATGTGCACATGTGGATTAGCGTCGCAGACAGCAGATCGCATACTCCAAGACTGCCAAAATACAACATATCTAAACAAACCTTCTGGTCTAGAGAGACAACAGTGGAAGATAAACTCTATGGACCACTGAGTGAACTAACAAAGACAGTTAAACTCATACAAGAGACAACATTACAGATAACAGATACATATCATGCCAACAAAAGTTAAATTCATACAAGAGACAAAATTGCAGATAACAGAACATTTCAAGCCAACGAATGAAGAAGCAAAATGGCCACCAAGGCCTCCGTGCTCTCACGCCTACAAATTGTGATGTTGCTATCACATCACAGACCATGCGAAGGACATGTGAAGATGGCTATTTAGATAAACAATGAACGCAATAGAGATTTTATACGCAGTCTTTTAATGGATTGGAAATCAACACCACAAACTGTCGAATATTTCCATAAAACGAACACAGTGTTGCCCCAAGTAACATTAGCAAAGGTTGTTCTAAATAATATGAACAAAAGTTGTCCCTATATCATAAACAAAGGTTGCTCCAAGTAACATAAACAAAGATCGTTCCAAGTAACGTGAATAAAGGTTGTACCAAGTATCATGAACAAAGGTTGTTCCAAGTATCATGAACAATGGTTGCCCCAAGTATCGTGAACAATGGTTGCCCCAATTAACATGAACAAAGGTTGTTCCTAGTATCATGAACAAAGGTTGCTCCAAGTATCCTGAACAAAGGTTGCTTCAAGTAAGATGTACAAAGGTTGTTGCTAGTAACATGAACAAATGTTGCTTCAAGTATCATGAACAAAGCTTCTTCCAAATAACATGAACAAAAGGTTGTTCAAAGTTTAAGTAAAATGAGAAAGTCACAACAGGAAACTGCTTTGTGGCAATGTACTATTTTGTTAAATATTAAATGTTACAAGCACCACCAAGTTCTATATAACAACAGTATCACCGAAAACAATCAAAGCTAAGTGGTATCATTCCCAGGGATTAAAAGGTACACATGTCAATGGATTCAATCGAGAGTCATGCTATCGTTCAGTATAATCAAATATAGAAGTTAGATGCATGTCATTTACATGGCATCGCAATCAACCGTGGCATTATTTGTCTGTTTGTGATTTTCTATGCAATTTTAAGTTCAGCAGTCTAGAGATAATTGTAGTATCGTTCTTCTTCTTTCTTCTATTTCTTCTTATTCTTCTTCTCTGAGCTAACCGCAGTCTCCTGCTCTTCCTACTCCTCCTTTTATTTCTATTTGTCTTCTACTTCTTCTTCGTTCCTCTTTCGAATAAAAATTCGTCACATCTTGTTCTTCTTCTACATCTTCTTCGAGATAATTGCAGGATCCCCCTCCTCCTTCTGATTATTCTTCTTCCATTGTTCCTTTTCTTCTTCTTCTTCTTCTTCTCCGTTCTTCTTTCGAAGGAAATACGTCACATCATGTTCTTCTGCTTCATCATCTTCAAGATAACTGCAAATCCTCCTCTCCCTTCTTCTCCATCTCCTTCATTTTCTTCTTCTTCTTCTTCTCCTCCTTCTTCTTCTATTTCCTCTTCTTCTTCTTTGTTCCTCTTTCGAAGAAAATGCGTCACACCTTGTTCTTCTAATTATCATTCTTCATCTTCTTCGAGATAAGTGCAGTATCCTTCTCCTTATCCTGTTTTTTCTTCTTATCCTCCACCTTTTTTTCTATTTCCTCTTCGTCTTCGTTACTCTTGCGAGGGAAATACGTCACATCAAGTATCATTCAATACTATTAACAAGAATGCAGTGATAACGGGAAGAATCAAGAACAATAGATACATGCATCACAATCAAATATGACAGTATCATTCAATAACATTACAAAATAAGTATCCACAGATTCATTCAAGAACTATACAATTAATACAATTAACGAAAAGAAAATCGTCTCTATCGAATCACAAATAAGTTGACATGAGCAAATGAAAATACAATATCCACGAAATACCCCAACACGCCCGCCTGACTGAAAGACAACCCCAGTATCACGATAAATCAACGCGTGAGACGAGACAACCCCCGCCAGTTGATCACAGACATTAAACCTCCCTCAAAGACCCCTTTGAAGACACTAAGCCCATCTTCACTACCATGAAACACCACTGCTTTGACGGGGAGATCAATACCATGTCACCATTCAAAAACTCTTGCAAGAACTTAGGACGCCTCTCTGGGTAACGCGCTGAAGACAAGCGCCGCGCTTGAGCACAGCTCGTCTAAACGCTGTCACTTGTCATGATGGCTGTTTTTCCATTCCATTCCGTCTCAGGGAATCGGGTCGATTCCTATCTGGCTGCCAACAGATATTCAAACAGATGGTATCTTCTTCTGATTATCAGAGCGAATATCCTTCGTGGCACCGGTAAATAATGTTTGGGCTCTTAATCTATTTGATTTTCATTACTTTTGGTTATTTTTTTTTTCCCCACTGAAACTATTATTTCCTCCCTTATGTTTGATCTCGTGTTACCACCGCATACCCATCTCTAGTACTTTTATCACCCTATAACCGTTAATGTGGTTTTAGCATCCTTATATTCTTGTAGACGAGTTGAAGAGATTAGAACAAGAGTTGAGTTAAGAACCGACATCACTGCACTCAGGACATTCCCATACGTGCTCCGTCCCCTCGTTCAACAGCCAGCGAAGAGTCATACTACTAATCGTCCGCATCGCTATCTGATTAAATGTTCTCCTGGTCTTCCCTCTCAGTTTTGAGATTCTTCCAGAACCCCTGCCATTCCCTCGCAATCTCATTCTTTCCACACATGGGTTCTCAATCTGTTCCTCCGCCTTCTCCACCTGGTCCCACAAGCGCACGACCACCTCCCCCTTGTCCACAGGCGAACTACCACCAAGAGGTGCATTCCCTGCTAGCCTATCAGCCTGTTCACTCCCCCGTATGCATGGCCAGAGCAAAATATCCATACAATTCTCACAATCTGAGACCTCTGAAACGACGAGAGCCATTCCACACGAAACATTAGAACAAGAATAGTTCCAGAATAGTCTGCTTAAGGAAGTGGGTTCAACCCTTACATCGGTTAGTTGGACTAAAATGTTGACTTCTCGTCCTTGACTTGGGGACGTTAATTAAAGTACCTCGGAATTCGGAGTGGGTTCGCCTGATGGCGAGGGACACTGGTGATAGGGAAAACTGTTGTTTGTCCATCAAGAATGATGATGGCCATTCATTTCATCTAGTGGGGTTGAGAGTATGGAGCCGTGAGTTCTAAGATGGTTGATAAGGCCTATTTTGGCTCGAAATGTTCTTTGACAATGTGGGCAAAGAATATTTGACGTTCCAGGAGGAGGATCTTCTGTAGTAGTTTTCCTGTCCAGCCTTTTCTTTACATCTCTTGCAGTCCTGGTTGCTTCACACGTGACTCCACCCTTGCGTTATAATGTACGCCACGAATTTCGATCTTCGGCAGCAGTCTCCCAGTTGTCAAGATGAATTCCAAAAGCTTTCAATGAGATTTTCAGAGTGTCTTTAAAGCGTTTCCTCTGGCCGATTTGGGAGCGTTCACCACAACGCAGCTCGCCGTAAAAAAATGCGTTTAGGAAGCCTGTGATCTGGCATGCGAGTTAAGTGACCAGCCCATCGAATCTGATTCTTCATTACTAGAGTGTGGATACTGGACATGGACGCTCTTTCTAGAACCTCAGTATATGGGATCTTGTTTTGCAATTTAATCTGCAATAGCTTCCTAAGGCAGACACTGTGTGGAAGTGGTTTAATTTCCAGCGATCGCTGATAAACAGTCTAGGTTTCACAAGCATATAGCAGTGTGGATAATACAACTGCTTGGATAATACGACTTGGTGAAGCTGCTCTTTTAGGACCGGCCCACCTGCCTTGAATATCTCTGCTGGGATGGAGTCAGGACCAGACGCCTTACCGCTGGAAAGTTGCTGGATGGCTTTGTTAACTTCCACTATCGTCGGCAGGTCATCAAGTGTATCATTAGGGGAAACTTGAGGAAGGCAGTTGATGGTTTCATCATTGAAGATGGAAGTTGCATTTAAGATTTTGCTGAAATGCTCTGCCCAGCGTTGAAGGATTTCTTTCTTATCGGTGGTCAATGTTCCCCTATCTGCACTGAGGAGCGGAACTATGCCTGGTGATGTAGGACCTTAGACTGCTTTCAGTGAGTCGTAGAAGTTTTTCAAATCATGTCTATCAGCAAAGCCTTGAATTTCATCAGCTTTGTTGCTCAGCCAGGAGTCCCACATGTGCCTAAGTTTCTGCTGCATTACTCTCCGAATGTTATTGAAGGCATCTTTTGTGATGTTGACTTCGGGTCATTCAAATATGCCTTGAGGAGAAGATGTTTCTCAGTCAGCAATCGGTTGATGTCATCGGAATTTTCATCAAACCAGTTTATTTTATTTATTTATTATTATTTTTATTTTTTTTTTGGCGCTGGACCCAGGATTTCCATAGCAGTGTTGTAAATTATGTCCTTTAGGGCTCTCCACTCTGTTTCGGCATCCTGTTTAGCTGCAGCATTGGGCTTGAGGCGGTCTCCCAGCATATTTTCAACGACAGCTGCATTTTTTGCTGTTTAGGCGGGTGACATTTAGTTGTTTTTGTTTTGCACTATTACCCCTTGAGGACGCTGTGGTGGTTTGATGTGTATGTTTATTTTCGAGATAATGAGACGCCGGTCTGTCCAACATTCGGCACCACAGATGGATTTTGTCACCCAAACGTCTTGTCTGTCACTCCTCCTGACGATGACATAGCCAATGAGGTGCCAGTGTTTCGAGCAAGGCTGCATCCACGATGTCCTGTTTTTCGTGGGAAGACGGAAAATTGTGTTGGTGATCAGGAGATCGTGTTTGCCACAGGTCTTAAGGAGGAGTCCATTGCTGTTACAATTTCCGACTCCGTACATTCCAATGAGTCCACTCCAAAAGGCGGTGTCCTTGACTACTCTGGCACTGAAGTCCCCAAGGAGTATAAGTTTGTCTACTTTGGGAACAGATGTTAATACGTCGTGCAGGTCCTCATAGAACTTGTTTTTGACGTCATCTTCATTGGTCATGGTTTGTGCTTCTTTCTTTTCAGCAGGGGTAACTTAATGGTCATACGCCTGTCATTTATAGCCTTCGAAAATTCAGCTAGTTTGTCAACCAGTGCCGACTTAATGGCAAATCCCACACCGGATTGGCGTCTTTCCTCGCTTTTCCTTCCACTCGAGAAGAATGTGTAGCCGGCACCTACTTCACAGATTTGGCCTTCTTCTGCAAGTCGTGTCTTGGGAAAACTAATCCACGCGCAAATATCAGTCCAGCGCACCAGACGTATTAGCATATGCATGGAATACGCATTAAAGCGAGCGAACGCAAAAGAACAAATCGACCTCAAAAGAGTATTCGCTCGTCAGATAGAAAACATACTCACTTATGAAAGAATGATACCATTCTAGGACTTACTCTTGTGTATGCATGCGAAACATGGCCAGTGCGCAAATGAGCGGAGATACATACAATGGTAATGAAAATGTATATTCTGAGGAGAAAAACAAATGAAACAGTTTTTCATGGGGGGGGGGGGGGGGGGGTGAAACAGGTAAATTGATTAGACAACGTAGACAACCAGAATTTTTGAACATGTTAAGAGAAGAAATAAACGTGAAAACTTAAGTTATAACTGGCAAACGATGGGGAAAAAAAGCATGAAGAAGATACACACGAAAAATAAATTCCTGGATGGACTGGGATAAGAAAACAGACCTGATTAAAAACTTTAATGATCGTGTGAGATAGCAAACCATATCCGCCCTCGCTTATCGGCACGGTACATGATGCAGTGGGTTTTACTATCCTTCCAAAATTATGCCGTTGAATCCGGTATAATTAGCATACTCTCCAGTACTTTAGAGGGAGGCAAATGATCTCTCTCTCTCTCTCTCTCTCTCTCTCTCTCTCTCTCTCTCTCTCTCTCTCTCTCTCTCTGAGTTTGTGCAAATGATGTAATTGTGTGTGCAGGTGTGTGTGTGTGTGTGTGCGTGTATGAATGTGCGTGTGTCTGCCCGTCTCATAACATGGTAATATGCATTGTTTATGTATACAAAATTCATTTGACAATGTTGTTTTTTTTTCCCCTATGTGAATGTAACATGCACAACTGATGAACGTAAGATAAGTGACTGGAAGGGCCGAATGTAAGACAGGCCTGCTTGTCCAATTTGTGATTATTTGAAAATAAAGTGAGTTCGTTCGTTCGGTGCCTCTCTCACACACACATACGCACACACGCCCGGGCACACGCTGACTAGCGATAGAACGGTTCGCGGAAATCACAAACAAACCAAATGCCGTGTTTGGGACAACACAGGTGATCGTATCCTTTACTCGCATGATTTACCTGCACAGGTGTAGGTGGGAACGACAGGTAGGAACAGGTAATGGATATGATGTGCCAAGCTCGTGTGTGCAGGAGAACCGCGCATACCGACCTGTGTGAGGGAATGCGAGTGCGCGGGAGATACGTGATGGTGTACAGACTGTAAGATGCGCCGGGGTGAGTTGAGCCAGGAACTATACCAATACTAATGGTACCCGTTGCACTGCGATTATGTGTTCGCTGGTCTTTCCTCGGAGTAAAGAAGCATCGATAGCCGTAAAATATAGGTAGATAAAGAGAAATATTTCTTCAAATAATTGTAGCGGTTGGTGGAGGAGGCTGAGTCCTAACTTTCAAGTCCGGTGTACTGCCGTTCAGGTAGTGTGTGCCCTGAAACGGAGTGAGGTTAGTGTAGACACGAGGGGGCTTCAAATGAAAACCTTAAAAGTGTGATAGAAATTACAACAACCATGCCATTGTCTTGTAACCTGTTAGTATTGTTGTTAAGGATGTCTAGAGTGTTCAGCACGTGACATCACGGTGCAGACGAACGCGATGACGTCATAATGATAGCTTAAAGATGACCGCCCCACTTTTGACATGCACCAAAAAGGAGCAGCGTTCTATTATCCGTTTTTTCGATCAGTGACGTGGTGAAACAGCGGGTGGTGCATGAGGGTTACATATGCGACCAAGAAAATCCATTGAGGGTTTATAGAGGAGAAAGAAGATTAAACCAGAAATCGGCGATGAACGATTGCGGATTTGTAGAGAGGAAAGGGTACAAACACTGCCACATACACAGAAGACTCGCAATTAGTGATGAACGAAACGATGTGTATTTAAAATAGCTATGTAGATTTAGATTTCTTTTTTTTTATTTTATTTTTTGTTTGTTTGTTTTGATTTGTTTTGTTTTCTCGCTTTGAACTCAGGCCTAGCCCATACATGTGCTTCTACTTCTAATGCACTGGACTGAATTTTGCTTGTGGATTAGCTTTCTCTATTTACCGGTGTCCCCTCGCCATCAGGCGAAACACACCAGCTTTTGAGGGTTTAATAATTTACGTCCACAAGTCATGGGTGAGAAGTCAACATTTTAATCCAGCTGACCTGTGTGAGAGTTGAACCTGCTACCTCGGTACCAGCACACCGGGAGTTCTTATCCATTCGGCCACGCTGACCCCCTGTGCTATATAAATTAAACCAGGTCAATACTTATAATCACTGTGCCATCCCTGGTCTCCGCCATGGGTTGTAGCTACTATGTCTTTTTTGAAGCATAATGTCACGCAACTATCGTCGATTGGCAAGGTGCCAGTAACAGTAACACTTAATAATTCATCAACTATACAACGGGATTTGACAGTGTGAAATATGAGGACATAATTCAGCTACTAGAATAATTCCTAGGTTACGGAAACAGTTCGTAATTCCGCATATCGCGTTCGAAACACAGCTATGGGCGATACGGCAGCAGACCACCTTGCGTTGGCTTTTTACGAAATGGTATTAGTGCCGGTCATTTAGAAAGCAATGCCAAACAACTGAACGTAAACTTGCCAAGAGATCACGATCAGCTATAAAAAAAAAAAAGAAGATAGGATTGACTGCGAAGTAAAGGGTATGGAGCTGACTTTTTGTTTTCGTAACTAGAGTAATTAAACATTCATGGCAAAGATCTTGCAGAAAATAATGAACATACCTTGGGGCAACAAACAACGGCTATGAGAATGAACCAGCGTTTGAAAAGACCCCCCGAAGGCTGTCAGAAGTATTACACATAAATATGAATTGGGGGACCCTTTGAGGCCACTAAGACAGTTCATAAATAAATGGACACGTCTTGTCAGGCGCTCATAGAAGTAGGGTAAAGAATTAGAGAATAGAGGACGCACTAGACAACAAAAACATTGACAGCTATAGTTACCGAACAGGATTCGAACCTTCGCGTCCAAATGACGACAGCGCCTCGCTGCAGGAACAAGTATATTTCGACGCACGACCAATCAGTCTCCCTATAATATGTCTTCATAAGCCAGGTCTACCATCAGAAGAGGGTATGTAATGTCGACAGATCTGTTTTCATTATCCATTGGACATATAATGAGATCTCCAGAACACGGTCGGGCATCGCGGTCGGTGGTAATAGTATAAATAAATTACGTTATGCCGACGACACCGTCTTGATAGCCACAAGTCAGAGAAAGCTACATGAACTGATAGACACAGTGTTTGTAGAATACGAACAAGAAAAAAGGGCCTCATCTTGAATAATAAGAAAACAGAAGTAATAGTATCAAAGAAGCGGTCATGTGTAAATGTACAATTTGTGTAATCCTGTGGCGAAGTAGTTGCGTCGCCTACCCCCCGATCCGAAGGTTGCGGGTTCGATTTCGGGCTACGACATTGGGTTCACAAGTGCAATTTTTTCGGAGACTCCTGGGGGTTGTCACTGGAGCTACGGAGTTCGTGCTCTATGCAACGCTTTTGGCAGATCACCTTGCGGAAAGAGATCGAGCCACTTGGGATAAAACCCGGCGCAATGAAGTCGATATTCTTGCATTTAATCCTCTTTAGCATAACTAAAGTCAGTGGTAGTAACTTGGGGCAAGCATATTTTTTTGGCGCTCACTCGCTTTGAACTCAAGCGTAGTCCATACACACTATTTGCAGTAGTGATGGACTAAATGTTGTGCGTGGGTTAGCCTTCCCTATTAATAGTGTCCCTCGCCATCAGGCGTGTTCAGAGGTGGGCAAGCATATAAAATCAAGTATCCAGGAACGTACATACCATCAGATAGAAGATGTCTCACACACACACAAAAAAGAGAATAAGAAAGAAACATGAAGTTTGAAGAAATATGAAGAAATGCAATTCTTATGGAATAAATCCTTGCCAGTGAACGTTGAAATACCGAATTCGCCCGCTTGAAAGACGTGTGAGCGCAATTTGAGCTCCACCCAAACCAACAAACCCCACCCAGACGCCTGCTCTCACAAGAAGGGGTATAGGTCACTGTGGCCGAATGGATAAGGGCGTTTGTTCTTAAGCATCCAGTGTGGTGATTCCGAGATAGCGGGTTCAATCCATCGGTCAGTTGGACTAATATTTTGACTTCTCGTCCCTGACTTAGGGACGTAAATTACTACTACCTCTGAGGTCGGAATGGCGACGGGCGTTGGTAATGGCGAAAGCTCCACACGCAAAAATAAATCCATCACACTAGGGGTAATAGCACGTATATGGACCAGGTGTAAGTTAAAAGCAAGCGAACGCAAAAACAAACAAACAACAACAAAACACGAAGGGGTACGTCAAAGAAACTGTATCACTACACGCCCCCCCCCCCCTTTCTGTAAAACACTCATGCAAGGGGTATGCACTTACCCTCGTCAGGCGCTCGTGCTACACGGAACATCCAACGAGGTGATTTACCAACCAACCTGTTCAGCGCGCAATCGTTTTCTAACGTGGTGAACTGTACGCACCCGGCGGTGACCTCTGACCCAGGAGAACAGGAATGGGGATTAACACTTCGCCGTGAGCACAAACAGGTGTCATGGGCTGCCAGGTAAATATGGAACAGGGCAGAAACCGCTGAGGCCAACAAGGTAAGAAAAGGTAAACCTATGTCTGACATCTATTTACGTGTGTGAAGCGTCAATACCAGACAGGCGGTACCCGTGGAGAAGAGCTTACGGTATCCGCCCAGGCTCAGAAGATTAGTAATCTTCCTCAAAACCATTGGCATCTAATGACATCATACACCCTCTGATCTCCCTGGTAGTGATATAGGATACCAAGCCTTCTCGCATAAGAGCGAAAAACAAGAGAACCCGTGTGCTAGTTATGCATGTTTACAATTCCAGAGCAGTTGGAAATCGCAAAACGTTGGCCGAAAAACCATTATTCCACCATATATCCAACAGTCCACTTTATATCCACCAGTACACTATGTACGTTCTACACACCTATCGGTACTAGTCAAGAAAAGACAATTAAATATAGAAACTCTAGAGAAAAGGAGAATGAAAGTGGAGTTAATGTAAGAAATAAAAATCATAGGCATGTGAAATATTTCGGCCATGTTAAAAACAACACTCTTATAAAAACCATACGGGTAAGGGGGGGGGGGGGGGGGGGGGGGGGTGTTTAAAGTTGAAAGCAGGCGAACAAAAGGTAGACAGCGATACAAGTGGGAAGATAATATAATGATGTCATGAGATAGAAGAACAGCAGTCTGGCAGAGTGTATTATCAGAGCGAAAGACAGTTGGTGATCCATTGCAGTCAACCATCTTTGTGGAGACGGTACCTGAATGATTGACTAGTCAAGAAACCGACACAACTTCCCTCCCCTACGAATGTTAAAGCCTGAGTCGCTGACCTCTAAGGTGACAGGGTGAGTCACGGAAATCTACATGTAAAATATTTATGAATGAGTCATTGTTGAGTTTCATGTTGTTCCCCTGTCTATGTTTCTGGGTTTCTGGGTCTTTAGGGCGTGGAGAGGTGACTGGAGCACGCACCCCGTGCTGTTTTGGTTTCCATAAGAAGGGTCATGTGTAGTGTATAATTGGACAATTCAAGTCCGAGAGAGAGAGAGAGAGAGAGAGAGAGAGAGAGAGAGAGTGAGAGAGAGAGAGAGAGAGTGAGAGAGAGAGAGAGAGGGAGAGGGAGAGAGAGAGAGGGAGAGAGAGAGGGAGAGAGAGAGAGAGAGAGAGTCCGTGAGGATTGGTGGGGGAAGATTTGAGTAAGGGATTTAATGTGGATAATCGTGTGGGTAGATGGATGTGTGTGAAAGGTGGGAGTCCATGAGGATGGATTGGTGTATCTGGATGTGTGTGGAAGGTGGGAGTCCGTGAGGATGGATGGGCACGGGTGTTATGGGCGAAGGTGAGGTTTAATGTGGATGAGTGTGTGAAAGAATGTGTGTGTGTGTGAAAGAATGTGTGTTGTGTGTGTGTGTGTGTGTGGACCAGGTAATCTAATCAACTGGGTAGTCTAATCAACTGGGTAGTCTAATAAACTGGGTAGCCTAATCAACTGGGTGGTCTAATCAACTGGGTGGTCTAATCAACTGGGTGGGTTAATTAACTGGGTAGTCTAATCAACTGGGTGGTCTAATCAACTGGGTGGTCTAATCAACTGGGTGGGTTAATTAACTGGGTAGTCTAATCAATTGGGTAGTCTAATCAACTGGGTAGTCTAATCAACAGCGTAGTCTAATCAATCGATACTCTATCAACTGCTTTATCTATCTAACTAACAAGATGGTCTAATCAACTGGGTAGTCTAATCACCTGGGTAGTCTAATCAACTGGGTGGGTTAATCAACTGGGTAGTCTAATCAACAGGGTAGTCTAATCAACTGGGTAGTCTAATCAACTGGGTGGTCTAATCAACTGGGTGGGTTAATCAACTGGGTAGTCTAATCAACTGGGTAGTCTAATCAACTGGGTAGCCTAATCAACTGGGTAGTCTAATCAACAGGGTAGTCTAATCAACTGGGTAGTCTAATCAACTGGGTAGTCTAATCAACTGGGTAGCCTAATCAACAGGGTAGTCTAATCAACAGGGTAGTCTAATCAACTGGGTGGGTTAATCAACTGGGTAGTCTAATCAATCGATACTCTATCAACTGGGTAGTCTAATCAATCGATACTCTATCAACTGGGTAGTCTAATCAATCGATACTCTATCAACTGGGTAGTCTAATCAATCGATACTCTATCAACTGGGTAGTCTAATCAACTGGGTGGTCTAATCAACTGGGTGGTCTAATCAACTGGGTAGCCTAATCAACTGGGTAGTCTAATCAATCGATACTTTATCAACTGGGTGGTCTAATCAACTGGGTGGTCTAATCAACAGGGTAACCTAACGACATACATAATGGAACAGTCCCAAGAGAGGGGAATAAGCAAAGTGTGTGATGGCCTGACAGCACCCACAATTTGGCAGGAAGAACCACGGCAGGAAATGATGTGATGGCAAGCGACAAATCCACACAAGAAATAGTCTCACAGAAAAGATGTTTACTTATCCATCAGTAGTTGATCGATATCATGATTAATTCTTTTACCTCCTGTATTTCTCTTGTAAAGGACATGCAATGAATTATTCATTCACTGGTTCAATCATTCATTCAATGTTCTAGACCGAGAAATATAATCAATGAGGGAACGATGTTCTGGCTCAACATATCAACATTGAATACCAAGCTATACAGTAACAGTACAAGCAATTTATACAGTAACAGTACAAGCAATCTATAAAGTAATAGCACAAGCAATCTATACAGTAACAGGTACAAGCAATATATACAGTAGCAATATATACAGTAGCAGTACAAGAAATCTATACGGTAACAGTATAAGCAATCTATACAGTAACAGTACAAACAATCTATACAGTAACAGTACAAACAATCTATACAGTAACCGCACAAGCAAAGGACTATGTTTACAGGCCTATTGGGCATAAGGTGCTAGTTTCATGAAGACCAACCTGCACTGCATGACTGTTGCGGTCAACACATGACAACGGGCCGGTATGATAGCTCGCTACCTACTGCGGTAGTGCAGCTTTCAAACTGTAGGGTACCGAAGAGAAACACTCAGATTTAGCCCACTTCAATGTGGACGGAGAGCAGAATAATAATGAGGAGGAGAAGCAGGAGGGATGAGGAGGAGGAAGAAGAAGAAGGCGAAGGCGGAAAGAAAGAGGAAAATGAGGAAAAAGACAGATGAGGAGGAGGAGGAGGAGGAAGAAGAAGAAGAAGAAGAAGAAGAAGAAGAAGAAGAAGAAGAAGAAGAAGAAGAAGAAGAAGAAGAAGAAGAAGAAGAAGAAGAAGAAGAAGAAGAAGAAGAAGGACTGATGATAAAATGCCCTAAGGTAGCAATTGTTGGGTGTTAAAAAAGATCATATGCAACAATAAGAAAGAGACAAACAGCTTTCTTTGGTCATGTGATGAGAAGAGAGGCATTGGAGAACATCGTGACAACTGGAAAGATCGAGGGGAAGAGGGGCAGAGGCAGACCAAGAGAAATGATGCTGGACGGATTGAGACGGTGGCATGGACGAATATCATCAGTAGAGTTGATCCAGAACACCAAAGACCGAGATCTGTGGAGAGCCATGAACGCCTACGCCAGTCGGCACGGCACTTAATGATGATGGGGAAAAAAAAAAGTAACAACCGAGGAGCAAAACAAGAGTTTTACAATTGATGGAGATAAAAAGCGGTAAAGTAACAACTACAAAGATGAGGAAGCTCTTGGCGTGGATACGCTTGGCAGAAAAACTCAGAATAGCCGAATGTCGGGCGGGGCTCAGAAAACCCGACATCCCATATTGTGAAAACGGCTTCGGGCGGAGAAGGGCAACTTGGCGAGTCCATGCCAGGCCCTAGTGCGAGGCATCATCATCATGTTTCGCTATGTTACACGATCACCAGAGTCGTGGATCAGCTCTTTGTTCTTGTCTCGACCACACCACGTGGCCAATCCATCCAGGTATTTACTTCTCTGCCCTCCCTTTTTTTATTTCCCCTCATTTTTGCAATTTGTCACCAAGTTTTCTATATTATTTCTTCTATTAACGTGTCACACCCCCCCCCCCCCCCCCAAAATGTACTGTCTACGTCTAAATAAGCCTAAAATGCATAGCTCTTGTCAAAGGTTAAAGTTACATGGGGAGAAGGGGAGGAGACTCAACTGGAGCTACAGATTCTCTTCTGTGCGACGCCGGGGCTTTGGACAGGCACTCTCATAACAGATTTTTATTTTTGCGTTCGCTCGCTTAACTCGAGCGGGCTCAATACAAACGCTACTACTTCTAATGCACTGGACTAATTTTTGCGTGTGGGTTAACTTTCCCTATTACCAGTGTCCCTCGCCATCAGGCAAACCCAATCCGACTTGAGGTACTTGTAATTTACGCCTCCATGTCAAAAACGGGAAATCACTGTTTTGATCCAACTAACTGGTGTGTGGGTTGAAGCTTTCTATCTCGGCATCATCACACCGGAAGTTTAAGAGCGAGCGCCCTTATCCATTTGGCCATGCCGATCTCCTACCATAAGGGATCAATCTTGGTGCAATGAAGTCAATTAAATCGCCTTTAAACACCCATTTTTAGTTGAAAGAAACAAGTTACAAACATTTCAAACAGAAATATGCCTGGTAGGAACCGTCGTTGTGCGACCCAAGAAAGTGTGCCAGACAACCCTCACGTGCAGCGTGTCTCCCTCGACGCCGTCTGACAAATACATGAATAAATCTATAATTATGTCTTCGCCGCGACGCTAATGTACATCGATCTACTTAGTACCACTAGTACAAGGTGTCCCCAAGATCTCCAACACAGAAAATTTTTATTACAAGCACAATCAATAAAATGAATTCAAAACAATGAATTCCCGTGGTTAATTTGAACAACGAATACATAAACATTAGATTGCACGATTTATTGCCTGGCATATTTCTCTGCATCTCGTCAAGTGCATATTACAGAATTCTAACAACAGAAACTAAATCAATAAAATAAATCCTTCAAGCTGAAATATACAATAATTTGAATTGCCTACCACGGTAATTTCAAACTCACAATCATGTCGTTTTGTTTACATAAATTTGGCGTTTCTATACGAACAACTATGACGTCCGCCACCTTTAACATTCGCTCACTTTGTGAGTTAAACAACACGCGAAACGAACCATCTCTATCAATCACATGGCCGGTTTTTAAAATATAAGGGGCGTTCATTATAAATCTGTTCGTGCCGCACCGCGTGTAATTGCGTACGTTCAACATGATCATGTCATAGTCATGTGATAAGTACTGAGCAATGAATAAAAGAGCACGTGGTTATCGTCCCATGATGCATAGGTTATGTTTCTGACCGTTGGGAAAAGGATGAGAAAATGGCCGGGTTGATCCAACATCCGTCCAAAGAAGCTCAAAGAGCGGTGATTCAGTTTCTTTCATTTGAAGGGTGTCGACCAGTGGACAATATCGAAGAATGCAGGCAGCGTACGGTAACAAATGTGTGTCGACGACAACAGTAACAGACTGGGCACGAATGTTTCGGAAAGGACGTCAGTTTATGATAGATCTTTCACGGCCGGGTCAAGCGCATATTGTTGCAACAGAAAAAACTATCGCCAAAATTGATGCAGCAATACAGATGAACCGCTGTTGAAGCATACGTTCGCTACCGAAAGAATTTGATGTGTCAATTTGGACTATTCAAAAGGTCGTTCGTAAGAAACTGCAATATCGGAAGTTGTGTTCACAGTGGGTACCACAGATGTTGACCGACCACCAAATAGAGGGACGCGTGGGATGGTTTTTGAACCACTTGCTGCGTTACAGAGTGGAGGGTGATGCATTTCTCTTCCGCGTAGTGGCAGGCAATAAATCATGGTGTCACCACTTTGAGCCTAGCAGCAAAAGAGAGAGCATGCAATGGAAGCATGCTGGATCACCAAAAGCCTAAAATTCAAGTTACAAGTTTCCGCTGGTAAGGTTATGCTGAGCGCATTTTTTGACTATGAAGGGCTATTGTTGGCCGACTTTAAATAACCTGGTGTCAACATCAACTGTACCCACTACTTGCAAACACTAGACAAGCTGCAGAAGGCCATCAAGAATAAACGACCCGGCATGCTTTCTCGGGGTGTGATTTTGTTGCACAACAATGCTCGTCTACATGTTGCAAAGATTGTGCAGGAAGCATTAGCAAGGAAGAAGTGGGAAATTCTGCATCACCCAGCCTAAAGTCCTGATTTGTCACCGTGTGATTTTCATTTGTTCGGACCTCTAAAAAAAGCTCTCAAAGGGCAACGATTTCACACAGATGCAGACATAATGTACGCCGTAAACTCTTGGTTCAGTGAGCAGCCACAACCCTCTTTTGCGGACGGCATTCGCCGCCTACTTAAGCAATGGGATGCTTACCTGAATGCCTACGGCGACTTCTTATGACCAGCCCATGGTGCATAATTCATTCAAAATGAATGCTTTGTTTAATTCTACCACACCTGTTAATATTTCTTTCATGCTTTTGTAATAAAGCCATTGGAACGGGTTTCAAATGAACGCCCTTAATATAACCGGTTTCCAAAATGTGGCGAACTATATAATAAACTTCACACCGGATGTTAGGTGATCCAAAATCCGTCCAAAGAAGCTCAAAGAGCGGTGGTTCAGTCTCTTTCATTTGAAGGATGTCGACCATGTCGGTTTGTGTTTGTTCTGTGCTGACAAAGGCTTGGGCCGCAGCGTTCAATTTGTTTCTTGTAATCGTATTTTAGTAAAGCTCACAATTTACTTCTCGTTATTTGGTGATTCATTCATTGCCTGTATAATAAACTGTATGTTCACATGCGTTACATCCTAGGACACGAAGAAACGCCAAAGAGAATACAAGAAAGCAATCTACTAAGACAACTGGTGGTCCTTAATGTCACAACAATCATCAATTTATTGTCCAGCTTTGAACTTTAAGAAACTATCTGTTTGTAAGGTATGAACCTACAAGAAGGCTACTATAACACACTCACGCATTGTATAACATGCCTGTAACAGAATGACACGTTGTTTAATGTGCCTGTAACAAAATCACACGTTGTATAACATGTCTGTAACAGAATCACACGTTGTGTAATGTGCCTGTAACAGAATCGCACGTTGTGTAATGTGCCTGTAACAGAATCACACGTTGTTTAATGTGCCTGTAACAGAATCACACGTTGTTTAACGTGACTTTAACAGAAGAGAAACCGCAGCTGGAGAGGGAGAATGAAGACGATGAGGAGGAGGAGGAAGAAGAAGAAGAAGCAGAAGAAGAAGAAGAAGAAGAAGAAGAAGAAGAAGAAGAAGAAGAAGAAGAAGAAGAAGAAGAAGAAGAAGAAGAAGAAGAAGAAGAAGAAGAAGAAGAAGAAGAAGAAGTGAGGAGGCGGAGGAAGAAGAAGAAGAAGAAAAAGAAGAAGAAGAAGAAGAAGAAGAAGAAGAAGAAGAAGAAGAAGAAGAAGAAGAAGAAGAAGAAGAAGAAGAAGAAGAAGAAGAAGAGGAAGAAGAAGAAGATGGAGGAAGAGGAGGAGGGGGAGGAGGAAGAAAAAGAAGAAGAAGAAGAAGAAGAAGAAGAAGAAGAAGAAGAAGAAGAAGAAGAAGAAGAAGAAGTGAGGAGGAGGAGGCGGAGGAAGAAGAAGAAGAAGGAAGAAGAAGAAGAAGAAGAAGAAGAAGAAGAAGAAGAAGAAGAAGAAGAAGAAGAAGAAGAAGAAGAAGAAGAAGAAGAAGAAGAAGAAGAAGAAGAACAACAACAACAACAACAACAACAACAACAACAACAACAACAACAAACAACAAGAAAAGAAAGAAGGCGGAAAACAACAATCAACGTGCATATACTGACAATCACTACAATTTTAGGCCCCACAACAACTGTACCCCTAACGTGTACACAACACGCCAGAAAGGAACCACCAGTACACACTAAAGAAAGCTAATTGCTCACACGTGTTTGAACCTTGCTAAATGTCATACAATGTTCCATCAATACAACTTATTGTTTTCAGGTTATTCCTGCCACACAAACTGTAACCGTGCGTTTCGGCGTGGAATCAATAAGCAAGAAACAAGTCTCTGGGCGTTATTTGGTCTGTCCTGCTGGCAGTAAACAATCAATGACAGGTTAATCTAGAAGCATGCGACGCCGTTGTGCTTCAAAAGTGTCACGCCATCAGAATGTTCTTACTTAAAAAATGACACGCCATAGGTGTGTTCTTAGTTCAAACGTGGCACGCGATCAAAACGTACTTAGTTCATAAGCGACACCATTAGAATGTTCTTAGTTCACAAGTGACACGTCATCAGAATGTTATTAGTTCAAAAGTGACACGTCATCAGAATGTTATTAGTTCAAAAGTGACACGTCATTAGAATGTTCTTAGTTCAAAAGTGACACGTCATTAGAATGTTCTTAGTTTAAAAGTGAAGCCATCAGTATGTTCAAAAGTAACATGCCATCAGAATTTCTTACTTCATACGTGACATGCCATCAGAATGTTCTTAGTTAAAAAGTGACATGCCATCAGAATGTTCTTACATTACGGCAGTCGCACTCGATCAGAATGTTCTTATTTCAAAATTGGCACGCGATCATAAAATTCTTAGTTCACAAGTGAAACGCCATCAGAATGTTCTTAGCTCAAAACTGACACGTCATCAGAATGTTCTTAGTTCAAAAGTGACACGCCATACGTATATTCAAAAGTAACACGCCATAAGAATTTTCTTACTTCATACGTGACATGCCATTAGAATGTTCTTAGCTCAAAAATGAAATCCCGTCAGAATGTTCTTAGTTCAAAACTGACATGCCATCAGAGTGTTCTTACATTACGGCAGTGGAACTCGATCAGAATGTTCTTACTTCAAAAGTGGCACGCGATCAGAATGTTCTTAGCTCAACAGTGACACGCCATCAGAATGTTCTAACCAAGAAATACACTATCTGCCGTGATACAGCAGTCACTGATACAGATCCCGTAAAGCACTGGGTGCCGTGTCACAGTACCCATAAACTACTATCTGCTGTGTCACAGTTCTCATAAACCACTATCTGTCATGTGACGATTCCCATAATCCACTATTTGCCGTGAAACATTCCCCACACACAAGAATCTACCGTGACACAGTATGCTCCAACCACCGATCTTCTAACACTACAGTAGTCTCTGCCAGAGCATCTCAAACACCTACTTCACCAGACCCAGTCGAGTTAGACAGGCATATACGAATCTAAAACGTACTTCAGGAAGCGAAGATTGCCGAAGTTACATTACCCTCCCAAGTACCTGTGTTTCTGAAGTGTGTTCATACGGCTGGCACCAGTTCGCAACCCCAACAGTTCGGAAACAAAGTACCCGTCTGTACTCGCCCAAACTAGAGGTTATCGTTCAGTGCAACAGCAGGATATATCCAACTTAGTGTGTTAGGATGCTTTTAGCGCGGGTATCATACAGCACACATGTTTTCTAAGTGAGTTCGTATGTACAAAGTAAAGTACTTTAACAGCGACCTTTTGTGTCAAGACGAATGGGGCATGCGTGGTCTCGAAGTATGGTGTCCGCCTCGATTTCTGTAGGTCCCGGGTTCAAGCCCCGTTGGGGGTGCGGGGGGGGGGGGGGGGTGCGGGGGGGGGGTGGGGGCGGGATTTTTTCACGTGGACTTATAGTGACAAAATCTCCCCTGGTCTCTGGGTAGTGAGATCGGACGCCCGTGTGTATTGTTGCGCACGTAAAACATCCCTTGGTAGTTGCGAATCGAAAAAGAGTAGCCTAACGGTGCTGTCTGGGAAAAATTTCGAGATAAAAATCTACCCAAGGTATTTCAAGATCCTCGCCGGTGCCACGGAGTTCGTGCACTGAGCTGAAATTCTCCGGATTCAGGCTTGAGTAAGGAATAGAAAGGAACACTTATAGGTTTCACCCATGTGCCGTGATGTTGATCCGTCGACTAAACTAAACTGATTCTGCAGAGCGGTCTACCGGAATCGTCGCACAGAGCACGAACTCTGTTATTTTAGCGACGACTCCAGGAGTTTCCGACACGCTTGCACCGAATGACATAGTCCGGAGACGCATACGAACTCTGCTATTTTAGCGACGACTCCAGGAGTTTCCGACACGCTTGCACCGAATGACATAGTCCGGAGACGCATACGAACTCTGTTATTTTAGCGACGACTCCAGGAGTTTCCGACACGCTTGCACCGAATGACATAGTCCGGAGACGTATACGAACTCTGTTATTTTAGCGACGACTCCAGGAGTTTCCGACACGCTTGCACCGAATGACATAGTCCGGAGACGTATACGAACTCTTATTTTAGCGACGACTCCGGGAGTTTCCGACACGCTTGCACCGAATGACATAGTCCGGAGACGCATACGAACTCTGTTATTATAGCGACGACTTCAGGAGTTTCCGACACGCTTGCACCGAATGACATAGTCCGGAGACGCACACACAATCTTCACACTGCGTGCGAGACAGGCAGTTTACCCACTTTGCCACGCTGACCCTCATGCAGTGTTCTATGACCACATTCACACACACACACGCGCGCGCACACGCACACGCACGCACAGACGCACGCACATTTATATATTATTTCAGTGGGTTTTTTGCGCTCGCTTTGAACTCAAGGGTAATCCATACACACTATGGTAGTAGTACTGCTGGACTGAATTTTGCGTGTGGATTAGCTTTCCCTATTACCAATGTCCGTCGACATCAGGAGAACCCACTCCGACTTCAGAGGTATTTGTAATTTGCGTCCCCAAGTCAAGGGCGAGAAGTCAATATTTTAGTCCAACTCACCGGTGTAGGGGTTGAACCGCTTACCTGGGGCATCAGCACACCGGAAGTTTGCACTCAACCTTGATTTTTTATTTAGTTGCATGTCCTTCACATGACGTAGCAGTCAATCCCAGCATTTTAGCTGTTCGTGATTCCTGGGCAAATGTTACGTGCAGTAGTTTGCCATTGCTTTCTGATCGACAGGCACCTATACCTTTTTTCGAAAAAAAAACCCAGCACCGCTGTGTTTCGAACCCGAGTATACGGGCTCACAAACCGCGTTCGCAAGCCCTTAGCCACGGAGACTGGGACAACCTTGCTACCGTATGACAATACACGGTACTCCCTGCTCTCTGTCTGCATAGTGAGCTGGTTGTGAGTTCGTATTCAAGTCGAAATGACTTTTTGATTCAGCCTTAAATGATACAAGGAAGTCTACTAGGAATGAAAGGGGACAGACATGAGGTAGCTAAGGGCAAATGGGCTGAGGGTGAGATTTTGAGAGTCTGTGCCCCAATGTAGGATAATTAATGAAAGAAGAAGTAATTCGGCCCACGTGATGTTCACCTTATGACCCGTTAAGAACCGACTGATCTCAAATATTGGGCAGAACCATACACCCAATACGCCAAAAGGCGTGAACAAAAGCCCTTTACTTGGTCCCTTTTACTTGGTTACAAAGCAGCGTAGCCGTACTGTTTAATATGCTTGCGCTTAAACTCCCTCTGCGTTGACGGCGGAGCAGGGGGTTAAATACCCACACCGGTCATCTGGATTTCAACGTTGACTTTCCCTTCAGAAAGCAATGGCAAACTACTGAAAGTAAAATGACTAGAAATTTAACATGGGGTTGGAGTTGATAGCAACTCCTGTAAAGGACGTGCAACAGCAATAATATAAAACCAACTGTAATACAGACCTAGTATATGTGAAGAGAACTGTCATAAATATCACACCATGACAATTAACGCTTCATAATTAAACCGCTTAAAAACTAGCTAAAATGGGTTTTAAATGAAAGAGGTTGGACTTCATTGCACGGGATGTATCCTGTATGCTTCGGTCTCTTTCTGCAGGGCGACCAGCTGAATGTGTCGCTCAGAGCATGGACTTCGTAGTTTCAGGTATCTCCGAGAAAACTGCACTCGTTAACCGAACCACGCAGTCCGGAACCGAACCCAGGACATCCAGAGCGCGAGACAGACGGCAACAGATACTCCAGAGCATAAACAACTCATGACAGGGACGTAGCAGTCAACCCCATAATTTTTTGGCTGTTCGTGATTCCTGGGAAAGTTTACGTTCAGTAATTTGCCATTGATTTCTGGACGACAGGCACTTATACCATTTTGTAAAAAAGAATAACACAGCTGTGTTTCGAACGCGGGTGTGCGAGATTACGAACTGCGCCCTTAACACCTTCGCCAGGGAGGTATACCAAAAAAAAGCATTACAGAGAGAAAAGTTGTCAATACAAACCATATAATCGAACGTTGTATCCCTTATACACAAAATCCCAAAGTGAGTGCGTTCACGTGTCCGTTTCTACTGCGCCAACAATGAATGAGTGAGCGAGGGTAGAACATAACACAAGCGCCAACAGTGGTTGGCCCTCCCCTCGCCAGCCTACGCCTCACGACCTACCATAACGCGATCTACACACATCCAACATGTTTGAATTTCCCACAGACATTACACACACGTGTCCGGTCCATCCATTGCATGCATTGAAATCTCGTCTGTATTTAAGAAATGCCTGGAATTCTTGATTACAAGCGCGCACGCACGAGTTCCCAACATCAAAAGCCCGCTCGCTACCACCACTGGCTTTCTACTATGAACTCAGCTACACACGCTAACACACGGACGAAGCACCAGCCGAGGAAATCTACCTACGATGTCGCACTGCCAACAGTAACAGCATCACCTCACGATAGATTAGATGACACCGGCGCGTCATCTAAACGATGTATACAGCCGTCGTTGATTTCATCGCTGCCATTATCACCGCCACAGACCTGATTGTAAGTGTGTAAGCGCGGAATCAATAACCGACAACACAGCGAGTCGCCGCTGTTAGCATTGGCAGCCGCCATGCCTACTCACTATCCAGCAGGCAGACTCCATCAGAAAAATCCAAGAAGTCGATGCTATACACTGGGGCAACATTTTACAGCATAATGCAACCCATGAGACACTCATCATTATCATACGTCGTACCAGTAAACGTGAGCGATTTCGGTTCGTCATCTCACGCGATCACAACGGTCTCGATATCACAGGCTGATAGACTGGCAGGGAATGCACCTCTTGCTGGTAGATTACCTATGGACAAGGAAGAGGTGTTCGAGCGCCTGTGGGACAAGGTGGAGAATGCGGGGAAACAGATTGAGAACCCTTATGTGGAAAGAATGATATTGCTAGGGTTAGGCAGGGATTCTGGAAGGATTCCAAAGCTGAGAGGGAAGACCAGGAGAACTTTCAATCAGGTAGCGGTGGAAACAATCATAGTGTGACTCTTCGCTGGCTGCTAAACGAGGGGACGGAGCGCGTATGGGAATTTCCTGAGTACAGTTACGTCGGTTCTAAGCTCAACTCAATTGAAGTCGCTGGCACATACATTCATATCGCGGCTGTGGTATGTCCTTGGAATACATCCATCTGGTATGCATGACTACAGCATTGCATTATATGCTGTATAGAAGAAGAATAGCCAGTTAGTTGGCTGGTTGGTTGGTTGGTTGGTTGGTTGGTTGGTTAGTTAGTCGCGGTTCCAACTTCACAGCAATGGGTCGTCCCCATTATGCTACGTTCATGTGCCAGTGAATATTACATAAAATGCTCCTCACTGCCCCATGAGAAAAGTGGAAAAGACAGGAGTCTTACAGCCTACAGCCTACACAACCAACAGCCTACACAGGTACACTGTGCATAATGCTGCCGCCAGAATGTCAACACAAAAGTCCTCCACGAAATTACAATTCATCTTATAATGCCGTCACCAGAATGCCAACACAAAAGTCCTCCACGAAAATACAATTCGTCGTCGATAGAAGCGGCAGTCACTAGAAGACCAGTAGCCACACATTTCTGCATAAGGTAAAAGCCGGTCAATTCTGCGACATAACCAGCCGTCATTGCTCCGAAGTCTAGATATTTCTAGATATTGTTCGATCCGTTTCTAGATGTTTTCTAGCCAGCTACGCCATCTTTCCCGAAAAAATCTCGGATAGATGTAAAAACAGTTCACTACACTGTACACAAAGCCGTCGCCAGAATGCCAACACAAAAGTACTCCACGAAAATACAGTTCGTCGTCGATGGAAGCGGCTGTCACTAGAAGGCCAGCAGCCACACATTTCTGCATACGGCAAATGTCGGTCAATTCTGCGACATATCTAGCTGCCATTACTCCGAACATGCATTTCACGCTCCAATACAATCTCGGGCAGATGTAAAAGCATTTCACATGAAATTCTTAGCTCACAGTGTCGCGCCACGCACTCAGTAGCAGGGCGACGGAACCATACACTTCCAGTCCTACATGAGGAAATTGCGAATGCAAACGGTAACCACGAGCATAAACATTCCAGAGGCCTTAACCATTGCAATGCTTATCCTCCATGATCGCGACCGGAAGTCCAGAAGAATAGTCAACAAACACAGAACTTGTGCCATAAGTCACAACACGATTAAGGACATCAGCACTTTAGGACTTAGGACATCAGCACTTTAGGACTTAGGACATCAGCACTTTAGGACTTAGGACATCAGCACTTTAGGACTTAGGACATCAGCACTTTAGGACTTAGGACATCAGCACTTTAGGACTTAGGACATCATCACTTTAGGACTTAGGACATCAGCACTTTAGGACTTAGGACATCAGCACTTTAGGACTTAGGACATCAGCATTTTAGGACTTAGGACATCAGCACTTTAGGACTTAGGACATCAGCACTTTAGGACTTAGGACATCAGCACTTTAGGACTTAGGACAGCAGCACTTTAGATCTTAGGACTTCAGCACCACATCCATGGACTCTGCCTTCAAAGGAATTCACAACCAAGCAACCATACAGGAAGGAGCATTGGTCAGCGGGCATCCATGAAGAAGCTGGGAGTTTGAAGCTGAAGAAACTCACCAAGAAAATGACAGGCAAGAGAATGACAAGCAAGAGAATGACAAGGAAGAGAATGGCAGAAGGTTGACAGACAAGAGAATGACAGGAAAGAGCATGAAAGAAAATAAAATGAGAGAAAAGAGAATGACAGGAAAGAGGATGACAGAAAGAGGATGACAGGCAAGGGAACGACAGGCAAGGGAACGACAGGCAAGGGAACGACAGGAAAGAAGATATCAACGCAGGCCATTCCGGTAAGACAAAGAATGCCAGAGTTCACAACAGTCGACCTTGACTGTAATCATTGGCCATCTTCACAGTAAAGGTCGACTAAATCTGCAAAAGAACCTGCTAGATGGCAAAGTTCTGAAAAAAGCCCTTTCCTTAACACTGCTAAAAAATTGGATTTTTAAAATGTGTATTTAGTTATTTATTTATTTTAAATTTTTTTGGCGGTTTGCTCACTTTGAACGTAAGCGTAGTTCATAAGTGGTTGAAGAATCCTCTGGACTGATGTGTGAGTGTGTGGATTATCTTTTCTTATTATCAAAGTCTCTCGCCATCAGGTGAACCTACTTCAACTTCAGAGGTACTTGTAATTGACGTCTCCAAGTCAAAAAGTAGAAGTGAACATTTCAGTTCAAATGACCGGTGTAGGGGTTGGACCTGCCACCTCAGCATCAGCACACCGGAAGTTTAAAAACACGTTTTCGTATCCATTCAGTCACGCTGACCTTCATGCGGATATAAATCTCCCTAACATTAAAACTACTTATGGTAGATCTTACACACCTTACACAAAGGTGTCCTATAGGCTAGCGAAGGGAAGTAGATATTTCAGTCAGGATTTCAATCAAGATGATAGCCCTAACCCGCAACCCTAAACACTTAAACAGCATACGAGAACTTACAAGCATTGCGAAACGCATGTGGGACATTATTACGTAATCTGAGGGTTTTTTTTCCGCTCGCTTTGAACTCAATCGTAGTCCATACACACTACTTCTAGTAACGCTGTACTGAATTTTGCGTGTGGATTAGCTTTCCCTATTAACAGTGTCCCTGGCCATCAGGCGAACCCACTCCGACGTCAGAGGTACTTGTAAGTAAACAACATGACTATTCAACTGAAGCCTGACACGCTTCCTAGTTTTCTTATACAGCTATGGAGTTTAATGGAGCTGTCTAACTGTGCTGTCGTCAGTTCCCGTAAACCACTAGAAGGTAGCAGTAAATGTTGATAAACTGTTACTTGCGTCATGTTTGTCAGCATTACTCCATACGAGAAATGGGAAAGCAAGCGAGAGTGTATGAGAGAGAGAGAGAGAGAGAGAGAGAGAGAGAGAGAGAGAGAGAGAGAGAGAGAGAGAGAGAGAGAGAGAGAGAGAGAGAGAGAGAGAGGCGAGTCTGGTGGCCAAACAGCCAGGTAAAAGAGACGACAGAATGACGGCATTTTAGATAAAATAACTGAACCGAGAGAATGCTAATCTATTTCGGCCAAGTTTGATAACCGCTGATGTGATTTCCCGGAGAAAATTACTTGGGAGAAACGATATGATATTACAGGGACATCTGATAATGGTATCATTACCCTCAAGTGGGTTTTATTCAATAAGAGATGAGGTGTACGGTGCCAAATAAATAGATGTGTGCCAGGAAGGCCCGTGGGGCTGAGGCAAGTGGATAGTACAAATGCTAAAGGTTCTGAACTGTGTGTTTCGGGGTCATCGAGTGGAAAGAGGCTGTTAGACTGTGTTATCTTAGCGACAGAGAGCGCTGGATATCTACTGCAGCCGATCTTTGTTGTGGAGAAGGCAATTCATCTGATATAATATGGGAGTCTCTGTAGCGAATTGGTTAACCCGCCTGTCTCGCGTTCCGAAGATTGTAGGTTTGATTCCGACCCATCGTTCAGTTCACGAGGGCAATTTTTTCGGAGACTCCTGGGGGTCGTCGCTGGAGCTACGGAGTTTGTGCTTTGTGCTACGCTCAAGCGTAGTCCATTCACGTTCTGCCACTTCTAGTGCACTGGACTGAATTTTGCGAGTGGATTATTAGCTTTCCCTGTTATCAGTGTCCCTTGCCATCATGTAAACCCACTCCAACTTCTGAGCTAATCGTAATTTACGTCCTCAAGTCAGGGACGAGAAGTCATCATTTTAATCCAACTGCCCGGTGTATGGGTTTAACAGCGAGTGGTCTTATCCATTCGGCTATGCTGGACCCCATCCCCCCCCCCCCCGCGTTTCCATCCTGTTTCAGGATATTGCGGTCAACTTTCAGCATCTTTCAGCTGTATGTTGATTCCTAGGCTAGATTACGCTCATCAGCACGCCACGACTTTCTGAGCGACCGGCTCCATACTCTCATGAGTCACTGGCGCGACTCGAACCTGAACCCCATCGCTGATATAATATCAATATATGATTATGGGACACACACAACGAACAATGACATCGAGGCATTCAACCATGAGTTGTCTCAACTAAGAACGCTATCTGCACTGTGTCTCCAACACTCTCTGCGTCATGGTCTTAGTTGGATGATGAGGACGTCACAGACGGGCATCAAATAAACCTATGGATACAGCTATTGGCTGGGTGACTGACTTACAGGAGTTTAAATTGATAAACAAAAAGTACGTTTGGACCAAACATGGTACAGAAACAAATGAACAAGTATTATAATGTAAATTTCCTTTCACTGAACAGTAAAATTGCGGAGGATACAACGGAACAAAACCAATAACACGATGACCGTAGTCTGGCGATATATCATCCTAGTGTCCAAATGGGAGGTCAAATTTGACGATGTCATCCTTCGGCAATGAATCAATTAAAATAGTTTTGCACAAATGACGAGTTCATTTTTATGTATACTAATAGTTACAGGAAGGGGCAGTTCAGCTGAAGACTCAAGCGTTTCCTATTTTCCCCATACATCTATGGAACCTCCCGGAGCTAATACTGACTGCGCAATCGTAGCTAGTTCCCATAATGCACTAGAAGGCTGCAGTAGATTTTGACAATCTGTTACTTCAGTCAGATTTGTCAGCATTACTCCATCCAAGAAATGGTAAGGCAAGCGAGAGAGTATGAGGGAGAGATGAGGGAGAGAGAGAGGGTGGGAGGGGAGGCGACTGACAGGCGAGTCTGGTGGCCAAACAGCCAGGTAAAAGAGGCGACAGAATGACGGCATTTTAGATAAAATAATTGAACCGAAAGAATGATAATCTATTTCGGCACAATTTGATAACCGCTGATGTGATTTCCCGGAGAAAATTACTTGGGAGAAACGATGTGATATAACCAGGATATCCGATAATGGTGTCATTACCCTCAAGTGTGTTTTATTCTATAAGATATGAGGTGTACGGTGACAAATAAACAGATGTGTTCCAGGAAGGTCCGTGAGGCTCAGACAAGTGGATAATACGGATGCTGAAGGTGAAACCGAGTCTTGGGTTAGTGAGTACACCCAGTGTACTGGATTGACTTTAATAAGTTTTCCCATAAGTCGTAATCACCTATCTACGTTGTATTGAATGCACTGGTGTTGGGCATTCAACTCCTATTGTAGGTAACATATTGTCCTAAGGTCCCGACTGGCGTTAAATGTGGGGTACGCTCTCTCTCTCTCTCTCCTCTCTCTCTCTCTCTCTCTCTCTCTCTCTCTCTCTCACACACACACACACACACACACACCTACGTGTACCGTGCATGACATTACAAAGATAAAACATGAATGACACAACAGCTATACAGGCTCAGCAGTGCTGTGTCTAGCTCTGAATAGCATTTGGTGTGTGTTGGGGTGAAAATGGAATCATGGGTTTGTATTCCCGTCTTCCAATAAAAAAGGGCGTCACTGATCAGCAACTGACATTTGTCCAGCCACTACACACTGACAAACGGACAGTGTACGCAGATGGACTGCCGGGCATGGTGAAGGAAATAAGTATAGAATACACGCAGAAAGAGAGGCAGAACAAGGTTAGGGAGGTAGGCATGTTGGTACGTAGTTATACGGACGGACAGACAGAAGGAAGGACAGACAGACAGTCGGTTGGACGGATGGACAGACAGACAGACAGACAGACAGACAGACAGACAGACAGACAGACTGACTGACAGACCCTCACATCACCAGGTTTACACAAACAGAGATCTATACATAAAACACCGCTGACAGAAACAATTCTGCCCCCTGGTCCAAAACGAGCGCAGATTACTTCCCTTGACAGCACAAAGTATTTTATTGGGAAGATAAATCCATCTACATGGCCAACACTTCACTTCTTGGTGCTAAAACAAACGTCTGGAAAATGGAGCAACTCAAGCAGGCGATTAACTCTTTAACCTAAGCAAGTTGATAGTGTGTCGAGATTGATGCTGCTTGAAAATTTCAAGGCCCCAACGTCTAAAGAAGTGGTGTTACAATTACGAGAAAACTAAAGAAGATATAATCATGAAAGGCAACGTGTGGCACCTCTATTATTGTGTGTGTTGTGTGCAACATGATACTTCTTGTTTCATCCCAGTTCGTTCTGAAAATACATTTTTAGATCTGAAAGAAAGAAAGAATGAAAGAAAGAAAGAAAGAAAGAAAGAAAGAAAGAAAGAAAGAAAGAAGAAGAAGAAGAAGAAGAAGAAGAAGAAGAAGAAGAAGAAGAAGAAGAAGAAGAAGAAGAAGAAGAAGAAGAAGAAGAAGAAGAAGAAGACAACATCCCCCATTTAGTTCCATTAGATCTATAGACATATAATGTAAGCACAACGCGACGCTTGCAGGTAAACTCAGGTGTTTTTGTTTTTAAATTTTACAACTGGAGTTAAGAACCAACATCACCGCACTCTGGATATCTCTCAAAGTGTTCCATCCTCATCTTCAACAACCAGCGAAGAGTTCCAATACTTATGGTACCAGTTGCAGTCTGCTTGTGTGTCCGTACGGCCTGTCTTGGAGTACTGAGTGTCGGCCAGGATCTCTGGTCACTTCGTGCTACAGCATTCTCTCCAGGCCATGATGATTTATCTGTGCTTTCACAATGTACACATGATCGCATAGGGCTCTGACCACAGTTTTACTATCTACAATTTCATTTGTCAACCTGTTTGCTCTCTCTCTCTCTCTCTCTCTCTCTCTCTCTCTCTCTCTCTCACACACACACACACACACACACAGAATATACGAAGAATGACAGTCTAGCAAGGTAAAATATAGACAGACCTACCTCTGTAAATGTTAGCTTAATTGTGTACTCATCTATTACACAATCTATCACGGACAACAAACAAGCACCCACTAACACAGATGAAATACGACAAGACATCTTAACATTCAACGAATAAAAAACACCAGCGTTCAATATCCTCAACAAACAGCCTCGACAGAACCTGGAGAACACAACCCCTCAAGCAGAAAGAACTTCAATAAAGCCGAGTTCGCTAGAGAAAAACAAAAACAGAACGCACAAATGATTCAGAACACGGCTAAAGAAAAGGACTTCAAACGACCACACAGGGTGTCCCATAAAACAGGCACCGTGGAAAACGTCTTCTTATAGTCCTGACGTGTGGCTTTGGTGATCATTTCTGTCGACATCATCTTGTCTCCTGTGCAGCCAATTATTACTGAGACTGATGTTCCTCCATTCCACGATGTCAAACTGTCTAGCATCTTCTCTCATGGTCTCCCTCAGCGTTATTCACCTATAACTCGTCCATGGTGACGACATACTACAGCTTCCCCCTTCTCTTGGCACGCCCAAAAAATGTGGACTATCTTCTTCTGATGCGAATAACCAGTTCTCCTTGTGAGTGAACTTCTTTCTAGATATGGTGATTGCTCTATCTATCAGTCCACATGTTCTCATCATTCTTCTATAGACACCACATCTCTGCAAGTAAAAACAAAAGTAAAGGCCACTTTCTTATACACGTCAAAGGAACACATGGTGCTAGACCCGCGTAGACCAAACGGTACTCAGAGGCTGATGCGGTCGGTATCCCATCAGCCACCTGGACTTCCCAAGGTATTTCCTGGAAGCTAGTTTAGTCTGGGTCAACCTGCAGCATCAACACAACTCTCTAGCATGCTTGCATTCTTAGTCATTCATAGGTTGTCAGCATTCTTCAAAGAATTCTGTGGCCTCATGTTTCAAATGCTGTAATAACCTATCAAAGTCATGACCTGGTATAAGTAAGACTTAACACGCGGCTGCTTTTGAATGCATCTTTCCATAGAAATACCTCAGGTGTTGACGCTGTCATTTCATCTGCCTGCAAATACTATAGCCCTGGGTTCGATTTTCAGGATGGCTTGTGTTGCATGTTTCTCAGCTCTGAGATCGACCCAATCTCATTAAATTGATACCAAACTTTCAAGGGTAAACAAACACTGCCCCAGTTTTATCCTCACCAGCTGTCGCCTCCGCAAAGAAGGTTGGCTGTAGTGAGCCTCCAACACTCCTACAGGCTTATTCCAGACCATCTTGATGATGTCCAAATACGTGTAACGTTGACTTCCTCTTGTACGCTTACACTCTATCTCTCCTTCTGTAACAGCCTTTCACAGGAGGTTGTGTTTATATGACGCAGTATCTTAATTATCTGCTCTTTATCTAATTCATTAATGTTTCCTTCAAATCCAGGTCTGTAATACTTCTGTGGTTGTTTTCTTCGTCTGCAATGGTATTTCTCCAATTCGTCCAAAACCGCCACAGCCCAAAAGCGTTAGTTTTACCCTCATATTGCTGAATCGAATTCCAGTAAATCAAGATTTAAGGGAAAACCTGAGTGTAGTATAGGGTGTATTTTTAATGACTGTGCAGTGTTTGAAAATATTGCCAGTTCAAGTTTTGTATTCACCCTCTGTAAAGTTCATGCAACATAATAAGTAAATACAAAACTTGGACCGGCAATATTTTCAAACACTACGCAGTCATTAAAACTTACACCATGTTTAACTAGACACTCCCTTGTCTGGAATCCACATGGCGAACGCTTTAGTGCGAGACTTAAAAGACTATGGTCAAGAGACAAAGATCAAATTCTATGGGTAGGACGTAGGCTAAGCTGCAGGAAGCAACACAAGATAGGACGGCATATTGTATGTTGGATGAGATGATGTGTCCCAATGAGGGAATCACGGACAGGAGAGAAGAATCGCTTATACATCATACTGACCATTATAGAACAGACAAATGTCTTCCGGCTCAGATGGTTCATGGAACAGATAGTCGCAACACAATATACACTTATACAACTCCCGAAGTAAGCAACCCGTTATGATCTATGACGTGTTCGGACCACACATGTTGTAGGCATGAGTGAACAGAGAAATATGCGGCCAGTCTTTTTCCTCTCTTAGCGGACGATAAACACAGGCGTCCGACCGTGATCCTGACATTATGAGCGTAGCCTCCTAGCAATTACACCAACGCACCCGCTACAAAGTGCGACCAAGAATATTCCACAACCGAAAACTTTTTTCAACAAACAATATGGAAAACCGATCTACACCACTGCTACTGCTGGGTGAACAAAGACTAAAACTGTTTAAAAGCATGCGATTCAATAACTGTGAAGTAGGTCAGCATGAATGGAAAAGGACACATGTTCTTAAACTGTGATGATGCCCAGGTAAGGGGTTCAACCCCTATACCGGACAGTTGGACTAAAATGTTGACCTATCGCCCTTGACGTGGTGACGTTAATTACAAGTACCTCAGAAGTCAGAGTGGGTTCGCCTGACGGCGAGGGGTACTGTTAATAGGTAAAGCTAATCCACACGCAAAATTCAGTCCAGCACTACTAGAAGAAGTGTGTATTGACTACGCTTGAGTAAAACGCGAGAGAGCGCCAAAATAAAATGTTAAAAAACCACACACACACACAACAACAACAAATAACAGTGACAGAATCACCCGACCCGAGCAGTATTTGCAGGAATGCAAAAGATGTTTGCGTGGTTGCAACAATAGCACGCTAGCCCCAAACATGGCACAACCCAGCTGTCTTCACACTCTGACCATGTAAATGGACCGGGCTGTTCTACTTGCACTGGGACACCCTGTATAAGGCGATCAGTGCAAGAAGCAAATTAATATTCCCCAGCAGCTGTGGGAGCCCTGATGAGATCAATGCCGGAATCCGATAGCCAGTCAACTAGTGAAGCAGAGATTGGCGGAGCTGGACTCGGGACAATCACTGGTCATTTGCAAGATGTTTTCTTTGTTAAGAGTGTAGGAGACGTGGTAGCGACGTGGTTATCATCATCATCAAGTGCCCTGCCAGCTGTCGTAGATATTCATGGTCTTTTCTGTTCTGGACGAATTATGGTGATGATATTCCTCCATGCCAGTGTCTCAGACCATCGTCATCTTGGTCTACCTATGCCTCTTTCGTTTGATCTTTCCAGTTGTCACGATGTTCTCAAATGTCTCTTTTCTCACCACATGGCCAAATAAAGCATTTTTCCTTTCTTATTGTTGTATAGTTTCATTAGTCTTTCCATCAACGTGTGTTAGTTACTCTGGTAGTCCACGGAATTCGCAACATTCGTCTCAGAAACCACATCTCCGTTGCCTTCAAGGTCATCCATGTATGTTCATTAACGTTCACTGCCATACAGCAAAACTGGTTCTGTATACAATTTCAGCACTCTCTTTCTTGCATTCAATGGTGGTGACATTGTATAAGACACGTTTCATTTTCTGAAAAGCAGCTCTTGTTTGACATATTCTGCTCTTAATCTCTGTTGCGTATCTTCCATTCGAGGTTATAATTTCCCCCGGTCTCTGTTGTACATCATCCATCTGAGGTTATAATTTCCCCCGGGTATTTAAATTGATAACTTGGTTAAGCATTTCCCCTTCTATTGTTATCTCACATTTCGGTGTCATCTTTTTCTTTGATATAATCATTTTTTTCTGTTTTCATGACATTTAAGGAAATACCTTTTTTTCCACTCTGTTACTACAGTGTCCAAAATTAATAATCTTTTGCATTTTCCGCAATTAATATTGTGTCATTTGCATGGCGTGGATTGTTTATATTATCTCCAATTCTTATTTCTGGCGTCATTTTGACTTCTCTCATTACTTCGCTATAGAGGGAGAAGAGATCCACCGACAACACACGTCCTTGTCTTACTCCCAGCTTTATTTACTCGTAATTACCCCCTTCGTTTCCCATTTTAATTACCACTACTTTTTTCGTAATATGTCTCCACAAGCAAGGGGTTGCACGATTTACTGTCTGGCATATTTCGCTGCATCTGATCAGGTGTCTAAACAGTTATTTCACGTATAAAGGGAAAAGGTTAATCACATTTTGGCTGAAATGCAAACATATAGTTACTGTTCGAATGTGGAGGAGCATTTGTTATCCGCACAGTAATCGCAGTCACAATGAAAACTGCACAACCCCGATTTAAGATACCAAATTCCTAGTCTCGGCGAATCTGAGTGATTGTTTATCGTTCATCAAATAAAGTATACGAAACGTCTTTTCTCTGCTAACTTTATAACAGCAATTTAGCAGTTGTTGAGGGGTGGTAGAGGTTGGACTTTTATAGCCTGTCGACAGCATGTGGTTTCACTAGGACTGATTAACTTTCTTTTTCACCCACATTGGTATGGTATAGATATAGTTCTTCGGTTTCTTCTTGATCTTCATGTTTCACTTGTTTCCACTTTGTGTTCTTTTCTTGCGATCTCTGTCTTTGGTAATTACATCACCAAGCGAGCTCTCGTGGAACTCGGCTGTTTTTTCTTCCATGTAGCACCTCTCTAGTTCCATGCAACTTCTTCTTCTTCTTCTACCTCTTCTTCTTCTACCTCTTCTTCTTCTTCTTCTTTTTCTCCTGTCCCCGTAGTAGTTCCCTCTATGAGTCAGTGATAGCACTGACATATTTTGTAGGTCTAGAGTAAGGAGGCCGTGGCGAAGGCGATACGGACGCGGTTCGTAATCCCGTATACCCGCGTTCAAAACACAGCTGCGGACGATTTGGCAACACACCGCCTTGCGTTAGTGTTTTTACGAAATGATATGTATGCAGGTCGTTCAGACAGCAATGACAAACTACTGAACGTAAACTTGCCAAGAGATCACAATAGCAAAAAATGATGGTGTTGACTACAACGTCCTGTAAAGGATAAGCAACTAACTTTAGAGCAAGGAGGTAGAGGCGGTCGGGCTTTCCTCACTGTGGCAAGCGACGGTCCATCCCGCGCCCTGCCGTGCTCATCACATTACCAGCGGAGTTGGCTTATCAATCACGCTAGTGCCACACTGCTTAGAGCAATAATATTTGTATGTATTCCTTTGAACCGGCGACCAAAAATATTCCACAAACGAAAACTTTTGCAACAAACAATACGAAAAAAAAAAAAACCTGCACCACTCTCCCACTGCTGGGTGGGCAAACATTAAAACTCGTGAAAAACACGCGATTCAATAACAGAGACAGAATCAGGCGTCACGAGCAGTATTTGCATCAATGGAAAAGATGTTTGCGTGGTTGCAACAATAGAGGGCGAGTCCCTAAACGCTGCCTCAACACAGGCACAACCCAGTTGCCTCAACAGGTTGGCTTGGTCAAGTTCCATCAACACCAGCTGAGGATCACGCTGTTGGCGAGGCAGGTAACGCGCAGAGGTGTCAGCACACATGCATTTTTAAACTACTAGAAAACTGTTTACGGGACAGGCGTTGGCAGTTGAGTGATACCGCGTGCATATTAATACTTTGTTTCCGCAGTCGGTTAGATGTCTGGCGTCACATGGTCTGGATTCACACCTCCTTTTCATCAATGGCCATGCCAATTAGCGTGAGTAACCATGTTTCTAGAGGAGCAGGTGGCCGGGCCGTTACGGCTTTGGTCTCTCACTAAGAAGACACTGACTCTAATCCCAGGGAATGTAACGTATTATTCGAGGTGAAATTGTATAACTTACCCCCTAGTGCAAACACCACAAGAGGAGGGAGTCCGATGGAGAGAAGCGGATCACGCCGTTTCCTGAATGTTTCGACCTCTTTATTTTCTTAGCATTTTAAGGCAGCGGGTCCAGTTGCGCCAGGACTTCCCAGAGTCTTACTCCTATTATGTGAGCACCTTGAAGTCTTAGTCTTTACCATGGGGCAAGCAGTCAAGCTATTAGTCGCTGTCTGCGTGTATCTATTTCTGCTGCATCTTCAGTCCAAGCCATAAAACACTTGATCTGTTCATTCGGAGCTTCCTATACGGTCATTTAACGTAACAGAACATTTGGTGAGCACGTTCAGTCAATATATATTTAGTTCTAACTATTACACGCTGTCGCGAAAGAGTCACTGAAGTAATTCCCAACCCCGCAACCCGCGTTCGAAACACAACTGAGGGAGATTTGGCAGAACAAATTCTTGAGCCGGTTTTATACAATGGTATGAATTAAGAAACTACTGAAACTACTTGCCAAGAAATCACAAACGACCAAAATAGGTTGGGATTGAATGCGACATCCTGTAAAGGACATGCACTAACTTAATCCTCATAGTCGGAGTATTGCCAGGGCCCATGAGGGAAGCCAAGAACAGCAACACTGATGCCTGCCAGGCATGCCGTAGGAGGCGACCAAGGAGAAATATGCTTAGGACCCGTTGAGACTGACCACCTCATTCCGAAGAAAACGTTAACCGCAAAATCCAACTAAGTTAGTCGCGGTTCCAGCTTCACGGCACAGGGTCGCCCATTATGCCCCGTTCCTGTGCCAGTGAATAAAATCACACAACATGCTCTTCAATGCCCCATCATGTGAAAGGTGGAACAGACAGGAGTCTTGACAAACCAACAACCTGCACAGGTATACTATGCATAATGCCGCTGCCAGAATGCCAACACAAAAGTCCGCCCCGAGAAATACAGTTAATCGTCCATAGAACCAGCAGCCTCACATTTTAAAAGTACTAAACACGAAATTCACATCAACTAATCCTGAACAAGGCTATAAAGGGCTGGACATGAACTGACTGAAAGCGAATGCTTCGCTGGGAAATGAAAAGCACAATCAGAATAAGAAGAATTCTTATACTGGAGCTCAGGTGTCATGATAGTCAGCGCACCTGCTTACAAAGACAGTTATCTGTGTTCAATACCTCAGTAATGGCAACATTCACTTCCCGGGGTAGAGGGACTCTGGGCTCTCCATCTCCAATAAGTAGGAAACAAAAACAACCACACCAAACTTTCCAATTCGTTCAACCAGCTTTAGCAGCCTTGTTATAACTGTGGTGGTTCAGTGTGCAGGTTTAGTTTCCCTTGTCTTCTGTGTCAGTTTTAGATGACTTTTCGATGTAGCAGAGTTTATGCCTGTAACGTCAGCTAGGGGTTTGGCCGGAGGCTTCTCCTTTGTGCCCGTGTTTTCTTGCTTTTCCGTTTGTCAGTGATGACTCCTAGCTCGTTCGTTTTGAGTGGGTGTAGTCCTTAGAAGGACTCATCCTGTGGTTTAGTTGCTTTGTTTCCTTGTTTGCCCTTCTCCTTTGCCTGAGCCTAGATCATCACAGCCATCCGATTGAGTGCCTCGTTGTCGAGTACGTAGGTTTCTGGCGGTTTCCAGAATTTTGTGGAAAGGAATTGGTGACCCCACTCCACTTTGCCTTAGCCTAGGTTATGTTAAGGTCTAAAACTTCACAGATCAACGGTAATATCGGTCATGGCGTGGGACTACTTTTACTTCTTACACCGCCCTTCACTTTCTACTTGTATATGAGAGATGCTTTTCTGCCCAGGAATAATGAATATATTAAATGGCCCACGTTTCAAGGAAATTTCTGAGGTCTTCGTGAGACTTGTAATGCAGACGGCAAGAATAAATCGCGCTACCGTGAATAGGCAGGACCTCTGCTTCTGCTTACCTCTTCTTCTTCTGCTTACTCTTCTTCTTCTTTTTGCTCTCCGTCTTCTTCTTACTCTTTTTATTTTGCACTTCTTATTTTTGTTAATCTTATTTCTTCTTGCTCTTCTTCTCCCCCTTCTTCTTCTTTTTATTTTTTTTTTCAAACTCTTCTTTTTCGTCTTGTTCTAGTCCTTCTTCTTCACCTTCTCCTCCTCCTTGCTGCTCTTACTCTGCTGCTTTTTCTTATGCTTTTCCTCCTTCCTTTTCTTTCTGTCCGTCATTTCTTTTCTTGCTCTCTTCTACTCCTTCTTCTGTCTCCTCATCTATTTCCTCCTCCTCCTATTTCCTCATCGTTCACCCAAGATTCCCACGTAAACAAATGACTAAACAAAACATGGGTCAGTTCAAGATGCCTTGACTCCATCAATCAGCCGCTCACCGCAGAGTTGAGGAATGAGTGTTGGGCTCTCAGGAACAAATGCTCAATCCAGTGGCTCTCTGACAAGCAGCAAATGAGTTAACAGGATGGAAATGTTTACCAGGCGAAACTGTGCAGACACAAGCAAAAGACATGTATTTTAAGTGAATCGGCATGCAGCACAAGCCAGACACCGGCAGACGCCGACGAGATATGTATATTTAAATAAGTGGACAAGTTTACAAGACTGGTTCTGGCGCGCGCGTGATAAGACATGCATATTAATCAATCTACCTTCTTGGTCTGTTTTCTTGGCTCTGTTTTTTGTCCTTCTTGTTTTCTTTCGTGTTCCTCTTCGTGATCTTCAAACTGCCTCTTCTGTGTTTTACCTTCCTCTTCAAATACTTGTTATTTTTCTTCCCTTTGATGTTCTTCTTCATCAAGTTAGGGATCTTCTTCTCCGTCCCTCTTCTTTTAGATGTTAGTCTTCTCTTCTTCCTTCTTTATTACCCTTCCATTTCTTGTTCTTCTTTCACCATGTTAGGGATCTTCTTCTCCGTCCCTCTTCGTTTAGATATTAGTCTTCTATTCTTCCTTCTTTATTATCCTTCCCTTTCTTGTTCTTCTTCATCATCTTAGGGATCTTCTTCTCCGTCCTTCTTTTAGATGTTAGTCTTCTCTTCTTCCTGCTTTAGACTTCGTCTTGTGCAGCCCTACTGCTTTCGCCATGAACCCTCGCAGAGAGGAGGCAGATGTGATTTTCTGGTCTCTCAATTGTGTTTATTTTTTTTTTAAATTTTATTTCTTTCGCCATTTGTTCTCCCATTGAGGCAAAGGTCCTCCACCATCACACCCAAACCATCTTATTCCGAGCTATCCAATACAGGTCCGTCCTTGTCCTCCCTGTATTATTAATTTCTCCGATCTCACTACTACTCACTAACTACTCCGTGTGGTCTTCTTTTATTTCTTTCACCTCGTAGATTCTGTAAAAAGAACTTTCTAGTTATACTATTCCCATGTTTTCTCGGTCTATGTCTTATACAGCGCCCACGTATTTTCTTCGCCTCTTGATTCGCTGATATTTGTATAACTTTCTCCGTGGGCTCCACCTATGGGGACTCCGTCATACCATTTTAGTCCTATTTTGCGCGGGAACTAATTAATGAAAGGTGGAAGTGCTCGATGAATACTGTGTAATTGGACAGCTGTTGCATGACATCGCGGCTATGTATCAATACATTGAATGTGCAGTAAGAGCAACTGTTGGCGTAACAAACTGGTTCTCAGTAACATGCATCAGACAGAAATGTGGTTTATCACCACTTTTGTTCATGATCTATATGGATAAGATGACTAAAGAAGCACACCCACAACCAGAGAGTTTAAATGAGCTGCTATTTGCAGACAATTAGAGTTTACTGTATGAGAACAATGCAGATCTCCAGCACCATATCAATTGCCTTGGCAATTGCTGTCCGGAATTTGATATGAAGATAACATCGAAAAGAGAATATGACAATTCGACTAACACCAGTACTATATACGTAAATGTGAATGGAAAATACATAAAACAAGTTGAAGAGTATAAATATCTGGGCAGTGAGCTCACACAGGATGAAGAAATAAAAACACGAATACAGAAAGCATACAAAATCAACTATTAAATTGCATTTATTCTAGCCTATCCAAATAACACATGCGTACAAAAAAGAAGCTCATAGATACTTTAATTGTCCCAATGATGTGTTACCAATACTAGACAAGGGGGAGAGGGGTGGACTGAGTGGCCTCGAGGTATGGTGTCCACCTCGAGTGCTGGCGGTCCCGGGTTCAAGCCCCGGTGAGAGCCAGGATTTTTTTCACGAGGACTTCTAGTAACGAAATTTCCCCTGGTCTCTGGGTAGTGAGATCGGACGCCCGTGTGTATTGTCGAGCACGTAAAATATCCCTTGGCAGTTGGAAATCGAAAAAAGTAAGTAGCCTAACGGCGCTGCCTGGGCAAAATTTAGATTAAAAACTCCACCCAAAATATTTCAGGATCCTCGCCGGTGCTACGGAGTTCGTGACCTGACATGAGATTCTCCGGACTCAGGCTTGAGTTAGGAGTAGAACGGAGCACTTATGGTTGTACCCGTGTGCCGTGATGTTGATCCGTCGACTAAACTAAACTAAACGTGGACGGTTCTAGAAACACATAGACGTAACAATTAATCCTGTGAGATGAAATGCATAAAAAAGCAATCGAAAAACTAAAAGAGATGTGAGAGGCAAAGATAAATAAGAACAAGTGTAGGGATAACACCTAATAAATACTGTCTTTAGAAAACACCAAAGCATTAAATGGTTCGGACATTTAGTTAAAATGAAAGAAGATCAAACAGCGGCTAGAGCGTTCTACGCGAGACCATCGGGATGCGAGGCGAGTGGACGACCTAAGAAGAGTTGGCTAGAAGGAGTAAAATAAAGTATTGACAAAATCAAATATGACATTAGTACCAGCCACAAGACAATTAATTAATACACCTGTCTCCTCTCTTCGACGCTTCATGGCAAAAGCAGTAGGAAAAAAAAACACACACACGCGCGCGCGCGCACGCACGCACGCACGCACGCACACACATAGTTTACTTGCAATTGTTTCGGTTGTTGTTCATGTTTGTGATCCATGCTTTTGAACTGACTAACGTTAGAATTTCAAGTTCTAAGTTTGGTGATGATTTTAATATCTTTTGACTGTCCATGTTTCCCCGAAGATTCCCCCGCCAACAGTGGCGCAGACATTGGAATGAATACACAACCAAGGCTGGCGTCAACCGACAACAGAATGTACGTGCAGACCGATAGCCAGTGACGTAGTGAAAGAGTCTAGGAAATGGACATCTTTACACAAGAGGCCGCTGGCAAGAGACATCAATTGTCACTACAGAACATGGGTATGTTTACAAGTGGGCTTGCTCGGACAAGCGTTGGGGATGAGGTTAGTTTATTTTAGACAAGCTGCCACCACAATCAAGTGACAATGCCGGGCGACGCAGACGGTGGTATTTCTCTGACGCAGTTTGTTTACGAGGGTTAGTTAATAAGTAAGTCACAAATGGCTGTATAAAAATAACTAAATATGATAACAACTTGAACCCAGTTTATTCTCGTAGCGCATTCAAAGCATTCTACGAGAAGTAAGACTTTTACGAGAACCAAGTGATGACTGAAATCTGCAACCATGGTCAGACTGCGAGAACAGCAAATTAAAAGAGGCGTGGCCAAAGATGAACACTACGCGGGAATCAAAAGAAGATTGATAAATCAACACAGAACCGGTGTCGTTAGCCGCTACACGCTGCGGAATTTGCTGAGAAGGGGATCCGAGCACTTATGGACTGAATAGTTGGATGTGCAATGAGGATGATCTGTCGACTAACTAACGACTAACTAACCCAGTTAAATTTTATACATACATTGTCCCTTTATTTCTCAACATACTTTCCACCACCATTGATGCACTTATCCCATCATTGTATTAGTCCCCCCAAACCGGCTGCATAGAACTGCGTGCTCTGTTTTCTAAACCACGTTTTCACTTCACATTCAACTTCGGCATCATTCGCGGAAATGTCTCCCGCCAAGGTGGGTTTTCAGTGTTTATGTTGACAAATGTTTATCCCGTAAAATGGTGCATAGCTGGGTAGAAAAAGTTACGAGGGCGAGTCAATAAGCAAGTCACCAAGTTCTGTGGGATGGCAGGTAAATGAAAACAAAGCACGCAGTTCCATGCAGCCGGTTTGAGAGGACTGATAAAACGATGGGATAAGTGCATCAATGTTGGTGGAAATTATGTTGAGACATAAAGGGACAATGTATGTATAAAAATAAACTGGTTTCAAGTTGTTATATATTTAGTTATTTTTCTACAGCCATTTGTGACTTACTTATTAATTACCCTCGTATATAGCGTATTGTTTGTTACGCTCAGCAGCAGATGTTCTTTCAAGCCACTATCAACGCATCCTGCATTGTCTAGAGCAGTGGTTCTCAACCGGTGGGGAATTCCTCTCTCCCCCCCCCCCCGGGAGGGGGGCGGGGGCGGGGGGATTTTAGGGTTTCCAGTGGGGAATTAAGATCATTTCAAGATCGCATTAATACAAGAACCAGTTACTTCATATTGTTTTTCCCTTTAAATTTTACGGTTCTGTACTTCTCGCCCTAATGAAATTCGTTTTATAACGAAAGTAGACCCGCAAATCACGTTTTATGTAGATGTCTAGACTTGTTCTAGTGTAATCGTCTGGCGCGATACATGATGATGATAATGTTACCAGTACCAGCATCCCTTGCAGTGCCCTGGGGTACGATGGGAAGCCGCTCTGGAAGCGAGGATAAATAGAGGCGCGTGTCAGTTTCCCGGTCTCTCCAAACCAGACAACCGTGGCCGAAGGAGCGATGATGTAGATCGCTGTAGTATAGAATAGGGAGGCTTTAACCAGCCCTCCCCAGTCACTGGACCAGAGCAGGGAGTCACAAATGCCTCTAGATTTAACCATGACTGGCTTGTGTGGCCCACACACGAGGACCGAGGAAATCCATCAAAATAACTGGCAATTTGTAAGCCCACTCTTGGTAGTGACCCCTGGCCATGTTTGTGGGTTGTAGAGCAAACTTGAGCCCCGGCTCTGGTTAATGTCGTAGGCCGCTCACATCCCCCCTTTTTGTATACCCTTTTTGTATACCCTTTTGTATACCCTTTCATACACCCCTTCGTATACCTGTTTATGCGTGTTTATGCCACTATATCTCTGCTGTTAGGGTTATAGTTTTGTTATTCGTTATGTTATGGTTTTTCGCTGTATCTGGTCCCAGTCGACTTATGTGATGCGGGTGTCTTGTGTGGATATTGAGGGTGCCCTTCGACTCAACTGAACATGATTGAGGTCTCACTGTCATTTAGAGACCGCCCCTGTAGTTAGTACTAGGCAGCAGTTATCTCTGTGGGATTTCAGATTCCCATTTCTGTATGTACCAACTGTCCATGAGTCCTGAGATGATTACAATAGAGAGTCCATACCTGCTGTTACCGTTGTTGTTTACGTTGAGGCTCTGTTGTTGCCATGTCCTTGTTGGTTTGTGGAGATGGGTACCTAGTCATGTGCGTAGCGATGTTAGGCAGCAGTGATTACTGTGGGAACATAGGTTCCCATTTCTGTATATGTCAGTTATGTGACATGTCAAGATGCCTGTTTGTCCCTAAACCATGCAGTTCTGTCAATAAAAACCTAATTTTGTTGTTCTTAATTTGTTTTGTTTAGTCTGTAGTTTGTTGTGTAAACTCATTGATCCTGTTACAGTCCAGCAGTGTAATCTTCTGTCTGGGGTGTACAACAGTACATCCCCCGCCCTAAGAACTCCTGGAATCTTCTGTCTTAATTCTACCCCTTTTCTTGTTAACAGAGGAGGATATACACAGTGCTCTTTCTCTATTTCTCCTTATTGTCCTTTTCTTCTCTGGCCCATTAAAAGTCAGTGTTGCGCTTCTTTGTCTTTGAGCACTTAAGTATAGGAAATTACATCTTCCTGTCCTTGATATTCTACCTCCTATGACAAGTGGCGAGCCTGCCAGGATTGTTTGGCGGCCTTTAGATTATCTTGTTGGTGTCTGTTCCAGTCTTCAATGATTCTTTTAGGTGGTAGTTCCATGTTTTTATTTTTTTTGGCTTTTTGGGGGTGTGAGAGGTCCCTGGCCAAAGACATTAACTGGGTTCAGGTTTGTTCCCCAAGTCTCCAAGAAGCACAGCATTGAGAGAAGAGCCTCCAGATCTACACCACATCTCAAGTCGTCGAAATTAAAGGTGACCTTATTCCATGTTTAGGGAACCGAAGTTTCCCACCCAGCCGGCGCTCAGTCTGAGTCCGCTGGTATAAATTAAGAGTGAGAAAACAACGAAGGTCACCAAACTTTAGCTATAAAGTCTTTTGGAATATGCATGTATATTCCTACTGAAACCATCAAGCTTTACTCAGAAAGCTACAGAGGTGGTTGACGACTCCATGAGAGCAGAATGCTCCCACATTCAATAGAGGCTGGGACTGTGCTTGTCCAAGAGAAAAATTCTGTTGATTCTTTTGGGAGAACAGTTGTGGACTGTTCATGCGACTGATTTCAGCAGTGCCAACATCTGGGGCCATCCATAGAAGTACCTTTCCCTTGTTTGTCTGGAAGAGGGGACATCAGAAATCCATCCCACCAGTGTGTCCCACCAGCAGCAGAGCGCTGGACATCCATATTCAATCCCCACCGGTGGCACCATCACCTGAGATCATCGAGGGGGATGTTTCCCTTATTGTGCATCAGTTCACCATGTCCGTTTGAAGTGACAGATGACAATGTTACCTGTGGTGATAAGAAAATCCTTTCCTTATAGGCGGAAGCAGAGGAGTTAATACTAGCGTGTTCATCCATGTTCATGATGTCATGGGTGGACATATTGAGTGTTGCGGGTCGAGTGAACAGTGATTTCCTATATTTCCCCCGTGCATAGAAAATTTAGAAGCGACACATAATAGACATTCAGTGAGAAGAAATAGCATCCAGCGAGAATCATCGAGCAGTGAATGAACTGATTTCCTATATTTCCCCTGTGGGATAAGACAATTCAAAAGAGACACATAATAGTGGGAGGAAACGATATCCAGTGAGCATCATCAGACAGAAACATTCGTTATATATTTCTGCGACACACTTTATGGACAAATAATTAATTACTAGTTAATTATTTTGTGTCATGCAATATTAATTCGAATTAGGAATCCCCACGCACAGAAAGTGAGTCTAAGACGCCATGTCTTCCAGCATGTTTGTTTTGCTTTGTTTTGTTTCCCATGTACAGGTATTTTCCTACCCCGCTTCATTTGGGTACCATGGTGACAACTGAGAAATTACTGACTCATCCCATGGAACTGGTGGATGCGGCTGGCGGAAGCGGGGCTACCAGAATCAGACCGGGAAAACAAAAACTGGGTTTGCTTGCATAGTCATGGGAATTATATATTTTTTTCAGTGGCAAGGAAGTCTGCATCTTGGTTTGCAGGTGATCTAGTGGATAGCATGCATGTTATTCCGGTTGTTGTTTTTTTGGTTACAAGTAGGGATTGTAAATTTAAGGGGATGCCTGTGTGAAATTTATTTTTTGTGCCCCTACGTATCGCATCCATGGAGCTAAGTGTTGATGTTGATGTCAGGGTTGCTAGTTTATTTTGTATGCAGACTGCATATTCCTCATGGCCACTCATAAGATATGGTATTATCTTTTGTCAGGGACTGATTTTTTAAAATTGTCACTGATGTATGTTTTTAAGGCAGGTTCAGAAAATATAACTGGTAACAATTTTATGCTGAGAGGTTTAAGTCCCGTGATGAAACCCCCTTAATTGATTGTTTACTTAAATAGCCCTAGTGTTTTGTCTAAACCCTAAGGGTCTAGAGTATTCGACGGGGACCGTCGAAAAATTGGGGGTGTGATGTGTAATCGTCTGGCGCGATACATGATGATGATAATGTTACCAGTACCAGCATCCCTTGCAGTGCCCTGGGGTACGATGGGAAGCCGCTCTGGAAGCGAGGATAAATAGAGGCGCGTGTCAGTTTCCCGGTCTCTCCAAACCAGACAACCGTGGCCGAAGGAGCGATGATGTAGATCGCTGTAGTATAGAATAGGGAGGCTTTAACCAGCCCTCCCCAGTCACTGGACCAGAGCAGGGAGTCACAAATGCCTCTAGATTTAACCATGACTGGCTTGTGTGGCCCACACACGAGGACCGAGGAAATCCATCAAAATAACTGGCAATTTGTAAGCCCACTCTTGGTAGTGACCCCTGGCCATGTTTGTGGGTTGTAGAGCAAACTTGAGCCCCGGCTCTGGTTAATGTCGTAGGCCGCTCACATCCCCCCTTTTTGTATACCCTTTTGTATACCCTTTCATACACCCCTTCGTATACCTGTTTATGCGTGTTTATGCCACTATATCTCTGCTGTTAGGGTTATAGTTTTGTTATTCGTTATGTTATGGTTTTTCGCTGTATCTGGTCCCAGTCGACTTATGTGATGCGGGTGTCTTGTGTGGGTATTGAGGGTGCCCTTCGACTCAACTGAGCATGATTGAGGTCTCACTGTCATTTAGAGACCGCCCCTGTAGTTAGTACTAGGCAGCAGTTATCTCTGTGGGATTTCAGATTCCCATTTCTGTATGTACCAACTGTCCATGAGTCCTGAGATGATTACAATAGAGAGTCCATACCTGCTGTTACCGTTGTTGTTTACGTTGAGGCTCTGTTGTTGCCATGTCCTTGTTGGTTTGTGGAGATGGGTACCTAGTCATGTGCAGTAGCGATGTTAGGCAGCAGTGATTACTGTGGGAACATAGGTTCCCATTTCTGTATATGTCAGTTATGTGACATGTCAAGATGCCTGTTTGTCCCTAAACCATGCAGTTCTGTCAATAAAAACCTAATTTTGTTGTTCTTAATTTGTTTTGTTTAGTCTGTAGTTTGTTGTGTAAACTCATTGATCCTGTTACAGTCCAGCAGTGTAATCTTCTGTCTGGGGTGTACAACAGTACATCCCCCGCCCTAAGAACTCCTGGAATCTTCTGTCTTAATTCTACCCCTTTTCTTGTTAACAGAGGAGGATATACACAGTGCTCTTTCTCTATTTCTCCTTATTGTCCTTTTCTTCTCTGGCCCATTAAAAGTCAGTGTTGCGCTTCTTTATCTTTGAGCACTTAAGTATAGGAAATTACATCTTCCTGTCCTTGATATTTTTCCTCCTATGACACTAGTATGTTATTAAATTTAGCTTCCATTTTTATGTATACTATGCTTGGGTTGGGGGGGGGGGGGGAATTTATAGGGAGGATATTCGCACCTCTCTTCCAACTTCATCATTCTTCTTCCCTAGCTTCTTCTACCATTAAAATGTACTCATTATTGCGTTAAATCAAAACACATGGGGAATGCGTGTTTCTCTTTAGTGCTGCTCTTTCTCTACTTCGTGACACGAAACATGAACAAGTTGTGCGTCTGTGATTGATTGGACCATCTCATTTTGTAGGCTAGATTGCACTTTCCATCTTTTGAAAGACGATGAACGCAAGCGTCCGACCACTATCATGACATTATCGGCGTAGATCCCTGTCAACTACGCTAACGTACCTGCCTGTCCGCACTTCACTCCGCTCTACATCTACTAGGTGGCAACGGGGTCTCACATACAGTCCCACGGGTCCAAATAAAACACCCGGGCTTTGTGGGGAGATTTTACTAAAACAACAAAGACGACGATGAAAGGAGAAGAATACAAGGAGGAGGATGAGAAGAAGAGCTGTAGGCGGAAGAGGAGAAGAATAAAAAGAGGAAGAGGAGGAGGAGAAGGGTGAGAAGATGAAGAAGAAAAAGAGAAGAAGAAGAAGAAGAAGAAGAAGAAGAAGAAGAAGAAGAAGAAGAAGAAGAAGAAGAAGAAGAAGAAGAAGAAGAAGAAGAAGAAGAAGAACAACAACAACAACAACAACAACGGCGACAAACAACAACTAAATCAAATGTCACTTCATCGCTCGCCCCTCACGTCCCTACTCGCAATCCATTTCCTAAATCATGAAGAAAATATCCGCTTCCTCCTTAGGGAACTCTCCTGATGATAAAGATAGAACGAGTCTATTACACCTCCCCCCCCCCCTCCCCCTGTTATCGTCACTCGCAAAGGGCAACGGGCAACAGGCGAGGCGGCGACGAGCCTGGCGTGACTACAAGGGGAATCTGGCTTCCTGGTAACTTCACCATTACCTCAGCTACTCGGGGTGTGCCGGCCCAGGGAGTCAGTGAACTGAACTCGGCAGCTGGCATAATGGTCATGAGCTCCAGAGGACGCCACTAACTCATATTGTATTTCGAGACTAAAGGAAGCCACTAACGAGTATGGTGTTTTGAGACCAAAGGAAGCCACTAAGAAATATGAGATTTTGAGACCAAAAGAAGACACTAACAAATATGTTATTCTGGGACAAAGGGAAGCCCGAAACAAATATGGGATTTTGAGACAAAAGGAAGCCATTAACAAATATGGTATTCAGGGATCATAGCAAGCCACTAACAAATATGGTATTCAGGAACTAAAGGAAGCCACTAACAAATATGGTATTCAGGGACCAAAGGAAGCCATTAACAAATATGATATTCATAGACATCATCATGTACCAAGTCGTTTGCAGAAGGTCAGTCGTATAATAGTGCGCCGAAAAGACTTGATCCCGCCTGTTACATGCCCTTTGCAAGTCTTCTCTATGCAAATTTACCTTCAGTAGGTTGCCACTTCTTTCCGAACAAGACGCCAACGTTTACATGCAACTTAATGCAAGTGTAGGAATTGAACCCTTTACCCCAGCGAAAAGAAAGTTTAAGAGCGAGCGCTCTTATCCTGTCTGCCACATTAATTATGTTAACTATAGCTTTCGATTTTGATGCTGTCTTATGTGTCATGTGATATCTATCTTAGAGAAAATAATACTTGTAAATATGTGTATGAGCTGTCTTGTGTGTCATGTAATATCTATCTTAGAGAAAACAATGCTTGTAAATATGTGTATGAGCTGTCTTGTGTGTCATGTAATATCTATCTTAGAGAACACAATACTTGTAAATATGTGTTTGAGCTGTATTGTGTGTCATCTAATATCTTAGAGAACACAATACTTGTAAATATGTGTATGAGCTGTCTTGTGTGTCATGTAATATCTATCTTAGAGAACAAAACTTGTAAATATGTGTATGGGCTGTATTGTGTGTCATCTACTGTCTGTCTTAGAGAAAACAATGCTTGTAAATATGTGTATGAGCTGTCTTGATGGCCTCAAAGTCTTCCCCAATTGATATTTCTGTTATGCCCATAGTGTGACTTGAAAATCCATTACCAAAGTACACGTTCTTTACAGGACGTCACAATCAGCTTCAACATTTACTGACTGTCGGTGATTTTTCCATGCAATTTCACTTCTAGTGTTTTGCGATTGCTTTCTGAGCGGCCAACGCTCATGCCATGGAAATTAACGCATGTGGCGATCTGCTCCCGAATCGCCAGCGACAGAAATAAAATCGATCACCTTACCGATGATTCGAACCGGGTCTCCAAGTGGCATCAATAACGCTCTTGCCAATCGGTCAGACGCTACTCGGTAAGACTGGAATTTGAAAAACATATGTCCCATAATCTGAGTCACATCCCCGACTATATAATGCAGGCGCGTTCAATAATCCATTTCCCATAATTTGAATTCCGTCAGCGAAAGATACATACTCCATCTGATCAATGGACTTGTCCCTAAGGCGCCCGAGCACTGAGTTCACTGTCACACAGGAAGACTAAGATCATCGGAGAACGCCGGAGGTCTCAACATAAGCAGCTGAAAAGACTGGCAGACGTTGGTTGCATTCCGGCGCGGGAGCACAGCACAAGAGATAAAAGCGCTTTAGCTCTGGTTAGTGCATTCACCTTTAATACGGCTACAGGTGCCCAAATGCGCTTCATCTTCTGGACCAATAGATGTAACTTACAGAGCTTCCCAGCGTCCTTGAACTGCTTGAGGAATCAGTCTCCTTAACCCTTGTGACAGCATAGGGCCTCAACCACCTCAAGGCCAGGTTGTCCGTTGTTCTACTGTCTCTTGCAGCTCGATATATACATGTCCTCTCCACATGATTCTTCTGCCTCTAGATCTCTTCTTTGCACTTTTTACCTCTCCCTCCGTTTCGTGTTGCATGTGGCAGAAATATTTATCTTGCCTCTTTTTATTTCTTTCATCAACTCTTTTTTCATTCCCAGTTGTTCTAGAACCTCTGTATGTGACTTTTGCTTCCATAAAACACGACATATGCATATGCAAAGACGATATATTTAGATGTATCCATGAGAAACAACATATTCAGATGTTTCTATGAAACACAACATATTCAGATGTTTCCATGGAACACAACACATTCAGATGTTTCCATGAACACAACACATTCAGATGTTTCTTTCCACGAAACACGACATATTCAGATGTTTCCATAAAACATGACAAATTCAGATGTAAACACGACATATTCAGATGTAAACACGACACATTTAGATGTTTCCACAAAACATGACTTATTCAGATGTTTCCATGAAACACGACACATTCAGATGTTTCCATGAAATACGACATATTCAGATGTTTCCACGAAATATGACATATGCAGATGTTTCCACGAAACACGACACATTCAAATTTTTCATGAAACATGACACATGCAGATGTTTTCATGAAACACGACACATTAAATTTTGTCATGAAACACGACATATGCAGATGTTTTCATGAAACACGACATATGCAGATGTTTTCATGAAACACGACATATGCAGATGTTTTCATGAAACACGACATATTCAGATGTTTTCATGAAACACGACATATTCAGATGTTTTCATGAAACACGACATATTCAGATGTTTCCAAGAAACACACACATTCAAATGTTTCCATGAAACACAACACATACAGATGTTTTCAAAAAACATGACATATTCAGATGTTTTCATAAAACACGACATATTCAGATGTTTCCACGAAATGCTACACATTCAGATGTTTAAATGAAACGCGACGTATTGAGATGTAAACACGGCATATTCAGATGTAAACAAGACATATTCATATGTAAAGGCGCAAGTTGTTCCCACAAAACACGACATATTGAGATGTTTCCATTAACACGACACAGACAGACAGACAGACAGACAGACAGACAGACAGACAGACAGACAGAGGCAATGAAGCCCAGCATCTAACCGCGGTTCTAAATTCCTGTAATGGACGCCGTGAGTAAAAACAAACATTGTAAATACAAGCGGGAATTCCCGGCCAGACGTCCGTGTGTTTGTTCGTCCTTTAACCCATCAGGAGAACACTCTATAGAACACCGTTCGATCCTCCAGCGTCGTGTCCTGTCAATGTGGATCTGATTTTGAAACTGTTTGCTTTCTCTCTCGGCCCGTTATATGGGGTCAATATGGCGGTTACATGAGCGGTGTTACTGATGTGATGGAAATGTGTTCAAGCCTTGGTGAGCAATGTTGCCATTTACGCTTGGTTCATAACGTCTCTGTCTCTTTCTATGTTTATCTTTCTTGTCCTCTCTGTAATTGATTAGGAAAACGTATGTGTCTGTCTACCTCTTTGAAAATAAAATGTTTTTGTTCGTACCCACAAATAATTCCCTACCTCTATTTAACTACTCACCTATTTTCTTAATTTCCCTATCCACCCATCTACCTCTATCTTCCTACCTACATATCCCCCAGAGAGAGAGAGAGAGAGAGAGAGAGAGAGAGAGAGAGAGAGGTAAGAGAGAGAGAATGAGAGAATGAGAGAGAAGGAGAGAGATATCGCGCGAGCGAGAGAGAGAGGGGGGGGAGAAGGGAGAGAGAGAAGAGAGAAGGGAGAGTGAGAAGGAGAGGAGAGAGAAAGGAGAGGAGAGAGAGAAAAAGGAGAGAGAGAGGAGAAGAGAGAGAAAAAGGAGAGAGAGAGACGGAGAGAAGGTGAGACAGCGAGAGAGAGGGAGAAGGGAGAGAGAGGACTGAGAGAAGGAGAGAGAGCGAGAGAAGGAGAGAGATATCGCGCGCAACAGAGTCAGAGAGGGGAGAAGGGAGAGAGAGGGAGATAGGAGAGGAGAAGGAGAGAGAGAAAATAAGAGAGAGTGAGAGAAGGAGAGAGAGGGAGATAGGAGAGGAGAAGGAGAGAGAGAAAATAAGAGAGAGTGAGAGAAGGAGAGAGACATCGCGAGACAGGCAGACAGACAGACAGACAGACAGAGGGAAGAAGGGAGAGAAAGTATGCATGTATGACTGAATGTTTTTAGTGTTTGCGATTATGAATAGGTGCGCGCGCGCGTGTGTGTGTGTATGTGTGTTATTGAGTGGGTATATAACTGCGAGTGTTTGTATGACAATGTAAGAATGTGTATATATAGGTATTTGTGCGTGTGTGTGTGCGTGCGTGCGTGTGCGTGCGCGCCTATTTCATAACATAGTAACATGCATTGTTTATGTTCACAGCCTTCATTTGACAATGTTTTTATTTTTATGTGAATGTAACAAGCACAATTAGATAATTGATGTGCGAAAGATGAGTGGTTGGAAGGACCGAATGAAAGACGGGCTTGCGCCGCCAATTTGTGTTCCTTTGAAAATAAAGTTTGTTCGTCCGTTCCCTGCCTATCTACACCTCCCTGCCTGCCTGCTCTCGTCCGTGCGTGCGTGCGCGCGCGCAGGCAGGCACACAGACAGACAGACAGACAGACAGACAGACAGACAGACAGACAGACAGACAGACAGACAGACAGACAGACATACATACATACATACATACATACATACATACATACATACATACATACATACATACATACATACATCACACTGTGTATGCCTGTCTGTCTATCCATTTTTCCAAGAAAGAATTATCAAATACAAAACACATCTCTCAACATCCAAATTCAAGACCTTGTACCGCCCCAACCAAGACTAACCACCGGTCAACCCCTGTGATTTACACGGATTTCAGCAAATCGCCACCCGTCTAAATCACTGTCCACACGGCACAGCTAAGAAATCTATTTTCACAACGCGACCCGTCAACTTGAAACTGCGCCCATTTCTGACGTAAGTAAAAGAATCTCTTTACCAGACACCCGTGGCATGGAAGACGGCAGAAATGATCCTTCTGATGTTGGGCAAGATGGATATCGCTGTCTTATCAATCACAGACAGATGGCTAAACCACGAGGCGAAATTGATCGGTGTCGTCTTTGGCCGTGTGTTTTTGTTTTTCCCCTCTGGGTGATTGCAGACGGAAGATACTCAATTTCGCTTACTCTATAGAAAATGGGAGCTGTGGCATTGTACTCTATAGAGAAGTGAGAGCTGTCATAGAGTACTCCATGGACAAGTGCGAGCTTTCGTAGTGCTCTATACATAAATTGGAGCTGTGATGGAGTACTCTATAGAGAAGCGGTGGCTGTGGTAGGGTACTCTATAGAGAAGTGGTAGCTGTGGTGGAGTACTCTAGATAGAAGTGGTGGCTGTGGTGAAGTACTCTAGATAGAAGTGGTGGCTGTGGTGTACTCTAGATAGAAGTGGTGGCTGTGGTGGAGTACTCTAGATAGAAGTGGTGGCTGTGGTGGAGTACTCTAGATAGAAGTGGTGGCTGTGGTGGAGTACTCTAGATAGAAGTGGTGGCTGTGGTGGAGTACTCTAGATAGAAGTGGTGGCTGCGGTGGAGTACTCTAGATAGAAGTGGTGGCTGTGGTGGAGTACTCTAGATAGAAGTGGTGGCTGTGGTGGAGTACTCTAGATAGAAGTGGTGGCTGTGGTGGAGTACTCTAGATAGAAGTGGTGGCTGTGATGGAGTACTCTATAGAGAAGTGGTGGCTGTGGTGGAGTACTCTAGATAGAAGTGGTGGCTGTGGTAGGGTACTCTAGATAGAAGTGGTGGCTGTGGTAGGGTACTCTAGATAAAAGTGATGGCTGTGGTAGGGTACTCTATAGAGACGCGGTGGCTGTGGTAGGGTACTCTATAGAGAAGTGGTGGCTGTGGTGGAGTACTCTAGATAGAAGTGGTGGCTGTGGTGGAGTACTCTAGATAGAAGTGGTGGCTGTGGTGGAGTACTCTATAGAGATGTGGTGGCTGTGGTGGAGTACTCTAGATAGAAGTGGTGGCTGTGGTGGAGTACTCTATAGAGATGTGGTGGCTGTGGTGGAGTACTCTAGATAGAAGTGGTGGCTGTGGTGGAGTACTCTATAGAGATGTGGTGGCTGTGGTGGAGTACTCTATAGAGAAGTGGTGGCTGTGGTGGAGTACTCTAGATAGAAGTGGTGGCTGTGGTGGAGTACTCTAGATAGAAGTGGTGGCTGTGGTGGAGTACTCTAGATAGAAGTGGTGGCTGTGGTGGAGTACTCTAGATAGAAGTGGTGGCTGTGGTGGAGTACTCTAGATAAAAGTGATGGCTGTGGTGGAGTACTCTAGATAGAAGTGGTGGCTGTGGTGGAGTACTCTATAGAGAAGTGGTGGCTGTGGTAGGGTACTCTATAGAGAAGTGGTGGCTGTGGTAGGGTACTCTATAGAGAAGTGGTGGCTGTGGTGGAGTACTCTAGATAGAAGTGGTGGCTGTGGTGGAGTACTCTAGATAGAAGTGGTGGCTGTGGTGGAGTACTCTATAGAGATGTGGTGGCTGTGGTGGAGTACTCTAGATAGAAGTGGTGGCTGTGGTGGAGTACTCTATAGAGATGTGGTGGCTGTGGTGGAGTACTCTAGATAGAAGTGGTGGCTGTGGTGGAGTACTCTATAGAGATGTGGTGGCTGTGGTGGAGTACTCTATAGAGAAGTGGTGGCTGTGGTGGAGTACTCTATAGAGAAGTGGTGGCTGTGGTGGAGTACTCTAGATAGAAGTGGTGGCTGTGGTGGAGTACTCTAGATAGAAGTGGTGGCTGTGGTGGAGTACTCTAGATAGAAGTGGTGGCTGTGGTGGAGTACTCTAGATAGAAGTGGTGGCTGTGGTAGGGTACTCTAGATAAAAGTGATGGCTGTGGTAGGGTACTCTATAGAGACGCGGTGGCTGTGGTAGGGTACTCTATAGAGAAGTGGTGGCTGTGGTGGAGTACTCTATAGAGAAGTGGTGGCTGTGGTGGAGTACTCTAGATAGAAGTGGTGGCTGTGGTGGAGTACTCTAGATAGAAGTGGTGGCTGTGGTGAAGTACTCTAGATAGAAGTGGTGGCTGTGGTGGAGTACTCTAGATAGAAGTGGTGGCTGTGGTGGAGTACTCTATAGAGAAGTGGTGGCTGTGGTAGGGTACTCTATAGAGAAGTGGTGGCTGTGGTAGGGTACTCTATAGAGATGTGGTGGCTGTGGTGGAGTACTCTAGATAAAAGTGGTGGAGTACTCTATAGAGAAGTGGTGGCTGTGGTGGAGTACTCTAGATAGAAGTGGTGGCTGTGGTGGAGTACTCTAGATAGAAGTGGTGGCTGTGGTGGAGTACTCTAGATAAAAGTGGTGGCTGTGGTGGAGTACTCTATAGTGAAGTGGTGGCTGTGGTGGAGTACTCTATAGAGATGTGGTGGCTGTGGTGGAGTACTCTATAGAGATGTGGTGGCTGTGGTAGGGTACACTATAGTGAAGTGGTGGCTGTGGTGGAGTACTCTATAGAGAAGTGGTGGCTGTGGTGGAGTACTCTATAGAGAAGTGGTGGCTGTGGTAGAGTACTCTATAGAGAAGTGGTGGCTGTGGTGGAGTACTCTATAGTGAAGTGGTGGCTGTGGTGGAGTACTCTATAGAGATGTGGTGGCTGTGGTGGAGTACTCTATAGAGAAGTGGTGGCTGTGGTAGAGTACTCTAGATAGAAGTGGTGGCTGTGGTGGAGTACTCTAGATAGAAGTGGTGGCTGTGGTGGAGTACTCTAGATAGAAGTGGTGGCTGCGGTGGAGTACTCTAGATAGAAGTGGTGGCTGTGGTGGAGTACTCTAGATAGAAGTGGTGGCTGTGGTGGAGTACTCTAGATAGAAGTGGTGCCTGTGGTGGAGTACTCTAGATAGAAGTGGTGGCTGTGATGGAGTACTCTATAGAGAAGTGGTGGCTGTGGTGGAGTACTCTAGATAGAAGTGGTGGCTGTGGTAGGGTACTCTAGATAGAAGTGGTGGCTGTGGTAGGGTACTCTAGATAAAAAATGATGGCTGTGGTAGGGTACTCTATAGAGACGCAGTGGCTGTGGTAGGGTACTCTATAGAGAAGTGGTGGCTGTGGTGGAGTACTCTAGATAGAAGTGGTGGCTGTGGTGGAGTACTCTAGATAGAAGTGGTGGCTGTGGTGGAGTACTCTATAGAGATGTGGTGGCTGTGGTGGAGTACTCTAGATAGAAGTGGTGGCTGTGGTGGAGTACTCTATAGAGATGTGGTGGCTGTGGTGGAGTACTCTATAGAGAAGTGGTGGCTGTGGTGGAGTACTCTAGATAGAAGTGGTGGCTGTGGTGGAGTACTCTAGATAGAAGTGGTGGCTGTGGTGGAGTACTCTAGATAGAAGTGGTGGCTGTGGTGGAGTACTCTAGATAAAAGTGATGGCTGTGGTGGAGTACTCTAGATAGAAGTGGTGGCTGTGGTGGAGTACTCTATAGAGAAGTGGTGGCTGTGGTAGGGTACTCTATAGAGAAGTGGTGGCTGTGGTAGGGTACTCTATAGAGAAGTGGTGGCTGTGGTGGAGTACTCTAGATAGAAGTGGTGGCTGTGGTGGAGTACTCTAGATAGAAGTGGTGGCTGTGGTGGAGTACTCTATAGAGATGTGGTGGCTGTGGTGGAGTACTCTAGATAGAAGTGGTGGCTGTGGTGGAGTACTCTATAGAGATGTGGTGGCTGTGGTGGAGTACTCTAGATAGAAGTGGTGGCTGTGGTGGAGTACTCTATAGAGATGTGGTGGCTGTGGTGGAGTACTCTATAGAGAAGTGGTGGCTGTGGTGGAGTACTCTATAGAGAAGTGGTGGCTGTGGTGGAGTACTCTAGATAGAAGTGGTGGCTGTGGTGGAGTACTCTAGATAGAAGTGGTGGCTGTGGTGGAGTACTCTAGATAGAAGTGGTGGCTGTGGTGGAGTACTCTAGATAAAAGTGATGGCTGTGGTGGAGTACTCTAGATAGAAGTGGTGGCTGTGGTGGAGTACTCTATAGAGAAGTGGTGGCTGTGGTAGGGTACTCTATAGAGAAGTGGTGGCTGTGGTAGGGTACTCTATAGAGAAGTGGTGACTGTGGTGGAGTACTCTAGATAGAAGTGGTGGCTGTGGTAGGGTACTCTAGATAAAAGTGATGGCTGTGGTAGGGTACTCTATAGAGACGCAGTGGCTGTGGTAGGGTACTCTATAGAGAAGTGGTGGCTGTGGTGGAGTACTCTATAGAGAAGTGGTGGCTGTGGTGGAGTACTCTAGATAGAAGTGGTGGCTGTGGTGGAGTACTCTAGATAGAAGTGGTGGCTGTGGTGGAGTACTCTAGATAAAAGTGATGGCTGTGGTGGAATACTCTAGATAGAAGCGGTGGCTGTGGTGGAGTACTCTATAGAGAAATGGTGGCTGTGGTAGGGTACTCTATAGAGAAGTGGTGGCTGTGGTAGGGTACTCTATAGAGATGTGGTGGCTGTGGTGGAGTACTCTAGATAAAAGTGGTGGAGTACTCTATAGAGAAGTGGTGGCTGTGGTGGAGTACTCTAGATAGAAGTGGTGGCTGTGGTGGAGTACTCTAGATAAAAGTGATGGCTGTGGTGGAGTACTCTAGATAGAAGTGGTGGCTGTGGTAGGGTACTCTATAGAGAAGTGGTGGCTGTAGTGGAGTACTCTAGATAGAAGTGGTGGCTGTGGTAGGGTACTCTAGATAAAAGTGATGGCTGTGGTAGGGTACTCTATAGAGACGCGGTGGCTGTGGTAGGGTACTCTATAGAGAAGTGGTGGCTGTGGGGGAGTACTCTAGATAAAAGTGATGGCTGTGGTGGAGTACTCTAGATAGAAGTGGTGGCTGTGGTGGAGTACTCTATAGAGAAGTGGTGGCTGTGGTGGAGTACTCTAGATAAAAGTGATGGCTGTGGTGGAGCACTCTAGATAGAAGTGGTGGCTGTGGTGGAGTACTCTAGATAAAAGTGGTGGCTGTGGTGGAGTACTCTATAGAGATGTGGTGGCTGTGGTGGAGTACTCTAGATAAAAGTGGTGGCTGTGGTGGAGTACTCTATAGAGATGTGGTGGCTGTGGTGGAGTACTCTAGATAAAAGTGGTGGCTGTGGTGGAGTACTCTAGATAAAAGTGGTGGCTGTGGTGGAGTACTCTATAGTGAAGTGGTGGCTGTGGTGGAGTACTCTATAGAGATGTGGTGGCTGTGGTGGAGTACTCTATAGAGATGTGGTGGCTGTGGTAGGGTACTCTATAGTGAAGTGGTGGCTGTGGTGGAGTACTCTATAGAGAAGTGGTGGCTGTGGTGGAGTACTCTATAGAGAAGTGGTGGCTGTGGTAGAGTACTCTATAGAGAAGTGGTGGCTGTGGTGGAGTACTCTATAGTGAAGTGGTGGCTGTGGTGGAGTACTCTATAGAGATGTGGTGGCTGTGGTGGAGTACTCTATAGAGAAGTGGTGGCTGTGGTAGAGTACTCTATAGAGAAGTGGTGGCTGTGGTGGAGTACTCTATAGAGAAGTGGTGGCTGTGGTAGAGTACTCTATAGAGAAGTGGTGGCTGTGGTAGAGTACTCTATAGAGAAGTGGTGGCTGTGGTAGAGTACTCTATAGAGAAGTGGTGGCTGTGGTAGAGTACTCTAGATAGAAGTGGTGGCTGCGGTGGAGTACTCTAGATAGAAGTGGTGGCTGTGGTGGAGTACTCTAGATAGAAGTGGTGGCTGTGGTGGAGTACTCTAGATAGAAGTGGTGGCTGTGGTGGAGTACTCTAGATAGAAGTGGTGGCTGTGATGGAGTACTCTATAGAGAAGTGGTGGCTGTGGTGGAGTACTCTAGATAGAAGTGGTGGCTGTGGTAGGGTACTCTAGATAGAAGTGGTGGCTGTGGTAGGGTACTCTAGATAAAAATGATGGCTGTGGTAGGGTACTCTATAGAGACGCAGTGGCTGTGGTAGGGTACTCTATAGAGAAGTGGTGGCTGTGGTGGAGTACTCTAGATAGAAGTGGTGGCTGTGGTGGAGTACTCTAGATAGAAGTGGTGGCTGTGGTGGAGTACTCTATAGAGATGTGGTGGCTGTGGTGGAGTACTCTAGATAGAAGTGGTGGCTGTGGTGGAGTACTCTATAGAGATGTGGTGGCTGTGGTGGAGTACTCTAGATAGAAGTGGTGGCTGTGGTGGAGTACTCTATAGAGATGTGGTGGCTGTGGTGGAGTACTCTATAGAGAAGTGGTGGCTGTGGTGGAGTACTCTAGATAGAAGTGGTGGCTGTGGTGGAGTACTCTAGATAGAAGTGGTGGCTGTGGTGGAGTACTCTAGATAGAAGTGGTGGCTGTGGTGGAGTACTCTAGATAAAAGTGATGGCTGTGGTGGAGTACTCTAGATAGAAGTGGTGGCTGTGGTGGAGTACTCTATAGAGAAGTGGTGGCTGTGGTAGGGTACTCTATAGAGAAGTGGTGGCTGTGGTAGGGTACTCTATAGAGAAGTGGTGGCTGTGGTGGAGTACTCTAGATAGAAGTGGTGGCTGTGGTGGAGTACTCTAGATAGAAGTGGTGGCTGTGGTGGAGTACTCTATAGAGATGTGGTGGCTGTGGTGGAGTACTCTAGATAGAAGTGGTGGCTGTGGTGGAGTACTCTATAGAGATGTGGTGGCTGTGGTGGAGTACTCTAGATAGAAGTGGTGGCTGTGGTGGAGTACTCTATAGAGATGTGGTGGCTGTGGTGGAGTACTCTATAGAGAAGTGGTGGCTGTGGTGGAGTACTCTATAGAGAAGTGGTGGCTGTGGTGGAGTACTCTAGATAGAAGTGGTGGCTGTGGTGGAGTACTCTAGATAGAAGTGGTGGCTGTGGTGGAGTACTCTAGATAGAAGTGGTGGCTGTGGTGGAGTACTCTAGATAAAAGTGATGGCTGTGGTGGAGTACTCTAGATAGAAGTGGTGGCTGTGGTGGAGTACTCTATAGAGAAGTGGTGGCTGTGGTAGGGTACTCTATAGAGAAGTGGTGGCTGTGGTAGGGTACTCTATAGAGAAGTGGTGACTGTGGTGGAGTACTCTAGATAGAAGTGGTGGCTGTGGTAGGGTACTCTAGATAAAAGTGATGGCTGTGGTAGGGTACTCTATAGAGACGCAGTGGCTGTGGTAGGGTACTCTATAGAGAAGTGGTGGCTGTGGTGGAGTACTCTATAGAGAAGTGGTGGCTGTGGTGGAGTACTCTAGATAGAAGTGGTGGCTGTGGTGGAGTACTCTAGATAGAAGTGGTGGCTGTGGTGGAGTACTCTAGATAAAAGTGATGGCTGTGGTGGAATACTCTAGATAGAAGCGGTGGCTGTGGTGGAGTACTCTATAGAGAAATGGTGGCTGTGGTAGGGTACTCTATAGAGAAGTGGTGGCTGTGGTAGGGTACTCTATAGAGATGTGGTGGCTGTGGTGGAGTACTCTAGATAAAAGTGGTGGAGTACTCTATAGAGAAGTGGTGGCTGTGGTGGAGTACTCTAGATAGAAGTGGTGGCTGTGGTGGAGTACTCTAGATAAAAGTGATGGCTGTGGTGGAGTACTCTAGATAGAAGTGGTGGCTGTGGTAGGGTACTCTATAGAGAAGTGGTGGCTGTAGTGGAGTACTCTAGATAGAAGTGGTGGCTGTGGTAGGGTACTCTAGATAAAAGTGATGGCTGTGGTAGGGTACTCTATAGAGACGCGGTGGCTGTGGTAGGGTACTCTATAGAGAAGTGGTGGCTGTGGGGGAGTACTCTAGATAAAAGTGATGGCTGTGGTGGAGTACTCTAGATAGAAGTGGTGGCTGTGGTGGAGTACTCTATAGAGAAGTGGTGGCTGTGGTGGAGTACTCTAGATAAAAGTGATGGCTGTGGTGGAGCACTCTAGATAGAAGTGGTGGCTGTGGTGGAGTACTCTAGATAAAAGTGGTGGCTGTGGTGGAGTACTCTATAGAGATGTGGTGGCTGTGGTGGAGTACTCTAGATAAAAGTGGTGGCTGTGGTGGAGTACTCTATAGAGATGTGGTGGCTGTGGTGGAGTACTCTAGATAAAAGTGGTGGCTGTGGTGGAGTACTCTAGATAAAAGTGGTGGCTGTGGTGGAGTACTCTATAGTGAAGTGGTGGCTGTGGTGGAGTACTCTATAGAGATGTGGTGGCTGTGGTGGAGTACTCTATAGAGATGTGGTGGCTGTGGTAGGGTACTCTATAGTGAAGTGGTGGCTGTGGTGGAGTACTCTATAGAGAAGTGGTGGCTGTGGTGGAGTACTCTATAGAGAAGTGGTGGCTGTGGTAGAGTACTCTATAGAGAAGTGGTGGCTGTGGTGGAGTACTCTATAGTGAAGTGGTGGCTGTGGTGGAGTACTCTATAGAGATGTGGTGGCTGTGGTGGAGTACTCTATAGAGAAGTGGTGGCTGTGGTAGAGTACTCTATAGAGAAGTGGTGGCTGTGGTGGAGTACTCTATAGAGAAGTGGTGGCTGTGGTAGAGTACTCTATAGAGAAGTGGTGGCTGTGGTAGAGTACTCTATAGAGAAGTGGTGGCTGTGGTAGAGTACTCTATAGAGATGTGGTGGCTGTGGTAGAGTACTCTATAGAGAAGTGGTGGTTGTGGTAGAGTACTCTATAGAGAAGTGGTGGTTGTGGTAGAGTACTCTATAGAGAAGTGGTGGTTGTGGTAGAGTACTCTACAGAGAAGTGGTGGCTGTGGTAGGGTACTCTATAGAGAAGTGTTACATCTCCCATATTCAGTTCTAGAATGTACAAATTTTCCACCTTTCAGTTCTAAAATATACAATTTTACATCTTAAGTTCTAGAATATAGTGTTACATCTTCAGTTCTAGAATATATAGTTTTACATCTTCCACCATAAGTTATAAAATATACAGTGTAACATCTTCAGCACTAGAGAGTATATTTTTCCATCCTCAGTTCCAGAACACCTTCAGGTATTGTTATCAGCAAAAATACACAACTGAGATGACAATCTTTTTAAGGGAGCCATGGAATAGCAACCCTCGCCCAACAGATTTAGTACATCATCGTGACAATTGGAAACTTCTGGAGAATGCAAGTGTTATTGATTACATATTGTGTCGGGGACCTGTTTCTTTTCACCGGCGCTAGATTTGGTTTCAGACTCCGTAATTGGATTACACACGGCATGAGCTACTTCTAGTACGGATTGAGTGGCCGTGGTAGTTCTATCTTACACCGGGGAATTTTGCCGCCGGGTTTATGTGATTGGTGTGTTGTGTGAAGTATGATTGTTGTGATGGTGGTGATTATGCTGGTTTGAGGTGGCTAGTTTGTATTGCGTCACTGGAGCAGTCATGTTGTACGAGTCTAAATACATATATTGTGTTCGGTTTTGGACAGATGTGTCATGTTGTACAAGTCTAAATCAGTGGTTCCCAAACCACGGCCAGCGGGCCACTTGTGGCCAACTGTCAGAAAGTCGCGCGCAAGGCCTCGAGCAGTCATTTTCCGCAATGATCGTTGTAAAAAAACAGGCAACGTTCCAGACTCACTGACAGAAACCTAGCTGCGCTTATGACTTTGCGCACGACAGATTTGTGCCCAGACATTGATAAACTGGCATCTGAACTTAAGTAACTGGTTATGAAGAACAGTTACAATTGTCAATTTATTACATTAATAACGACTTTCGAAACTGATTTAAAATTTAAGTTAAGAAAGATAAGAATGATAGTGCATGACTTTTATAATTTTATAATGTTGTGGCCCGCTTAACTACCAAATATAGTAGTTATTGCCCTCTGCTTGAAAAGCTTGGGAACTACTAGTCTAAATCCATATATTGTGTTCAGTTTTGGGCAGGTGTGTCATGCTGCGTGAGTCTAAATCCATATATTGTGTTCAGTTTTGGACAGATGTGTCATGCTGTGTGAGTCTAAATCCATATATTGTGTTCAGTTTTGGGCAGATGTGTCATGCTGTGTGAGTTGTGAGTCTAAATCCATATATTGTGTTCAGTTTTGGGGAGATGTGTCATGCTGTGTGAGTCTAAATCCATATATTGTGTTCAGTTTTGGGGAGATGTGTCATGCTGTGTCAGTCTAAATCTATATTTTGTGTTTGGTTTTGGACAGATGTGTCATGTTCTGTGTGTTTAAATCTATATTTTGTGTTTGGTTTTGGACAGATGTGTCATGTTGTGTGATTCTAAATCTATATATTGTGTTTGGTTTTGGACAGGTGTTGTGTGGTGGGTGTTGAGAACAGACATGTCTTTCTTACAAGGAGTTACTTGAATTCACAGCCACCAAACTCTACTCAAGATGACTACCACGTTATGGACAGACCAGAACAAGTCATTATTCTGCGCCTCAGAACAGGACACAGTAGATTACGCAACCACATGTATACAAAATTCAAGATTGGTGAAACAGCCATGTGAATATGTGGATGGACGCTGCAGACAGCGGATCACACACTCCAAGACTGCCCAAAATATGATATGTTTAGGCAAACCTTCTAGCCTAGAGAAACAACAGTGGAAGATAAACTCTATGGACCGCTGAGTGGACTAGAAAAGACAAATTCCTACAAGAGACAACATTGCAGATGTTGACACATTTCCAGCGAATGAAAGAAGAGGAACATGAATTCACACTCCGATTCAGCCTGAACCAACAAGCAAGTGTATCTGGTGACTTCAAAAATGCTTGTAATTGAAACACTCCCGACTGACAAAAGAAGAATGTTGAAGACATATATATGAACGACCAGCTCTATCGTGAAGGGTTTACGAATGCAATTCGGAATCCCATATACCACGCTCAAACCACAGCTGTGGGCATTTTGGAAGCAGACTGCCTTGTGTTGACTTTTATACAATGGTATGAGTGCTGTTCTTTCACAAAGCAATGTCAAACTACTGAACGTAAGCCTGCCAAGAAATCACATACAGCTGAAAAAATGCTGGGGTTGACTGTGATGGACTCGCTCCATAGGAAACCAACATTTAATTTCATTCCTCTTGTTTCATTATTTTACAATAACAGTTTGTGTTAATGTAATTATTTTAGTCTCATATCTGTTGTATATTGTGATGTCTTTGTTTCTTCTTGTTTGCTGATGTTGCCACCACAAATCAGTCTGCAGGTGCTGTGTTGTATCATGACCTAGATACATTCTAATATGTCCCTCCACAGATGTGAAGTCTTAGTACTGGTCTTGCACACCCCACTGCTTTCTGTGCTTGGAGAGGGGCAGAACAGCTCTGCAAAACACTATGGAACACCTATGGAAATAGTTATCCAGTGCTAAGTTATCCAGTGCTAAGTTATCCAGTGCTAAGTCCAGAGGAGAGCCTCTACACCCACTTCGTTCCGAAACAGGGAAGCCCTTTTCAGGGTTTAAACTTCCTGAACACCATTGCATGAGACTAAAGGGTTACATCTCAGTCTTCAGAGGTTTAACCAACGAAACAAACAGCCAGCCAACCAACCAAGCAGTCAGCCAACCAATCAGCTAGACAATCAAGCAGCCAGCCAAGCAACCAGCCAGTTATGCAACCAACCAGTCAACCAACCAGTCAGTTAAGCAACCATCCAGTCAAGCGATGAATCAGCCAGCCAACCAGCCAGTTAAGCAATCAACCAGACATTCAAACAACCAACCAGCCAACAAACAAACCAGCCAACAAAGCAGTCAGCTAGCATACCAATCAACCAACCCACCAACCAGCCAGCATATCAGTCAACCAACGAGCCTGCTAGCATACCAGTCAATAAACAAACCAACCAGCCAGCATACCAGTCAACCAACCAAGCAGCCAGCTACCATACCAGCCAACCAACCAGCCCAGCTAACATAACAGTTAACCAACCAACCAACCAGAAAGCTAGCATACTAGTCAACCAACTAAGCAGCCAGCTAGCATACCAACCAACCAACTAACCAGCCAGCTAGCATACCAGTCAACAAACCAACCAGCCAGCTAGCATACCAGTCAACAAACAAACCAACCAGCCAGCATACCAGTCAACCAACCAAGCAGCCAGCTACCATACCAGCCAGCCAACCAACCAGCCCAGCTAACATAACAGTTAACCAACCAACCAACCAGAAAGCTAGCATACTAGTCAACCAACCAAGCAGCCAGCTAGCATACCAACCAACCAACTAACCAGCCAGCTAGCATACCAGTCAACAAACCAACCAGCCAGCTAGCATACCAGTCAACAAACAAACCAACCAGCCAGCATACCAGTCAACCAACCAAGCAGCCAGCTACCATACCAGCCAACCAACCAGCCCAGCTAACATAACAGTTAACCAACCAACCAACCAGAAAGCTAGCATACTAGTCAACCAACCAAGCAGCCAGCTAGCATACCAACCAACCAACTAACCAGCCAGCTAGCATACCAGTCAACAAACCAACCAGCCAGCTAGCATACCAGTCAACAAACAAACCAACCAGCCAGTATACCAGTCAACAAACCAACCAGCCAGCTAGCATACCAGTCAACAAACAAACCAACCAGCCAGCATACCAGTCAACCAACCAAGCAGCCAGCTACCATACCAGCCAACCAACCAGCCCAGCTAACATAACAGTTAACCAACAAGCCCAGCTAGCATACCAGTCAACCAAAAAACCAACCAGCCAGCATACCAGTCAACCAACCAAGCAGCCAGCTACAATACCACCCAACCAACCAGCCCAGCTAACATAACAGTTAACCAACAAGCCCAGATAACAACAAGCATACCAGTCAACTAACCAACCAGAAAGCTAGCAAACCAGTCAACCAACCAACCAGCTAGCATACCAGTCAGCCAGACAGCCAGCTAGCATACCAGTCAACCAACCAGCCAGCTAGCATACCAGTCAACCAACCAGCCAGCTAGCATACCATCAACCAACCAGCTAACCAACTGCCCAAGCAGCCAGATAGCATACCATTCAACCAATCAAAGAGAAGGCAACCAGAAAATTGATGACAACCACTGACCTAGATGCAGCAGCACTACCAAACAAACAAGGTAAATTTGTAATCAGTTAAACTCCTTTCTTGAACACCATTTTCTCCCTTAGCTCATTTATTTCTACAAGTAGATGTAAAAGGGCATGACCCCACAATCTGGTTTACAATTCACTGACTGGATCATAGCCATCAAAGTTAAGCCAAAGTGGCTAAGTCCATTGGACGGATGAAAGCTCTACAACCCAATTATCTAGCCGACATCGGGATCAAGCTGGCCATAAATAATTGCGTATTAGACAGGCAGGGAGGTAGAGGCAGACAGACAAACCAATAGCCAGACAGAGAGGTAGACAGACAAACAGGTAGGCAGATAGGTAGACAGACAGAAGCACAGATGGAAAGTCAGGCAGACAGACAAATCGATGGTCAGGCAGGTAGGTAGTTAGGTAGACAAATTGGGTTGTAGAGACAGACAGCTAAATAGACAGAAGGACTGATAGAAAGACAGGTAGATTGACAGATGGTCGGAAAGACAGATTAGAAGACAAACAAACAACTAGGTAAGCAGACAGATAGAAAGACTGATTGATTGATTGACTGATTGATTGATTGATTGATTGATTGATCTTTATTTTATTTATTTTACTGAAAGAAAGAAAGAAAGAAAGAAAGAAAGAAAGAAAGAAAGAAAGAAAGAAAGAAAGAAAGAAAGAAAGAAAACAAATGAAAATAAAAATAACCATGAAAATAAAATAAATGAACAAAGCAGAGAAAGAAAGAAAGAAAAGAAAGAAAGAAAGAAAGAAAGAAAGAAAGAAAGAAAGAAAGAAAGAAAGAAAGAAAGAAAGAAAGAAAGAAAGAAAGAAAGAATACCAGCAGACTTTGCCAACACCTCCCACACACAGCAAACAGACCACCAGACTGTCAGCACCTCCCACACACAGCCAGTGAATGTATGACACAAGTCTCTTGGGGGATCAAACATTTTTCCAGGATCTAATTAATGGATCTAGCCTTCATTTTGTGGGGAAAGGAGGGGGGGAGGGGGGGGGACTGTCATTTATCTAGGGCTGGGTTGTTGTGTGGGAGCTGACTAACAACTGTCATTTATCTAGGGCTGAGTTGTCTTGTGGGAGCTGACAAATAACTGTCATTTATCTAGGGCTGGGTTGTCTTGTGGGAGATGACTAACAACTGTCATTTATCTAGGGTTGGGTTGTCTTGTGGGAGCTGACTAACAACTGTCATTTATTTAGGGCTGGGTTGTCCTGTGGGTTCAATGTTCATTCTTTGTTCAAGTTAAAAGTTAGTTACATGTAATGTTTACAGGATTCAGTTAACCCCAGCAAATTTTGGCTGTATGTGATTAGACAAGTTTACGTTCAGTAGTTTTTCATTCCTTTCTGAACAATTGGTGCTCATACCATTGTATGAAAATCAGCTCAAGGTCATTGTCTTCTAAATTGCTTGCAGCTGTGTTTTGAACACGGTATATAGGACCACAAACTGCAACACCAGCTCGTACTTTGTAGAATATAAGAATTGTTTATAAATGCAGACACAATTCATGTTGACATGTATTGTAGAAATACATCTTGTGTTATGTAAACAAAAAAAGGTATCAGACACAGGAATTTACTTAAAGGAATGGATGAGAAAAGTATAAAAGTATATATCACAAAACTAAACAAAGGCCTGTGAGACCTGGACATTTACTAAACAAGCTGAACAGCACATAAATGCCTTTGAATATAAATGTTCTAGACATGTTCTAAGAATATCTTGAATAAAGAAAAGAACAAATGCATCTATATGTGATAGCGCCAAACCGATGCACCTTGGTGTCTACAACATTCCGATGCACCTTAGTTTGGTCTATCAAAGCCGTTTTTGTCCTGGCCACCACCGGAACTCGGCTTAACAAAGGAATCGGAAGCCAGTTTGTTTTAGCAGTCCTTTGTGCTGATGAGAGATGCGGGCAGCATGGCCTTCAGTTCAGTGCTGTTCTGTTGTTGTCAGGTGTGGGAACAATTCCCTGAGTTGATCTGTGTCAACTAATGTTGTGACAAAACTGTAAGTTTTAAATGATTAAGTTTAAAATGTTTAATTTAATAAATATTTGTATAATCGCAGCGCACGCCAGTTTACCAACTTGAAAGTGTTTACATGGTGGAACGCGTGGGTGAAAATAATTGCTAGTTAGGTGAGCTTGTAGGAACAAAGAAATATAAATAGATAATGTAGATGAATATTACTAAAGTGAGTTCTACAGATCAATGTAACGTCCCTGAGGTTTTAGGAATATAACATTTAATTCATAGAGATGTCAGCAATCAGACAATGGTGATGTGAAATATGTAGAATAGGTCATTGATGGTGGTTAAGTATCATAGAGACTGATGTCATGTCATGCCAGCCATGCTGGCACAAGATTATTTTGTTGGGAATTATTTTACATGGTTATCCTATGGCATTAATGTGTTACTGGCTAAATAGATATGTGGGAGATTCACCAAAATATACAATGTGTGGGGTCATAAATTAGTTTATAGTAAAGACTGAAATAATGCCACATGGTGCCATGCAGGCCATGTTGGCATGGAAGGGAGTAAGTGCTTGTGAGGTTGCTAGAAATGAAGGCTACTTAATAACAGAGTGGTGAGAATCATATGTGTATGTGTATACAGCAGCAAGATATGTTTACAGGATTATTCTGTGACAATGGTGGGCATCACATTGAATGTTTGGTCAAGTGTTGGGTATGAACACTCCAAAGCAACAATGAGTAGGGGAAAATAACCATAATATATGTGTAATATTTATGACATGTGTAAAGCAGAGGAGAGTACTTACATGTTATATGTGGCAATGATGGGTTAATGGTTAAGCTAAGCAGTTAGAACATGTAGGTAATAAATAGAAGTATAGGAAATAATGTGTTGAATTGTAGGGACGCCATGCAGATTGATAGCCACTAGGCGTAGGAAATAATACATCTTAATACGCGGGGTGCGTATCAGCAATCATTGTGTAATCGTAACTGCGAATGAAGTGTGGCTTTACTGAGGGAGAACAGGCAGGTGCATCTGGAACTGATATTGGTAAAGGGGTTTCTCATTTAGCAGTGAAGTCTGGTGTCACATCTGCTACCAGAATGCAGTAGTGTTTGTGCTAGTGTATCAAACTGGGAGTTTTATGTGTAGTAAAACAGGGTGTTTGTTGTACCAGGGGAAGGGTGTGATTTATTGCTACGTACCACCTTTCGCAAAGATATATGCACTTGCTATGCGACACGAAGCGTAAGAGAAGAAAATTTATAACCGGTGTATCGTAGGAAGAATGGTGGGAAATAGAGGGCATAACTGCACATTTGCTGTCCACTCAAGATAAAAGTACACTGGTGTAGTTGGCATTAGTGTGTAATAATAATGACATAATATATATAGTACACTGGTTGTTATATTAGTGCTGATATTCTGTTTCTGCCCATGAACATGGTTATGCTTTGATCCTGTCTCATATGGATGATGCACTCTTACTTGATACTATGGTGTATTTATTTTATGAACTGTCTTAAGGGCATCAGAGAGTCCCTAATTGAGTTCCTGTGTAATAAATGTTTATCTTTATCTTTAACTTTCTGTGAATGTTGTGACTCTTCTATGTGTAAGGTTACATTGTCACATTATACAAATAAGGTGATTCCACATTGTATGTATGTCTGTTGCTTTTCATAGTTAGACATGTTTTGCTTGCTGGTTGTTAGTTTGTAATGCTAATCAGATGCTGTAACTTGCACAGTATCATATTAGTGCTGGTACTCTCATGCAAACTGGGACATTGTTGGGGTAGTTGTCCAGTGAAGTCCCTATGTTAAGGTAACTTAGTGTCTGATGGTGGCAGAGTTCATAATGTTGTGTATTGTTGCATAGGAGTAAAGTGTACTATCAGATGTGGAGCACAGGAGTTCAACCTGTCAATATATGTTTTATATTAGGGAAAAGAGTACGGTGTGTTAGCAAAACAGTTGCCGGTGTGCGTAACAGTAGAGAGAGAATTGTAGAGCATTAGACTGAGGATATAATAGGTGGTGTTTGATTGTGGACTATATCATGGACTGAACATTGATAGTGTTCTATGAACATGTGGTTTATAGGGAATATTGTGTTGTCCTGTGTTACCAGTGACTTGGTACAAATTAATGTATAAAATATTCTGGAAGGTGTAGACAGGGAACTGATTATGGGTTCCTTGGCAAATGTAGCCACTTTGGTAGGTAGGAATGACAGCCTAATTTACCAGAACAAAGATGTCATTCTTATGCCTGTTAACTGAATCAATGCTGATATGTTGTTTGTGTGCAATGTCTGTTATATGTTAACCAAATGTGTTGAAATGTTGTGGCTGTTTGCAACGGCTGATGTATGTACTCTGTTGTTTGTAGCTATGTGTTTACAGCTGAACAAATGAGATCAATCTTCCACTGCTTGTGTGTGTAGGAGCTGTGTGGTGTAGTTACATTGAATTGAGAAGGTGGAGCAGATTGACATTGTTGCATTAGGTGGTCCATTCTAGCAATATCAAGTGTGATCTCATGATAGCAGTGGCACAACTGGAGAAGATAATAAAGTGGGTGATCTGATGATGCAACATTGATTGTTGTATTTAACAATTAGATATGTAGTCACCTTTAAGAAGAATGAGGTAACACAAGAATGATCATGACAGACGTCAAGGGTTACCTCAGAATAGCAGTAGTACAACTAGAGGGAATAGCAAGGTGGATAATTTGATGGAAGACATTTATTACTATGTAGGTTGATTCAAATGTTATATTGCATGTGCTCATTGCTTCATGTGTTTAATATGTTGTCTTTACCATGATAATCATAGATTGTGTTTTCCATTGTTACAGGAGCGGCTGACTAGTTAGTGTCAGCAGGCCTGGGTTCTTGGTGGGATAGTAAATTGTGTCACAACTCTTTGTTTATGTCATGTCTTGGGGTTTATGTTGTGTAACCTATGTTTTTGTAGTGCCTCATTGTCTGTGCAGTGTTGCTTGTGTCAAGGTTCTTTATTGTGTCAGTCTAACCAGCTATTGCTTGGAGCACCTGTGTTGTGGTACTTGGTGTACCCTGTTGTCTTAAGTGCTGTTGATTGATAGGGGTTACCCACCTTGGTTGATGTTTGAGATATAGCAGTTGTCTGTTGTATCTGTAATTGAACATCCCTTATTGAATGCTTTAGTTCAATGTGTTCGAAGCACAAATTGTCACCAAAAATTTGTAGCAGTTGGATAAATAAAGAGCTATTTTTGTACTGTTTTTGATTTGTTTGTTTGTCTCTTTTAGTTTTTACAGGCACTATTTCTACCACAATCTAACACCTTAATTCAATGTCTGGGTCTCAAATATGACAGTCAGTCCAGAGTTGAGGCCCCTGCCTGAGATCTCGTATATCTTCTTATCTAATTACTATCTTCTTTTTTTGTCGGTACAGGTTCTAAGAATATCTTGAATAAAGAAAAGAACAAATGCATCTATAATTCAAGAGCTGAATATTGAAGAAGGTTGGCTTTAAAGATGACACAAAGAAAATTGAAATATTTTGTGTCACTTGAAAACGTCATGAAAGTTTGGAGAGAACAACAATATATACCTGGGAAGAGAGGAAGAGGAAGGCCAAAGAGAAGATGGGCGCAGGATGTGGCGGATGATCTCCAGATGGGTGTATCGGACGCAAGACATCTTGATTGTGATCGAGAAGTTTTCCGGAAGGTTGTAATGGGAGCAAGGTTCTGCAAAGGACATGCTACTGAATGAATGAAACAAAGGGTGACATGAAATTATGTACCAATAACAGAACATTTGCTTTGATAAGTCAGTCAAGCACAAAGTTACTACAAGGGGGCTTCAAATGAAAACATTAAAATTGTGATAGAAATTACAATAACCATGCCATTGTCTTGTAACCTGACAATATTTTTCTTAAGGAAGTCAAGAGTGTTAAACATGTGACATCACGGTGGGGGGGGGGGGGGGGGGGGGGGGGGGGGGGGGGGGGGGGGGGGGGGGGGGGGGGGGGGGGGGGAGGGGGGGGGGGGGGGGGGGAGGGAACTGTCATTTATCTAGGGCTGGTTGTTGTGTGGGAGCTGACTAACAACTGTCATTTATCTAGGGCTGAGTTGTCTTGTGGGAGCTGACAAAAAACTGTCATTTATCTAGGGCTGGGTTGTCTTGTGGGAGATGACTAACAACTGTCATTTATCTAGGGTTGGGTTGTCTTGTGGGAGCTGACTAACAACTGTCATTTATTTAGGGCTGGGTTGTCCTGTGGGAGCTGACAAACAACTGTCATTTATCTAGGGCTGGGTTGTCTTGTGGGAGCTGACAAATAACTGTCATTTATCTAGGGCTGGGTTGTCTTGTGGGAGATGACTAACAACTGTCATTTATCTAGGGCTGAGTTGTCTTGTGGGAGCTGACAAATAACTGTCATTTATCTAGGGCTGGGTTGTTTTGTGGGAGCTGACTAACAACTGTTATTTATCTAGGGCTGGGTTGTCTTGTGGGAGCTGACAAACAACTGTCATTTATCTAGGGCTGGGTTGTCTTGTGGGAGCTGACAAATAACTGTCATTTATCTAGGGCTGGGTTGTCTTGTGGGAGATGACTAACAACTGTCATTTATCTAGGGCTGAGTTGTCTTGTGGGAGCTGACAAATAACTGTCATTTATCTAGGGCTGGGTTGTTTTGTGGGAGCTGACTAACAACTGTTATTTATCTAGGGCTGGGTTGTCTTGTGGGAGATGACTAACAACTGTCATTTATCTAGGGCTGGGTTGTCTTATGGGAGCTGACTAACAACTGTCATTTATCTAGGGCTGGGTTGTCTTGTGGGAGCTGACTAACAACTGTCTATCTAGGGCTGGGTTGTCTTGTGGGAGCTGACTACTGTAATTTATCTAGGGATGAGTTGTTGTGTGGGAGCTGACTAACAACTGTCATTTATCTAGGGCTGGGTTGTCTTGTGGGAGCTGACTACTGTCATTTATCTAGGGATGGGTTGTCGAGGTGCCTACAATGTTGTAATCTTCGCAGAGGTGGACTTTCCAGACACCAATGACGTTATAATCTTCATGGGTGCAACAACAATATATGTTCAGATAATTAGCTATGGCATCTGTCACTATCATACAAGGGATTTCGTCACAAATTAGATTTGTGCCATCATGGAAGAAAGGAATTTGAAGATAATCAAACTTCAGAAGTTAATTTATAGAACATAAAATAAAGGCAAGAAAATCAGAATGATGTAAATGAAGTAAATTTGAGACATATGCACATGGAAATGTGACACTGAGTCAAAGATATGCGTGAGAGTGTATGAGAGTCAAAGAAGTGTATGAGAGTCAAAGACATGTATGAGAGCATATGAAAGTCAGAGACATGTATGAGTCGAAGACATGTATGACAGTCAAAGACATGAATGAAATTATGAGAGTCAAAGATATGTATGAATTGTATGAGCGTCAAAGACATGTATGAGAATGTATGAGAGTCAAAGACATGTATGAATTGTATGAGCGTCAAAGACATGTATGAAATTATGAGAGTCAAAGACATGTATGAACTGTATGAGAGTCAAAGACATGTATGAGAGTCAAAGACATGTATGAGAGCATATGAAATTCAAAAACATGTATGAGAGTCAAAGACATGTATGAGAGTCAAAAACATATATGAAATATATGAGAGTCAAAGACTTGTATGAAATGTATGAGAGTCAAAGACATGTAAGAAATTATGAGAGTCAAAGACATCTATGAATTGTATGAGAGTCAAAGACATGTATGAATTGTATGAGAGTCAAAGACATGTATGAGAGTCAAAGACATGTATGAATTGTATGAGAGTCAAAGACATGTATGAGAGTCAAAGACATGTATGAGAGTCAAAGACATGTATGAGAGTCAAAGACATGTATGAGAGTCAAAGACATGTATGAATTGTATGAGAGTCAAAGACATGTATGAGAGTCAAAGACATGTATGAATTGTATGAGAGTCAAAGACATGTATGAAATTATGAGAGTCAAAGACATGTATGAATTGTATGAGAGTCAAAGACATGTATGAGAGTCAAAGACATGTATGAATTGTATGAGAGTCAAAGACATGTATGAGAGTCAAAGACATGTATGAATTGTATGAGAGTCAAAGACATGTATGAAATTATGAGAGTCAAAGACATGTATGAATTGTATGAGAGTCAAAGACATGTATGAGAGTCAAAGACATGTATGAATTGTATGAGAGTCAAAGACATGTATGAAATTATGAGAGTCAAAGACATGTATGAATTGTATGAGAGTCAAAGACATGTATGAGAGTCAAAGACATGTATGAGAGTCAAAGACATGTATGAGAGCATATGAAAGTCAAAAACATGTATGAGAGTCAAAAACATATATGAAATATATGAGAGTCAAAGACTTGTATGAAATGTATGAGAGTCAAAGACATGTATGAGAGTCAAAGACATGTATGAGAGCATATGAAAGTCAAAAACATGTATGAGAGTCAAAAACATATATGAAATATATGAGAGTCAAAGACTTGTATGAAATGTATGAGAGTCAAAGACATGTATGAAATTATGAAAGTCAAAGACATGTATGAATTGAATGAGAGTCAAAGACATGTATGAGAGTCAAAGACATGTATGAATTGAATGAGAGTCAAAGACATGTATGAAATGTATGAGAGTCAAAGACATGTATGAAATTATGAGAGTCAAAGACATGTATGAAATGTATGAGAGTCAAAGGCATGTATGAATTGTATGAATGTGTGAGAGTGTAAGAGAGTCAAAGACATGTGTGAGAGTGTAAGAGAGTCAAAGACATGTGTGAGAGTGTAAGAGAGTCAGACATGTAAGAGAGTGTATGAGAGTCAAAGACATGTATGAGAGTGTTTGAGAGTCAAAAACATATATGAGAGTGTATGAGAGTCAAAGACATGTATGAGAGTTATGAGAGTCAAAGATGTGTATGAGAATTATGAGAGTCAAAGATGTGTATGAGAGTGTATGAGAATACATGAGAGTCAAAGACATGTATGAGTGTGTATGAGAATACATGAGAGTCAAAGACATGTATGAGTGTGTATGAGAGTCAAAGATGTGTATGAGAATTATGAGAGTCAAAGATGTGTATGAGAGTGTATGAGAATACATGAGAGTCAAAGACATGTATGAGTGTGTATGAGAGTCAAAGATGTGTATGAGAATTATGAGAGTCAAAGATGTGTATGAGAGTGTATGAGAATACATGAGAGTCAAAGACATGTATGAGTGTGTATGAGAGTCAAAGGCATGTATGAGAGTGCATGAGAGTCACAGACTTATATGAGAGTTGATTATTTGGTTGTTTCAGGATTTAAAATTTAAATATTGAGCACAACCCACTACTGGCAACACTAATCGTATTCTGGTATGAACCTAAGGCCTATCCACGTCAATATGGAAGCACTATACTCGAGTTTCGCTTTCATTTGAGCTCGTCAGTAGTGCATATCCCTGACCGGATCCGGAAACAAGTCCCAGATTACGCGTGTGAAGCGGGTGTGTAACGACGCGGCACACACTGGACACACCAAATTATCACAACAGAATATTACAACGTTACCCATCGTAGGTTATGCTCAAGATTGCCCAATCGCCGCGACTGACGTCCGTCAATCGATGGGACCTGAACGATCAGGACTTCTCACAGGCAAGGAACACCAGGCCTCCTAAAATCCAGTGAGTAATAATCAAATTGATTATTTGGTTGTTTCGGGATTTAAAATTTAAATATTGAGCACAACCCACTACTGGCAACGCTGATCGTATTCTGGTATGAACTTAAGGCCTATCAACGTCAATATGGAAGCACATGAATGAGAATGTATGAGAATCAAAGATGTGTATGAGAATGAATAAGAGTCAAAGATGAGTATGAGAATGTATGAGAGTAAAAGATGTATATGAGAGTGTATGAGAATACATGAGAGTCAAATATATGTATGAGTGTGTATGAGAGTCAAAGACTTATATAAGAGTGTATGAGAGTCAAAGACATGTATGAGAGTGTATGAGAGTCAAAGATGTGTATGAGAATGTATGAGAGTCGAAGATGTATATTAGAGTAAAAGATGTGTATGAAAATGTATGAGAGTCAAAGATGTGTGACACTGTGTCACAAAACAAAGAATCCCGGGAAGGTTAACCCGGTCAACAAATGCCCGCAGAAGTCGGATGTGTCGGCCTAACGGCGCAAGAACGCAGCTCTGCTGTAAACAGGCACAACGCAATCACATCCGAAAAAAAAAACTCCGGATGAACGAAGAAGAAGAAGAAAACAAAGAATAATGACACAACAGTGTGTCACAAAACAAAGAATAATGACAACGCCATGTCACAAAATAAAGAATAATGACAACACCATGTCACAAAACAAGGAATAATGACACAACAAAGTGTCACGAAACAAAGAAAAATGACACAACACAGTGTCACAAACCAAGAAAGAAGAATGACAAGACAATCTCTGTACTCACTGTGCTGCTAGACCTCCGGGCTGCATGTCTCTGACAAAAATTCCCAACTCTCCCGACTTCTCTTCATTCTTAATCCCAACCACAGAAAACCCCAGTGACGTATTCTCTGTCTTTGTGAGCTCAATTACATGAACAGACCGTCCAGCCGCCATTTTCTCAATCACTGATTCAAACTTTGAATCATAGACATAAGGGGGTGAAGGCGGTGCTGGAAAAAAATAGTTTCATGAGGTTAATAAAACATATCTGGGCTTACTATTAAAAAGCTCTGACTGAAAGCCATTGATAATGACGGACTCGTGAAGTGAAAAAATGAAAACAACATCCCATTTTCCAGCCTTAAACAAGCCAACAGCCATTGAAACCATGAGATTAACAAAAATATGTTATATGTATATGTATATATATATATTTCAATAATCACATGACCCATCAAGTCTTGATCAGTCTCAAACTATCTTGCTAACACCACACCCCGGATACCTCTTTTGGCGTGAATTAGGGGTCTTTTACTTATTTTCACATGCCTTCAATAACAGAAAAACTGTGACTGGGCGAGAGTTTAAGCATTCTATGGTTCAACTCCCCAAAGCCAAGAAGAGCGACTTATCAGGTTTGGTGATTATGATAAGTCAGATTATGTGAAAAACCTTTATGACGATAACAGAGACGAACAGTATGATGTCCAAAATAATAATGAAGGACCAGCAATTTTAAAGATGGAGGTTCAGAATGCGCTTAACCATATGAAATCTGGCAAGACCCCCGGTTCAGACAGCGTCACAACAGAAATGATTAATGCTTTAGAAGAATATGGAATAGATAAAGTTACCAGTCTGCTTAATACAATATATGATACTGGAAATATACCTCAGGAGTTATGTAATTCTGTATTTATTGCAATCCCAAAGAAATCAGGAGCCTTGGAATGTGATCAACATCGAACAATTAGTATAATGAGTCACCCCGGGAAGGTTAACCCGGTCAACAAATGCCCACAGAAGTCGGATGTGTCGGCCTAACGGCGCAAGAACGCAGCTCTGCTGTAAACAGGCACAACGCAATCACATCCGAAAAAAAACTCCGGATGAACGAAGAAGAAGAAGAAGAAGTATAATGAGTCACATCACGAAGACTTTGCTAAGAATTATCATGCAAAGAGTTAGGAGGAAAATACAACCTGAAATAGGAGAAGAACAAAGTGGGTTTGTGGAAGGCAAGGGTACAGTAAATGCTGTGTATATACTGAGAAACATAATCGAACGTTCTATAGAAGTAAACAAAGATCTACACCTTTGCTTTATTGACTACACAAAGGCTTTTGATAAAGTGAGACATGTCAACATGATAAGGATGCTTGAAGATCTACAAATTGATGGAAAAGATCTTAGACTTGTAAAAAACATATATTGGAAACAACAAGCTGCCATAAGAGTTGATAATGAAGTAAGCCAATATCAGCCTATTAAAAGGGGTGTGAGACAGGGATGTGTAATGTCTCCAGATCTGTTTTCCCTGTACAGTGAAAGTATTTTCAGAAATATTGAAGATATGGAAGGAATCAACATTGGGGGACGATGCATCAATAACATTAGATATGCAGATGATACAGTCTTGATTGCAGACAATGAACAGGACCTGCAAAATTTAGTAGATGCGATTGTTACACACAGTGAACAACTAGGGTTAGAATTAAATTGTAAAAAGACACAGATTATGGTCGTCACTAGGAAGGACGAAATACCACAATGTAATATACAAGTAAATGGGAATATTCTTCAACAAGTGAGCAGGTACAATTATCTCAGAACAGTAATAACATCTGATGGGAGATGCCTTGAAGAGATTAGAACAAGAATCGCCATGGCAAAAGTAGCCTTTAGCAAGATGAAAAACATATTGACCAATAAAAAGATGTCAATTGAAACGAGAAAAAGAGTGTTGAGATGCTACATTGAACCTGTACTTTTATATGGATGTGAAGCGTAGACAATGAGCAGTCAGGCTGAAAAACATCTGATGGCTGTAGAGATGTGGTTTCTGAGGAAAATGCAAAGAATACCATGGACAGCCAGAAAGACCAATGAACAAGTCCTTCAAGAAACAAATGAAGATCGTAAATTGATTAGAGAAATTAGACGTAGACAGTCAAAATTTTTTGGGCATGTTATGAGAAGAAATGGATTGGAGAATTTGGTGACAATTGGTAAGATCGAGGGGAACAGACCAAGGGGAAGACCTAGAAGCAAGTACCTGGATGGCTTGGCCTTGTGGCATGGTCGAGACAGAAACACGGAGCTGATCCACAACTCTTGTGATCGAATGAGATGGCAGAACATGACCGCCCACGCTTACCGGCATGGCACATGATGGATGGATGGATTATGAGCTCAGACCAGGCTTAAGACAGCGGTCATCATATGTCTTTTGCAATAATGTTAGTTCAAAAAGTTAGTTGCATGTCCTTTTACAGGCTGTTGCAATCAACCTCAGCATTAATTGGCTGTTTGTGATTTTCCAGGTAATTTCACATTCAGTAGTTTGCCATTGCTTTCTGAATGACTGACTCTCATACGAAGAAAATCAGTGCAAAACAATCTGTTGCCAAATCGCCTGCGGTTTATTTCTAACTTTCAATCCTATATATTAAGATTTGTGAAACTGCGCTCACTAACCCCTACTCAACAAATACTTTTAGATCTGCAGTGAAAATAGATCTTATTTATCATATTTTTCAATAAACAAATTGTATCAAATAAATAAAACATCAGATTTATATCTTGAACCAGAAGAGCACCTGTGTACACATAGCGAAAGTTACAAATCCCTTTTCAGTTGGAAACAAAGTATTCTGTTGTAAACAAACTATTCTAAAGTCGTATAAATGAGAAAAGAGGCACTGGAGAACACCGTGAAGACTGGAATGATCAGGAGAGGTAATGGTGAAAAACTGATCTAGAGCTCTGAGGACTCAGATCTGTGGAGAGACATGAACACCTACACTATTTGGCAAGGCACGTGATGTGATAATGAGTTGGAAATAAAAACAAGAGAGGCAGATTAGATGTTGCTGAAGCAAAACTTCAAAAAATGTGACAACTACACATGTGAACAATTAATAACCTCAGCAACAATCTATTCTCCTTCTTCTTTCATTCGCTAGCAACAATCTATGAACTCAACAACAATCTATAACTTCAACAGCAATCTATAACTTAAACAACAAACAATAACCTCAACAACAATCTACAACCTCAACAACAATCAATAACCTCAACAACATTAACAATAATTAATAACCTCAACAACAATCTATAATCTCAACAGATGTTACTATACCTGCATGTGTGAATGGCTGACCTCTTAGTTTCAAGGTTGAACTGTCTGCAATGCTCTCCGGGCTGAACCCTTCAGATGATTCATTTAGGATCAACTCCCCGCTCTGGGTGATATCAAAGGCATCAACTGTCAATGGCTGGGCATGGGAGACATGCTTCAACTCTTGAAGAGACTCCTGGGAAAGGACATAGAAGAGTTCAATGTTCATTCTTTGTTCAAGTTAAAAGTTAGTTACATGTAATGTTTACAGGATTCAGTTAACCCCAGCAAATTTTGGCTGTATGTGATTAGACAAGTTTACGTTCAGTAGTTTTTCATTCCTTTCTGAACAATTGGTGCTCATACCATTGTATGAAAATCAGCTCAAGGTCATTGTCTTCTAAATTGCTTGCAGCTGTGTTTTGAACACGGTATATAGGACCACAAACTGCAACACCAGCTCGTACTTTGTAGAATATAAGAATTGTTTATAAATGCAGACACAATTCATGTTGACATGTATTGTAGAAATACATCTTGTGTTATGTAAACAAAAAAAAGGTATCAGACACAGGAATTTACTTAAAGGAATGGATGAGAAAAGTATAAAAGTATATATCACAAAACTAAACAAAGGCCTGTGAAACCTGGACATTTACTAAACAAGCTGAACAGCACATAAATGCCTTTGAATATAAATGTTCTAGACAGGTTCTAAGAATATCTTGAATAAAGAAAAGAACAAATGCATCTATAATTCAAGAGCTGAATATTGAAGAAGGTTGGCTTTAAAGATGACACAAAGAAAATTGAAATATTTTGTGTCACTTGAAACGTCATGAAAGTTTGGAGAGAACAACAATATATACCTGGGAAGAGAGGAAGAGGAAGGCCAAAGAGAAGATGGGCGCAGGATGTGGCGGATGATCTCCAGATGGGTGTATCGGACGCAAGACATCTTGATTGTGATCGAGAAGTTTTCCGGAAGGTTGTAATGGGAGCAAGGTTCTGCAAAGGACATGCTACTGAATGAATGAAACAAAGGGTGACATGAAATTATGTACCAATAACAGAACATTTGCTTTGATAAGTCAGTCAAGCACAAAGTTACTACAAGGGGGCTTCAAATGAAAACATTAAAATTGTGATAGAAATTACAATAACCATGCCATTGTCTTGTAACCTGACAATATTTTTCTTAAGGAAGTCAAGAGTGTTAAACATGTGACATCACGGTGCAAATGAAATGGTGACATCATAAGGACGGCTTAAAGATGGCCGCCCCACTTTTGAGATGCATGACAGAAGAGCAGCATACTATTATCCGTTTTTTGATTAGTGAAAGGGTGAAACCTATAGAAATTCATCAGCGATGAAGGTCCAGTCTGGTGATGCATGCCTGGCAGTCCAGCAAATGTATGAGTGGAGTAGGAAGTTTCAACCCACAATCAAATCCAAAACGGTGTGGACTTCTGAGTAAATTGTCCATTTTGCGACATGACACTGCTCGACTCCATACTGCCCGTGCAGCGGTTGAAACCACCGAAGACCTCCACTTTCAGTGTGTGTCACATCACACCCCCCCCCCCCCAATGATTTTCCTGTTTGGACAACTCAAAGAGTAAAAACAACATTTAAGGTTTTCATTTGAAGCCCCCCCCCCCCCCCCCCCCCCCCCCCCCATATAAATAATTATGGGAAGACTTTAAGCCAGTAGAAGAAAATAAACATTGTACGATCTGGATTTAGACAAAATGGAGGTACACATTACAACATATTTCACATGAAGGTAGTTATAGAAGAAAGCAGAAAGTACAATGCAGGTCTGAACTCTTTTTTTTTTTTTGTTTGCTTTTTTTCATGGCGTGATTGTGTGACATCCCGATTTCTGTGGAGCGACTCCTGGCTGGTTGCCTCCATCTTCAGCATCTTTCATTTACTAAAGTAGGCTTTGGTCTTACTTGAGTTTAGATATGTATGTATGTACACACGTGAGGCACTGGATAGTGTCAATCATGTAATTTTACAATGTCTTTGATATTGTCAATCCATTACACTTAATACAGATCATAAAAACACTCTATGGTGAACAACAGGCAGCAGTGAGAATATATGATGATACAAGAGATTAGTTTGTGTCTTGCATTTATCCCCCATAATTCAACTTAAATACTAAATAAATCTTCAAGATTGTCAGAAAAAAGTATTCACAAGGAACAATATCTTCTTCTTCTTCTTTTTCTTCTTCTTCTTTCATTCTCTTGACATGTGTCCATAACTGAAATATTGTCTTTTGTATGAATTTCACTGTCTTTTTCAGTTCACTCAGTGGTCCATAGAGTTTATCTTCCACTGTTGTTTCTCTAGGCCAGAAGGTGTATATACAGATGTCATATTTTGGGCAGTCTTGGAGTATGTGATCTGCTGTCTGCCGCACCAATCAAGATGTAGCTGATTCGCCAATCTTGAATTTTGTATACATCACAAATCTTGAATTTTGTATACATCACAAATCTTGAATTTTGTATACATTGCCAATCTTGAATTTTGTCTACATGTGGTTGTGTAATCAAATGCATCCTGTTCTCAGGCAATGAATAATGATTTGTGCTGATCTGTCCATAAAGTAGTAATCGTTTTGAGCTGGTGTTGGTGGTTTTCTGACTCATTTGATCATTCTCTTGTGTTGGTGGTATTAACAAGGAACAACATGATTCCTCTGTAGTCAGAGGAAGAGAAATACCTTAACTTCAATATGCAGGCAACACAGTAATACTATCGACAATACAAATGAGAAATGAGTACTTCCTAAAGGATTCGCTATAACAATGACTCTTGAAGAAAAATGACAAAGACCACAGAATTTTAGAATCAGAGTCAGTATTAAAATAATTCCAGCACAAGATTCACAATGACACTGACTTTATGACTAAATTCATGATAACAATGGCTTTTAGCACATTCAAGATAAAATAATTCGGAATAATACTGACCTTAACACATTGAGGATAAAATTATTCAGAATAATACTGACATTTAGCACAACCAGGTTAAAATTATTCAGAATAATACTGACATTTAGCACAACCAGGTTAAAATTATTCAGAATAATACTGACATTTAGCACAACCAGGTTAAAATTATTCAGAATATGACTGACTTTTAGCTCATTCAGGATAAAATTATCTTCCTGGTCAAGATTCAGTATAACCAAAATAACAAGGATATTAAAAATAAGCACAAAATTGTAGGATAACACTGATTTAGTGAAAGATTCAGGATAACAAAGACCTTTAGCACAAAATTCAGGATGACAATGACTTTTAGCCATTATAAACCTGACTTCTAGCACAAGACTCAATAACATTAACTCATATGGATCAACTCCATATAATAGTAACTGAACACAAGCTTCAGAATAACACTGACTAATAGCACAAGATTCATTAAACCACTGACTTTAGCTTTCAGAATAATATTAACTCATAAGGATCAATTCCATTTAATAATAACTGAACACAAGCTTCAAAGTAACACTGACCTTTAGCATAAGATTCAGGAAAACATTTCAAGAACAGGCTTCAGAATAACAATGACTCTTAGCCGTAATTAAAGATAACATGATATTGATAGATATTTTGCTTAGAAAAACTGACTCCTATAAAGATTTGTTCATTCTATCTATCAAAACAAATATACTATATGGGTATATAATGAAATTAGACTTAGACAATGACAATTTTTTGGACACATTATGAGAAGAAATAAATTGGAGAACTTAGTGACAACTGGCAAGATTGAGAGGAAGGCAGAGAAGTAAATACCTGGATAGCTGGGCCATGTGGTATGGTCGAAACAAGAGAGTTGATAGATGACTCCGGTGATTGTGTGAGATGGCAGAACATGACCACCCACGCTCATCAACATGGCACATGATGATGATAGCAAAACACACTCCTACCTGTAATGTGAGAAGCTGTTTGAACATCGGACTCTCCAGCATACAAATGATAGAGGTGAGGTCATCGTCCTGACTGTGGTCATTCCGGCTCCAAAGTCTGTGCTGCAGGAGTTCTATATACTCCGCTGCCTTCTCGCTATCTGAAACCACGTAAGAAAACAATCACTCAGCTGTCTTCTTGCTATCTGAAACCACGTAAGAAAACAATCACTCAGCTGCCTTCTCGCTATGTGAAACCACGTAAGAAAACAATCACTCCGCTGCCTTCTCGCTATCTGAAACCACGTAAGAAAACAATCACTCAGCTGTCTTCTTGCTATCTGAAACCACGTAAGAAAACAATCACTCCGCTGCCTTCTCGCTATCTGAAACCACGTAAGAAAACAATCACTCAGCTGCCTTCTCACTATCTGAAACCACGTAAGAAAACAATCACTCAGCTGCCTTCTCGCTATGTGAAACCACGTAAGAAAACAATCACTCAGCTGCCTTCTCGCTATCTGAAACCACGTAAGAAAACAATCACTCAGCTGCCTTCTCGCTATGTCAAACCACGTAAGAAAACAATCACTCAGCTGCCTTCTCGCTATCTGAAACCACGTGAGGTAGACCAAGAAGACGGTGGAGAGATAATATATATACAGACCTACAAGCACTTGGAATCAACAACTGGCAAGAGAAGGTCAACCAGAGAGATGAATGGAGACGGATTGTATCTGCAGCAAAGAACCTCAATGGCTCAGAACACTGAAGAAGAAGAAGAAGAAGAAGAAGAAGAAGAAGAAGAAGAAGAAGAAGAAGAAGAAGAAGAAGAAGAAGAAGAAGAAGAAGAAGAAGATATATTGGCCCCCTGTGAAGACCTCATTGTCATGGTCTCATTGATCTTGTTTCTTGCCTACCAGCACCGAAACTAAGCCATCATCACTCCCCAAATTCTTGATGCTGCATAAGAGTGACAACTTAAATAATTGGGTTCAAACACAAACTCTACCTTGTTTTCTTTCTTTTTTTTTTTTGGTGTTTGCTCACTTTGAACACAAGCATAGTCCATGCACATGTTACTACGTATGGTGCACTGATTTTGTGTGTGGATTAGCTTTCCCTATTACCAGTGTCCCTCGCTATCAGGTGAACCCACGTTAACTTCACAGGTACTTGTAATTTTACGTCCCAAGTCAAGGACGAGAAGAATGAAAACTTGAATGACGGGGTTCAAACACAAACAGCAAGCTGCTCTACCTTGTGATGATGCTAATCTCAGACTCAAAAGAAATATCAAATGAGTGACTACTATTATTAGCAATGTCAGAGTTATTGAACTTTGCCCTTGGGGTGGGAGAGGGGGGCTGCCCAATTTTGATTTCCCGCGCTATTCTTTGCGACCAACGATTCACTTCCGGTTGTTACCATGTCTCGTTAGATTTGATTTATTCAAAACCAGCGTGGTACGACGAAAGGGGAAACTACTCTTATATTTGCAGTAGAGGTCCTTCTGCTAAGCGCCAAGAGTTTGAGGCCGAGAAACTGTTTTCTCTTGAATTTCTTGGAGTCTATTCACGAATAGTAAGCTAATTTGTCTTATAACTCCTGTAGTTTAAAGAAACCTTAACTTTTTGTTGCATTTTTGAATCCCCCGTTCAATTTTACATAAATGTGAAGAGTTTCAACATTGCTGGTGTTTGCTGGCGTTCAGGAAAAAATATTTAGTGACATGGCCATCATAACACAAAATTCAAGATTGCGGCGCCCATACAATAAACTATAGCGGACCTGTATTTATTTATAATTAGAACTGGTAATTTAACTACTAAAATTAAACAGAATACAAGTGTCATTTGTAGCAGTAATGTATCTGTGTACTTGTATAATATTTCAGCATTTGACATGACTGAAAATAATTTTGAAAGCCAGTTTTCAGACCCGTCTGTAAACCTGTAAGTAGTGTAAGTAAGGAGTACTTTTTTTCTAAGCAGCGCAGCAGTACATAATTATTTAAATTTAAATACAGTACTGTAAAATAAGTTATATGTTTTAAATAAGTTAGTATTTAATTATTAATTGCTCACTATTAGATACAGAACAGTGTAATTATAGAGCAGAAGTAGAAATCAATTTTAGTGAATATTTAATTAATTAATATTTTTATTATTTAATATTTTAATAATTAATTAACTGCTGCTTAATTTATGCAGCAGTTACAAACTTATTTACTTACATTAATGCATGATATTTAATCAACAAAAGAAAGCTGTCGCAATGCAGTTGGTACATTAAGACAATATGAGTACATTTTCATGAATTGTTCTTTCACTAACGACGAACATTTCACATGACATTTAATTAATATAAATGGGCAGCTATTTTTAACTATTAATTAGGTCACAGCACATCCTATCGAAAAGTCTTAAAAGTCGAGTGCATTTTTGTCAGAGACTCTGAGACTCTCGTGCTTTGTACGATGCTTTCGGCAGGCCGCCGTGCGGAAAGAGACCGAGCCATATGGGGTAAGACCCGGTGCAATAACGTCAATCCTCTCGACATTCTATCAAAAGTGGAATGTGACCTTTACTTTCCTGTTACCAAAACGCACAATAAAATATACATCTTGCCAGGTTTGTTAGCAATGTGACAGACTTTTAATGAATAATAAACAATTGGCGGCCATTTTTAATTGTTAATTATGTCATGGCACATCCTATTGAAAAATAGATAATACATCAAGTTAGGTCCTCGCCACCCCGGACGCAATGATATATGGGTCTATGTTGTCCGTTTAAAATTAAACAAGCCACAGTAATAGAAGGCAGAATTTCTCAGCTTCCAGTTTAATGAGCCACGATAAAATCTCCCCTATCTCTTTAGGACTAGTGACGACCATAACCTGTGTCTTTTTACAATTTAATTCTAACCCTCGTTGGTCACTGTGTGTAACAACCGCATCTACTAAATGTTGCAGATCCTGTTCATTGTCTGCAATCAAGACTGTATCATCTGCATATCTAATGTTATTGATGCATCGTCCCCCAATGTTGATTCCTTCCATATCTTCAATATTTCTAAAAATACTTTCACTGTACAGGGAAAACAGATCTGGAGACATTACACATTCCTGTCTCACACCTCTCTTAATAGGCTGATATTGGCCTACTTCATTATCAACTCTTATGGCAATTGTTGTTTCCAATATATGCTTTTTATAAGTCTAAGATCTTTTCCATCAATCTGTAGATCTTCAAGCATCCTTATCATGTCGAAAGGTTTTGTGTAGTATATGCTATATATTATGCTGTATATGCTACTATTATGGTAACACTAATACCAGCAATTCTTGTCAAATGTTGCATATGCAGTCACAGATCATGACAGAAATGGAACAATCAAACATAGAAAAAGAATGGTAAAAAATGCATTCAACATCATGAAGAAGATACGTTAACATCTAAAGAGTTAACCCTCATCATCATCAAGTGCCTTGCTACATATAACTTATAATATAATAAAAATAATAACAATAATGATCATAAACAACAACAGTAATTATAATAATCAAGGCAGATTGTAACGATTAAGATAGAATGTAACACCACAGACCTTCAATTAAAGACATATTGAGTCGAAATTCATCAGCATCACAAATAGAACGTTGCCTTTCTCAGTGGATTCTGCAAATATTAAAAACAAAACAGCTTAATTTAACATACGACACTGAAAATCTTTGGTCAGTGTTAATACAAACAATGACTTCAGAATCCTGGGAATCTAACGAATCAAATATGAGATCAAATATCTGTGAACTACTTCAAACAAAAATGACATCAAAATGTGGAATCTACATGAATCAAAAGTGACATCAAAATCATGGAATCTACATAATCCTGGGATCTACTTAATCAAATGTGAGATCAAAATCCTGTGGAACTATATCAAATGAAAGTGACATCAAAATATGAAATCTACATGAATCAAAAGTGACATCAAAATCATGGAATCTACCACAATCAAAAATGTTATCAAAATGAATCAAGACTGACATTAGAATCCTCTCATCAATATAAAAACATGGAATCTACTTTAATCAAATTTGACATCAAATATGGAATCTATATCAATCAAAAAAGTCTATGTGGCTGAGGGACTTAATGAGCCTGCACTTAAGCTTTCAATGTGCTGACTGTGAGACATGGGGGATCAACCCCTACACAACTTCAACACTAACGTCTCGTTCAGATAGCAATGGCATACTGATCATAAAACTGCTTATATAATCGATCTGTGGTTGGGGTTAACCACAATGTCTACAAGGCACATACATTTTTTGTAATACATCAGTCAAAATGGTAAAAAAAAAAAAATCCTGAAATCTACATGAATCAAAATTGATATGAAAAGACCTTTATTTAAATAAATCAAAGGTAACATCAAAATCCTGAGACCACGTGACATCAAAATTCTAGGTCCATGTTAATTTTTTTAAAGTACAAATATAGACATTGTCCATATTAATAAAAAGTTATCAGTGGCCACATGGAAAAGAACACTAGTTTTGATGGGTGATGCCAAGGTAGCGGGTTCAACCCCTACACCAGTCAGTAACACTAACATGTTAACTTCTCATCCTTGACTTGGGGACATAAATGACAAGTACCTTAGAAGTCAGAGTGGGTCCATCACAGGATTTTAAAGCCATTTCTGCCCCATCAACCAACCCACAGTGTAACCACTCAGTTTCTACATGCACAATCCTGCATTAACCTACTACCATAGGAGTCACAAAAGTCATGATCTCTTCAAGAGACATAATAAATATGGATCACAACACCACCGACATGAAAATATATGACAATTAAAAAAGAAAGTGATAACCAACTAAACAGTGCAAAGAATGAAAGTCCCAACACCATAGCGACTACAAATATGCAAAACAACTTCTACAGTGGCTTCATAAATTCAGTTAAGATTTACAATGCTAGTGCTGAGGTGGTAGAGGATTGATATTTTGATGGAAAAATACATACACACAATTGTATAAACACATATACACTTATACATACATAATATATAGGCAACAACTACAATACTCAATTTAGCCTGGTCACAATTATAACATGTAAAACTATATATCACTATGAATTGAATGGTATGTCCAGGGAAAGAACAGAGAAAAGAAGACACAGTGTGCCTAAATTACATCTCCTGTACCTTGACCCAGTTTTTTTCTGATTACAATGGAATGCAAGTCTCCAGTGGCCCCAGTGGTTCAATTACAGGTTGAGGAAACAATTGTACACTAGCAGGCTTGCTGTACATAACTTGTTGACTACAAACAACAATTAAGTTTAGTAAACATATTGTTGGTTAGAAACATCAACTATTAAGTCTAGTAAACATATTGTTGGTTACAAACATCAACAATTAGTCTAGTAAACACACTGTTGGTTACAAACATCAACTATTAAGTCAGGTAAAACATGTTGGTTACAAACATCAAGAATTAAGTCAGGTCAAACATGTTGGTTACAAACATCAACAATTAAGTCCAGTAAACACATTGTTGGTTACAAACATCAACAATTAAGTCCAGTAAACACATTGTTGGTTACAAACATCAACAATTAAGTCAGTCAACATGTTGGTTACAAACATCAACATTAAGTCAGGTCAAACATGGTTACAAACATCAACAATTAAATCCAGGTAAACACATTGTTGATTACAAACATCAACAATTAAGTCCAGTAAACACATTGTTGGTTACAAACATCAACAATTAAGTCTAGTAAACACATTGTTGGTTACAAAATCAACAATTAAGTCTTGTAAACACACTGTTGGTTACAAACATCAACAATTTAGTCAGGTCAAACATGTTGGTTACAAACATCAACAATTAAGTCCAGTAAACACATTATTTGGTTACAAACATCAACAATTAAGTCCAGTAAACACATTGTTGGCTACAAACATCAACAATTAAGTCTAGTAAATACACTGTTGGTTACAAACATCAACAATTAAGCCAGGTCAAACATGTTGGTTACAAACATCAACAATTAAGTCTAGTAAACACACTGTTGGTTACAAACATCAACAATTAAGTCAGGTCAAACATGTTGGTTACAAACATCAACAATTAAGTCAGGTCAAACATGTTGGTTACAAACATCAACAATTAAGTCCAGTAAACACATTATTTGGTTACAAACATCAACAATTAAGTCCAGTAAACACACTGTTGGTTACAAACATCAACAATTAAGCCAGGTCAAACATGTTGGTTACAAACATCAACAATTAAGTCTAGTAAACACACTGTTGGTTGCAAACATCAACAATTAAGTCAGGTCAAACATGTTGGTTACAAACATCAACAATTAAGTCAGGTCAAACATGTTGGTTACAAACATCAACAATTAAGTCCAGTAAACACATTATTTGGTTACAAACATCAACAATTATGTCAGGTCAAACATGTTGGTTACAAACAACAATTAAGTCCAGTAAACACATTATTTGGTTACAAATATCAACAATTAAGTCCAGTAAATACATTGTTGGTTACAAACATCAACAATTAAGTCTAGTAAACACACTGTTGGTTATAAACATCAACAATTAAGCCAGGTCACACATGTTGGTTACAAACATCAACAATTAAGTCTAGTAAAAACACTGTTGGTTACAAACATCAACAATTAAGTCAGATCAAACATGTTGGTTACAAACATCAACAATTAAGTCTAGTAAACACATTGTTGATTACAAACATCAACAATTAAGTCTAGTAAACACATTGGTGGTTACAAACATCAACAATTAAGTCTAGTAAACACATTGTTGGTTACAAACATCAACAATTAAGTCAGATCAAACATGTTGGTTACAAACATCAACAATTAAGTCAGATCAAACATGTTGGTTACAAACATCAACAATTAAATCCAGTAAACACATTGTTGATTACAAACATCAACAATTAAGTCCAGTAAACACATTGTTGGTTACAAACATCAACAATTAAGTCTAGTAAACACACTATTGGTTACAAACATCAATTAAGCCAAGTCAAACATGTTGGTTACAAACATCAACAATTAAGTCCAGTAAACACACTGTTGGTTACAAACATCAACAATTAAGTCAGGTCAAACATGTTGGTTACAAACATCAACAGTTAAGTCACGTCAAACATGTTGGTTACAAATATCAACAATTAAGTCAGGCCAAACAATGTTACAAACATCAACAATTAAGTCGGTCAAACATGTTACAAAGATCAACAATTAAGTCAGGTCAAACATGTTACAAACATCAACAATTAATTCCAGTAAACACATTGTTGGTTACAAACATCAACAATTAAGTCAGACCATACTTTGCTGCATCTCGTCAGTTGCATATTGCAGAGTTATATTTCAAATGAAGTGAATAAATTAAGAACAGAGACAGAAACAGAAAAGGCAGCAAAAGAGATTGCACACAATACAGAGGCATTTCACTGTTGAGTCATACTGGGAAAATATTTTGCAAAATTCTTGAAAAAAGATTACGAACTACTTTAGAACCCCAGCTAAGCGAAACGCAGCTTGGATTTAGGAAAAACAAAGGAAGCACAGACGCAATTTTTGCTCTTAGACAACTTATAGAAAAATCGATTGAATTCAATGAAACACTCTACTTAGCCTTTGTCGACCAAGAAAAGGCATTTGATAGGGTAGATAGAAACAAGCTGTGGGAAATCCTTAAACAATATGGAGTGAGTACACATCTAACAAACCTATGTAGAAGTTTATACAACAACAGTGAATGCATAGTGAGAGCAACTGGAGAACACTCAGAACCCTTCACCATAAGATCTGGAGTACGACAAGGTTGTGTCCTGTCCCCTCTCTTGTTCATAACATATAGACAACATATGTAAAGAAACCAGCCAAGCAGAGACAGCAAGAATACCGCATGACGAGAACACAGAAGAAGAACCATCTGCAAATCTAACCATTAGAGAACTCCTGTTTGCGGACGACCAAGCACTAATAGCAAAATCAGAAGCTGAATTACAAGACCACATGAATAGTCTAAACGAAATGTGTAGGGAACATAACATGAAAATTAGCACAAGCAAAACAGAGGTAATGACTATAACTAAAGAAGAACAAACAGCAACAATTCACCTAAACGAATATCCCTTGAAACAAGTAAAGAGCTTCAAGTACCTAGGAAGTATAATATCATCAAATGGCAGATCAGAAGACGAGATCGAAAATAGGTGCAATAAGGCAAATCAACTCATTGGACAAATGGCACCAATACTAAAGAACAAACATGTATCAATAACTACTAAGAAAGCACTTTACAACACAATCTTCCTACCAACTCTGTGCTACCAATGCCAAACCTGGACAATGACAGAAAAAGAGAAAAGAAAAATCACAACAACAGAAATGAGGTTCCTGAGAAGAATACTCAACGTATCAAGAAGAGATAAGATCAGAAATGAAGAAATCAGGACTAAAGTGGGGGTTAAAGCTGCTCTAGATTTTATTAGAAAGCAGCAAGTCAAATGGTTTGGCCATGCAAGTAGGTTACCAGTCAACAGCATGCCACAACAAGCAATGATGTACAGACCAGATGGAAACAGAGGAAGAGGCCGACCACGTAAACGTTGGATGGAGGGAATAACAGAATCCATGGGAATGTCGATATACGAAGCCCATAACCGGGCACTCTCACGAAGTTTATACTTCACCTCGACACCGCAAGGTACAAGAGGAACATGATGAGATGAGAGACAGAAACTCGGAGCTGATCCACGACTCTGGTGATCGAGTGAGATGGCAGAACATGACCGCCCACGCTTACAGGCATGGCACATGATGGATGGATGGAATAAATTAATAATAATTTGGCTGAAACAATTAAAACACACAGTGACAGGTATTGTTCAAATGTGAGCATGTTATACCCACGATAATTTCAAATTTTACACAACTCTTTCTATTGCATAAAATTGGCTGGAACCGCCTATGTGCTAATGCCTCACGATATTAACCACCATTAGCAATTAGGCGGTTCCAGTTGGTTTTGATAGACTTTGCCAGTGATGACATCCTTTGAAGTGTGTTTAGAGGGTGGAGCATTGAAGTACAATAGAACTTTCAGCAGAAGTACAATAGATCTTTCAGCTGAAGTACAATAGATCTTTCAGCTGAAGTACAAGAGATCTTTCAGCTGAAGTACAATATATCTTTCAGCTGAAGTACAATATATCTTTCGCTGAAGTAAAATAGATCTTTCAGCTGTAGTACAAGAGATCTTTCAGATGAAGTACAATAGATCTTTGAGCGGAAATACAACAGATCTTTCAGCTGAAGTACAATAGATCTTTCAGCTGAAGTACAATAGATCTTTCAGTATGTTGGATCTTTTCCCCAGAACATGCTGGTGTACTGGGATACGTGCAGGCAGACATACTGGCTGGATCTGCACTACTGGGTGCACAATATGGCACATGTGCTCAGGGCCCTGTGGGAGTGTGTGTAAAGCATGGATGAACAGATAAATCATCAGTCTAGAGCAGTGGTTCGCAACCTTTTTTGGCCCATGCACCCCTTCACCATATGTTCAGAATGTCATTCCCCCCCCCCCCCCCTCCTTTTGTATTTCCTCCCTATAAATTCCCCCCCTCCCCCCACCCCGACAAAACAAAAAATTGAAGCTAAATTTAATAACGCATACTAGAACAAGTCTAGACATCTACATAAACATGATTTGCAGGTCTACTTATGTTATATAAAATGAATTTTAGAAGGGCAAGAAGTACAGAACTATAAAGTATGGAGGGAAAAACAATATCAAGTAATCGGTTCTTGTATTAACGCGATCATGAGATAATCTTAATTCCCCCCCCCCCCCCCCCCCCCCACCCCTGAAAACCCTAAAATTCCCCTCCGGGGGAGAATTCCCCACTAGTTGAGAACCACTGGTCTAGAGAGAATGGCTGATATTCAGTACTTCTAGGACACACAATCAGACTGCACCATTGTATTGGGACTCTGTGCTGGCTGTTGAAGATGAGGATAGAGCATGTATGGGAATGTTCTCAGTGCTTGTGATGTCGGATCATGACACAACTCATGTCTTTCAGCAAGGAGATGGCATTCTATGGTGTTAAATGGTTCAAATTGGGTGTTTCATTAGCTTTTTTCATTAATATTTCTGTTGTCTCAGTGTTACTTGTCATATAATGAGAAGAGACATCTAAGAACATCACAACAACTGGAAAGATCAGTGGTAACACAAGCGGAGGCAGCACGTGAGAAATTATGCTTATGGTCTAAGAGATGGAGAAGTGTCATCAACAGAACTGTCCAGAACATGAAGGACCAAGGTCTGTAGAGGAGAGGCATGAACACCTATGCTACTTTGCAATGTGCATGATGATGACGATGTTCTAATCTGTATTAAACAGATGGGAACTTCTTCTCCTCTAGCATTGCTTTGGTCCACATGGCCGAATGGATAAGTGCTTGTTTTTAAACATCAGGTGTGCTGATGCTGAGGTAACGGGTTCAACCCCTACACCGGTCAGTTGGACTAAAATGTTGACTGTTAGTCCTTGAATTGAGGACGCAAACTACAAGTACCTCTGAAGTTGGAGTGGGCCCGCTGATGGCAAGGGACACTGATAGCAGGGAAATGTAATCGACAGGTAAAAAAATCAGTCCAGTGCACTGGAAGTAATAGCACATGGATAGCCTACACTTGAGTTCAATGCGGGCGAACAGAAAAAAAATCTTTCATGTGCCATCCAGTCAAGTTAAGAAAAAAGACTAAACAAGTAAGACATTGCAGACTAAACAAGACATTGCAGAGTAAACAAAAAGTTACATATGGACAAAATTCCTATCATTGGCAGGTGTCTAGATAAGATGATCTAAGAGTTCAAACCTCCAATATGTCTACAAGATTTTTCTTATTTGTCTATTTTGTTCACTAATGATATGTATAACAGGTACTGTGGCTTGGGGGATAGTCAGACCATAGTTTCATAATTCCCTGTCATACTGAGTGGAGTGTTAGAAATCAGTCACAAGTGATTTGGAAGCAGACCGCTTTGCATTGACTTCAATGCTATGAGGTGTTGGCCGTTTAGAAATCAATGGCAAACTACTGAATTAACATTGTCTAGTAAATTACAAACAGCCAATACAAGCTGAGGTTGATTACAACATCCTGTAGTGGACATGCACATAACTTTAACCTATATGTATGGATTTGTTTTATGTGTGCTAATCAATGCATAATAACTGATTAAGTGCCAAAGAATAATATATCGCCAAATGTGAACTCCTATTAGGACAGAAGGATGATATTTCACTATATTAGGGTCATCATGTTATTTGTTTTGTCTTATGGTATTTTCCTGCAATTTCAATGCTCAATGGATGGAAATTTATATTATACTTGTTCATTTGATTGTGTACCATGTCTGGTTTGGTACTGAATAAGTTAAGTAACATGTTACTTAGTTTCCTAATGATGCCTCGTAGTTATCTCACTAAGGGAGAAGTTTACATCCTTTGAGTTTGGAATTCATGTTTTTTAGCTGTTAACTGTTAAGCTTCCCTGCCATTCTAACTGTACATAATGTTACTACACTGTGTACTAAATGTAAACATTAAAAAATTGCTCTATGAATTCACTCTGAGCTTAAAAATAAATGTTTCTTACAAATGTTACACTACGACAAATATATGATGATTCTATGTAATCAGGTTAACGAAAACCCCCGATTGAAGTAGCCTGCCAAAGAATATAGCACATTATATGCCATTTCTTTGCTGAAAGATCTATCCTACTTCACTGCTCCACCCTCTGATCACACCAAACCGTCCAAACGCCTACTTTAAATTTAATCTAAACTAAACAGTCATGTTTTTAGTCAGCTTTCAGACATTTTAAGTCCCATCAAATCTATGTTATTTTCCTCATAAATTACTGTATCCGATTATTACAAATGCACTCAACTGGTTTAGCAAAGAACTGTGACCAGAAACCTACATGTTTACCCTACAGACCAGTAGGAAAGGGCACAAAGTCAGAAAGAAAAGAAAGGGCCCCTCATCTTTTTACAGGACCCACCTTGGATTTGAACTCTTATCACGCGAATCTTTCTGGAATCCTAACCTGGATCTTCCTTTCTTCGATAAACAACTGAATCCAATTAGTAAAATGGTGTGGTAGTTTCGGTGAATTCAAGTCTGACTCGGTAAGTTCTAGTCACAAAATGTGCAACAAGTGAGAATGCGATCAGTTTGTGCTAGACTGAAGTCTCTGCGATGTTTACGGAAGTGGAGGAATGTCAGGCATGCACGCCGTCTTCGTCATTGTCACAGTTCGTTTTGTTAACTATCATATGGGACGCCTGGAGAATAACTTAGTTTCATGTGGTTTACACTGAAGTCTTAGAAAGAGCGTCCATGCCCAGTATCCACACTATGCTAATGAAGAATCAGATTCGCTGGGCTGTTCACTTGACTCGCATACCAGATCACAGGCTCCCTAAACGAATTTTTTACGGCGAGTTGCGTTGTGGTAAACGCTCCCAAGGCGGCCAGAGGAAACACTTTAAAGACATTGAAGATCTAAGCTATTGGAATTCATCACCACACTTGGGAGACTGCTGCCAAGAGCCGAGATTGGTGGCGTACATCATTAATCAAAGGTGTAGTCACTTGTGAAGCAAACAGGACTGCACAAGCGGTGGAAAAAAAAGACTAAACAAAACAACCACTGCATGAGATCCTCCTCCTGGAATGTCAAGCATTCTTAGCCCACACTGTCAAAATACATTTAGAGCCAAAATAAATTCAATATGCCTTATCACTCAGCCATCTTAGAACTCACGGCTCCAAACTGTCAACCTCATTGGATGAAATGAATGGTAATCATCATTCTTGATGGACAAACACCACAATAGACTGATGAACCGCATATTTAATAAACTAAAGATTGGAGATACTGATGAAGGTAATTACCCTCAGGTAAGGTAATTGACGAGGAGCGGCTATACGAGTGGCTAGAACGCCGGACTTTCCTTCGGGAGACCCGGGTTCGATCCCTCGAAAAGGTGTGGGATATTTTTCTGTCAGGGGCAAAAAAGAAAATCCTAACCTGCACAGTTAGCGGCGACTGCAATAGCCAGGCGGCCTTAATTCCCCTCGGCCATACACCGCAAGGTACTGACTATATTGGCAGTAAATGACAGATGAAGGTAATCGAGAAACTAGTAAATCGACAGCCAAACACTTGTTGCGGGAATGTTCGTCATATGCGTTGCAGAGAAAAGTAGTTTGGTGTACACCCTGTCCATTTGAGGACAAACTCTAAGGAGATGTCAACCCGATTAAGTTGACTGTTGCTTTCTGTAAATTAATTTATTTTGACGTCTGAATGTCAACAGAGAAGGGGAATGTTTGGCGCCTGTTATATGTTTTGATTGCAGGAAATGGCGTACAATTATAAGAAATGATGGGACGCAGAGGTGTTTCCAAGGCACCAGGGCCGGGTTATATACTGGCCAAGACCTATTGACGCGTCCTCGTCGAGCGTCCTGGGCAACAGGTCCCTTCGGGGTCCTGGCTAAGGTCAGTAGGATCGCCGATTCCTCCGAAGTCGGAGAGTGTCTGCCTGTACGGCGAGGAACCACCAGTCTGCACACCAATAAGCCAGACATGGGACAACGGATACTCACGCAAACCTCAGGACCTGTATGACATCACACTGATGTTGGACAACAGGATGCCTTCATCCGACATACAGGACTTCGCGTTGGAGCTCAAGCCAACGAACACAAGCAAGCAAGCAAGCATAAGAAATGATAGACATAATTGCTACAGAAAGTCAAAACAAATGTCTTTGTCTGAATTGCAGAAAGACGCAAAACAAAATGGTAATTAAAAAGAAAACAAATGCAGCAGCAAAGTAAACTGAACTAGAATAATGCAGGTCAGTGTGTTCAAGAATAGGGTCTGATTATAGTTAAATGTGGAATAGCCCAAGTAAAATAAGTATTTCACAAGACGTCGAATATTTATGTGCAACACATCTTTGTAAATGGAGGTCAGAAAGTTTTGTTAAGATCTACGTGGAGTCAATCCGGATGTACGGAAACGAATCATGGACAATCAACTGTTTAGTTAGGAATTATGTGGAAGGTGCAGAGATGTGGTTTTATGGGAAACCGATAAGAGCGTAATGAAGATATCTTGGAAAAAGTTGATGCACAAAGAGAACCAGTTACTGGCGTTAGAATTTGACAATGCACATGCGTTGGACACAAAGGAAGGGACACGCTAGAATGTATAGGACAACCGGGAAGTTTGAGAGAAAGAGAGGCAGGTGAGACCAATAGAGAAGCTGCTGGACAGTATGGCTTCTGGCATGGGGGGGGGGGGGGACATCTGTATCAGAAAGGTGCGGCAGTACACAGGGCCGGATTTAGACTTGATAAGGCCCTAAGCTATTTGAAATATGGGGCCCTTTATCAGTCCAGATATTCAATGTCAGTGACAAATTGCTCACTGGGACATTATTTTTTGGGGTCCCCCACTTTCTTGGGGGCCCCAAGCTATAGCTTGTGTAGCTTATACGTAAATCCTGCACTGGCAGTACACTAAACTAAATGTTAGTCAGATCTTAGTCACATATGACACGATACTACCTGCTGTCTGTTAGCGCTGACAGTTTGGCGGCGCACACCAAACCCGACACCAAATATTGTCCCAGAGGCATCGGGCAAAGGAATGTAATTGTGAGGGTGCAAGCCTTATCATGGTGTGAAGCATGCAGCCTAAAGACTAAATGTCATAGCAGGGCAGACAAGGCCTTGAGCTTTGTAGGCAGCTGGTCTATAATCGAAGCTCGACAGGTGGATAGTTAAAGCATTGCTTTTCTGATCCAGCAGCTTCTGCAACTTGTCTTGTTCCATGTGTGTTGGTTTTAATATTTCCTCTGGAGTAAATATCCAGGCCGAGAGAGGGATCATGGTCTCTACAATTCAGTCCAGGCTTTGTGCTATGGAGAGGTTATTATAGGTTTTGTTTTACTCACCCAACTATCGTCTGTCAAAGCGGCAAAGTGTCAGTACAGAACTCTGTAGATAAAACGGATGACAAAATTATTGGGTATTCCCATACGTATTCATTCTTCCAATGCAGCAGTCATTTCAAAGTAACTCAAGTGACCGTTTCCATGAGAAGTTAGTCGTGATATCTCCCCCATCACCGTCAAAGACGACAATCGTTGTTCGTGGCCAGGTTTCACTTCAAATCGTGTCATCGAACTAGCGTTAGGAACTCGTCGGTATCGGCTAGGTCGGTAGTGCATTGATAACGGCCAGACTGTTACAAGAATGTATGGGACAGAAATGGAATAAGCCTGCAAACAAAGCTGAAAGTCTACAAAGCAGTTGTATTATCCACATTGCTATACGCTTGTGAAACCTTGGACTGTTTACTAGCGACACGCTAGGAAATTACACCACTTCCACACAGTCTGCCTTAGGAAACTATTAAATAGTAAATGGCAAGACAAGATCCCAGACACTGAAGTTCTAGAAAGAGCATCCATGCCCAGTAGCCACACTCTACTAATGAAGAATCAGATTCGCTGGGCTGGTCACTATGACTCGCATGCCAGATCACAGGCTCCCTAAACGATTTGTTTTACTGCGAGCTGCGTTGTGGTAAACGCTCCCAGGGCGGCAAGAGGGAACGCTTTAAAGACACTCTGAAGATCTCACTAAAAGCTTTTGGAAATCATCATGACACTTGGAAGACTGCTGCCAAAGACCGAAATTCGTGGCGCACATCATTAGGCAAGGGTGTAATCATTTTTGAAGCAAACGGGACTGTGAAGAAAAGGCTGGACAGAAAACAACTCCAGGAGATCCTCCTCCTGGAACGTCAAGCATTCTTTGCCCGCATTGTCAAAGAACATTTCTAGCGAAAATAGGCCTTATCAGCCATTTTAGAACTCACGCCTCCATACTTTCAACCCCACTGGATACAATGAATGGTCATCATCATTCTTAATGGACAAACAACAACATAAGTGCATTGATGATATCGGCCTTATCCGCGCTTCTTCACACGTGTACTGGTGCATTGTTTGCAAGCTAGTCCCTGCGTTCATTGCCCTTTACGCCAACCTTTCCGGGTGTGTACATGCAGTAATTCGAGGCTTTCGAATGCTGTCTGTCCTGTCTGCATGGAGACTAAAGTTTGGAATTGTCTGTAATGCTCTTATTCTGCTGCCCACGCGAGTAATCTGGAAGCGGCGTTGATCTCCACAGTCACGTTTGATGTGTATGTCAAATAAGCGCCGCTATCCTCTTTGACCTAATCACTGGTATCATGAAGGCTAATAGACTACAATGGCTGGGGCATATAGAAAGAATGGAAGACAATAGGGAAACAACACTCGCTTACACTCAGGAAATAAATGACCGTAGACCCCGAGGTAGACCAAGAAGACGGTGGAGAGATAATATATATATACAGACCTACAAGCACTTGGAATCAACGACTGGCAAGAGAAGGTCCACCAGAGGGACGAATGGAGACGGATTGTATCTGCAGCAAAGAACCTCAATGGCTCGGAACGCTGAAGAAGAAGAAGAAGAAGAAGAAGAAGAAGAAGACTGTTCTCATAATCATGTCATCATGGTGCTATCGCTGACTGAGCGTCAGGACAGATGGGAGATGCCGACGACGACGACGACATTCACCATGTATGTCGGCAGGACATCCCCCCGCTGAGACAAGGCGCACATGGCTGCAAGACTCGCATCTCCCGTACAGACAGATCATCATCATTCTTTTCGTATACTGCTGGTCTCAAGAGTTGACAAGCATTTCATTTTGACAGTAACAGTTAGGGGGTGGGGGTGGGGGGGTGGATGTCGCCGAGAGTAACTGTTGCACACCGATAAAATTGCGCACCGAGCTACGGCGCAACACAGGGAACCCCTGCATGTGACGTCATACCATGGGATTCCGTTTGTTTGGGGTGAATTAAGGCAAAAGTACCGGTGTTTTATACTGTTATTAGATTGCATTATACTGAATCTAAAATATACGTAATGAAGAAACAAAATACGTCACCCACTTATAATCTTCATATTAGAACTATCATGATAGCATTCGAGTATCAGATTCAATAGCGTAAAATCAAATGAAATCACCCGAAACAAATTCTGAGGAGCCATATCCCTTATTCAGTCAATCAGGTACCGTCTCCGCAATGAAGGTTGGCTCCAATGGATCTCCAACACTGTCTCTTGCCTTGACTGTACATTCTGTCAGGCTTATGTTCGTTCATCTCTTGATGTTATCCTCCCACTTGTATCGTTGTCTACCGCTTGCTCGCTTTCCCTCAACCTTGCCTTCCAGTATGGTTTTTATAAGAGTGTCATGTCTTTTAACATGGCCGACATATTTCACCTGTATCCTCTTTATTTCTTTATTAAAAATCTTGTTTTCGCGCAACGATTTTTTAAAATGCATTTCGTGACGGGGCTATAGGAACTGACGTCATCTGTCGCATCCATTGAATACTTTTCAATCTAAGGCGAGTTGCAGCGAAAACTAACGTCAAGTTCCATATCATCAGGGGTTTTCTATGTGCTGACGACTGCGTTCTTAATTCTGGCTCAGAAGCTGATTTACAGTATAACAGATTCTTTGAAGCATGTTCCAACGTTGGACTTACCATCATCACAGAGAAAACTGAAGTTATGTGCCAACCAACGCCAGGCAAACTGTATACTGAACCAACCATTTTGGTAAATGGCAAGGAACTAAGCATTATGGACAGATTGTTTCAAGCACCTTGGCTCCACGCTGTCTCCAAATGTCTACATAGACGATGAGGTAAACACCAGGATCTGTAAAACCAGCTGTATGTTCAGCAAACTGTACACCTACGTTTGGCACCGAAGTGGCATCATTCTCGTAACAGATACAGTTAGTCCTTTTAGTGTCACTGTATGCTTGTGAAACATTTATTGTGTACAGACGGCATACAAACAAGCTCAGCCACTTCCATACGGTATGTCTTCGAAAGATAATAATCGTCAAGTGGAGAACATGATATCGGATACTGTTTTTTTTTTTTAGACAGGGTTGGTATCCCCAGCATCGATACTACTTCTTTTTCTTCTGCGTTCATACGGGGAGTTTTTTTTTCTTTTCCGGAAGTGATTGCGTTGTGCCTGTTTACAGAAGAGCTGCGCTCTTGCGTCGTTAGGCCGACACATCCGACTTCTGTGGGCATTTGTTGACCGGGTTAACCTTCCCGGGGGTTTCTTAGGGACATTTGACTCTCACTGTTGTGGTGTTATCCCTCATCCCAGCTGGCCCATTTAGAACAGCCGAAGACATCCTGGTCAGCGCTCAAGGGAAGGCAGGGGCAGACCATGGGCATTCCCCGCCATCGCAAGGAGGCTTCCATACTTGCAGAGCCGAGACATAGCGCTCTGGTACTGGGCTCACCCAAGGAATCGTCACGTCCTGCACATGGCTGCTTAGCCTCACTTCCGTATATTTGGCCTTCTATTCACCACAGGCTGTTCCTCCGGAAACCAGATGAATGCAATCTGCAGATGACATTCACACAGTGAGCTTTCGATTCGGACCTTCCTTGTAATAGATTTGCTATCCAAGCAATATTCCATTTCGTGCCACTAGGACACTTTTTCCATCTTTGATGATGCCCACACAGTGAGCTTTCGATTCAGACTTTCCACTTAATGGATGTGTTAGCCAATTGCTTGGCAATATTCCATTTAATTCTTCTGGGAGGATTTTGCTACCAACATACCTGTGGTATGAAGTGTGGCAAACTAAGTACTTCTTCATGCACCTTTATATGTGCATCGATATAATCCTCAAAAGAGACTCAATGCACTTAAAACTATGGCTGCAATGGGCACAGAGCAGAGAATGCTTTTCACACTATACCAGCACTTGATCCTCTCAGTGATTGATTATGGATTAGGTCTGCTCACCTGTCTCAAAGAGTCAGCTGGTGAAGTTAGAGCGCATACGGAACGAAGCTATGCAGGTCATTCTGGGATGCACCTAGAGACACCCCAGTAGTGTGTATGCGTTACATCCTTGGTTTGCCGACTGTTGCTGGTAGGCTCAAGGTGATGCAGGCGAAGGCATACCTCAGAGTAGCTGCAGACACAGACCACTCACTGCATGAGGCGCTGGACGCTGTTAAGGGTCAGCGACTGATAAGAGGGAAATCATGGATGGCTCAGGCGGAGGATACGATCAGACGGGTGTGCATCTTGGAGAACATTAGGCGAGGAGAGGAGTGGGTCAGAGTGCCAGTGGAGCAGTCAAATTTGTGCAGAGTTATAATCACATTGAGCCGGGAGCGCAGGGAGTGGCCAGCAGGGGCCACGGAAGTGGAAATCCAGCAACTGATTCAGGATAATGCTCTCTTGGGTGATGTGATTATCTACACAGATGGGTCGGTGTTGAGAGGTAGGAGAAGTGCCTGGGGGTTCTTAGCAAAAGCTAATGGTCGACGTGTGGTGCAGGAAAGCCTGGCGTATGATACCACAACATCTAGCTTAAGAATGGAGGTGGAGGCGGTCGGTGCAGCTTTCCGCTGGATAGAGAACACGATATGCACACACATTGTGATTGTAACTGACTCAGAAAGCATGCTGAGGAGGGTGAGGACGGGCAGACTTCGTGCGGGGTGGTTTGCTTCGCTTCGGAGGTCACGGGTGGCAAGCATCGTCTGCATCTTTTCTCCGGGGCATGCTGCTGTGCTGGGGAATGAACAGGCGGACAGATTGGCTGGCTCGGCAAAACTTGGTGGAGTATTGATGCATGACAGATTGGCTGGCTCTGCAAAACTTGGTGGAGTATTGATGCATGACAAGGCAGACGTGATTGCGGCCTTGTGGGAGCACGTGTACACTTCGGAGGAGCAAATGGATCACCATAGTCTGGCAAGAATGAGACAGCGAGGAGTGACGAGGGGATCTGGCCGACACTCGACGCTCAGAGGAAAGCGAGACGGACTTATAATCAGATTGCTACTGGGCACAAACCCTGACACATCAGAGGGCATCGTACAAGACCAGTTAACCTGGCGTGCATCCATCCGAGCAGACGCAGTGACTTGTGAGGTATCCAGAAATACAGCGGTTTGAACTGTGGAGGTAAGCTAGGAAAGTCCGATTAACAGGATCTTCAATAGTGAATATTCTTGCCCTCATTGTCCAATATATTTTCGAGCCCGCATCGGACTTACAAGTCATCTCCGGACTTATAAGTCATCTCCGGACTTAAAAGTAATATCAGAACTTACAACTCATCTCCGTACTAACAAATGATCTCTCGACCCACTATACCGGACAGCTGGATTAAAATGTTTACCTATCGTCCTTGACAGTGGGGACGTAAATTACAAGTACATCTGAAGTGAATTCGCCTGATGGCGAGATAGGGACACTGTTAATAGGAAAAGCTAATCCACACGCAATTTCATTCCTTCACTACTAGAAGTGCCTGTCTTCCTGGTCTAGAGGTTACACGACTTTCTCCGTAATCATGTATACTCTCGTGAGTAACGTCACGACGGCGAGAATCGGTAGCGGTTCCAGCCGCGTCGATAACTTACGGGTTATGTGAGCCTGTCGCTCATAAAGCAGTGGCAAACAACTGAGCGTAATCTTGCCAAGAAATCAACAATCAGCTGAAAGATGCTGATGTTGAAAGCAATGTTCTGTAAAGGATATGCAAACATTTTTTTTTTACTGCTAGAAGTAGTGTGCATAGACTTCGCTTGGGATCAAAGAGAGCGATGGAAGAAAAAAAACATCTGCCAACCCACACACTACCAAACATAACCTCATCACTAAGGACAGAAGAATTTGTATTCATCACCTATCATGGACGAACGATCATATGGGGAAAGCATTCGACATCTCTTTACAACGTAAAGTCTCAGGACGGGAAAGGTGGTGATTGGGGATGGCGTACTCAGATCAACGAACCCCTGCCCAGCAAGTTAGGTTAAGGAAAGGACAGAAGTGGTTGGGGCGCGTTTAAGGACGCATATGAAAAGATACTGCGAGGTGATCTGTGTGTTTGTAGTACAGCTAGTACAGAACATACAAACTCATTGCAGGAGTTGGGTGAGAAAGGTTGCTTGTGTCATGTTGTCTGGCCTTGAAACGTCTTGGTGGTCATTCAGGTTTATGAATGCAACACGTTTAGCAAGAGTAACGGTGAAAGCATGACAACAATACTCACAGATGGAAGGGTAATTACAAGTAGCAATGGGCGAAATTAATAGAACGGCTTTGGAGAGAGATAGAGCGAGAGAGAGAGAGAGAGAGAGAGAGAGAGAGAGAGAGAGAGAGAGAGGAGAGAGAGAGAGAGAGAGGCGAGAATCTCAAGGACTGCTCAGGGAAAGAGGAGAATAGACGGCTTTGGAGAGAGAAGACAGGAGACTCTGAGTCTGCTTTGGAGAAGAAGAGAGACAGACGGCATGAGACTGCCTGAGAGAGAGAGAGAGAGAGAGAGAGAGAGAGAGAGAGAGAGAGAGAGAGAGAGAGAGAGAGAGAGAGAGAGAGGGGGAATCAGACAGCTTGTGGGAGGGGACGAGAACTAGGACTCTCTGGGACTGAAAAACGGTGACAGAGAAAGATAAACAGAAAGAACAGAAATTATGAAGAGGAGATTACTCCTTGACTGAGATTCAGTCTTGGAAGGGGTCAGTCACCAAGTCACTCATAGACTCCCTCAGTGATTCATTATTGGGGCACTCATTATTCAGAGTCCGATAGATTCAGTCATCACTCAGGGAAGCATCGATTGATAGATTGGAGAAAGTCACAATTCTTCAAACTAGTTATTCAGCTGGGAGTTAGCATCTAGGGCCTAACCAGGGGGATTTAGTTGAGACGCACGATGTTGTGAGTGGGGAATGCTGCTGAGAGTTTGGCAGCGTAGTCTAGAGAAGTCATTTTGAACTATTGTCCACATGCTAATGTGCTCAATGTTTTTATGGAGATGAACTGTTTGTAGGCATTAGTGAAATTTACTTAATATAAGTCACGTTCCTGAACAAGGTGTTCATTTATAGTAGCAGATATTGACTGATTTGTTATCAATGTTACACGTCTAATTTTAGGGGCAGATCACACGAAGGTCAATAAATAACAAATGAACTATACGATCTATATGCGGTCTAACACATCTGGTGGTGACAGTGCCTATGGAGTAAGAACACGTCTGGAGGTGACAGTGCCGTGCAGTCAGAACACATCTGGTTGTGGGAGTGTCGTGCAGTCAGAACACATCTGGTGGTTGGAGTGTCGTGCAGTCAGAACACATCTGGTGGTGGGAGTGTCGTGCAGTCAGAACACATCTGGTGGTGGGAGTGTCGTGCAGTCAGAACACGTCTGGTGGTGGGAGTGAACGCGAGTCACAACACACCTGATGTTGACGGCCAAAACTCAACCCTGAAGAAGAGGATAGTTACAGGTAGTGTAATTTGGCGACACAAACACTTCTAGTGAAGAGATAACTACTGCAGCAACAGCGTATGCTGGTGGTTGCATAGCTACGGGTATGGTCACACAGCTGAACAGCCAAGGGATATGGAACAGACAAAAAGAGACGCAACGAACTGCTGCATTGCAGATAGATTACTGATCGTGAAAGCCACAACCCAAGTTGAGTTGAGTCAAGAACCAGCAGCACAGAACTTGGGACCTTCCTATATATGACCCATCCTCTCTAAAAGAGTGTAAAAGGCAAGATGATCGACTTCATTGCACCGGGTTTTATCCCACATGGCTCGGTCTCTTTCCGCCGGATGTCGCCCAAAGTACGAACTCCAAAGCTCCAACGACGACCCCCAGGAGTCTGTGAGAAAAATGCACTCATGAACCGAACGACGTAGGCCGGAGTCGAACCCAAAACTTTCGCACAGCTAGGAAGGCGGCGCAACAACTTCGTCTCGGAGACTCCTTCGTCCTCATTTTCAACAAGCAAAACGTCCCAGTACTAATGGTACCATTTATATATGTCTGATTATGTGTCCATCTGGTTTTTTTTCCTCCGAGTACTAGGTGACGGCCAAATCCAGCGAAAGAAATAAATAAAATTAACTACTACTAAGTCACCAGTTTGACAACACAGTACAATCTGACAAAACAGTACAATGCTTCATATAAAGCAATTATTGAACCTAGTGGGAATCAGCACATTCAGGCCCACAGAAAGACGATGGTTATTACCACCTCCAGAGAATAATTAACAATCTTCAAATTGCATAGGAAACAATACGCCGAAACACCGTATGTTTAATAAACTAAAGGCGGACAGATAGAGCATTAGTTTACTGGTCCAGCAGCTTCTGGAGCTTGCCTTGTTCTAAATGTATTGGTGTTGCCTTTCCTCTGGAGTAAACTAGGCAAGTAGGGAGAAGGATAATACTGCATGGGCAACACATGGTCTGCATAATTCAGCCCAGGCTTTATGTTATGGAGAAGTTATGATACTTTTATTTTTTTTATTTTTGAAGCATGAGGTAACAAACTATCGTCTGTCAAGGTGACAGTGATTGAGCCAATAAACTAAATAAGTATGAGATATTGACACGTGTAATTGTGGGTTTGGTAAAATGGCAGCTAAATATTTGTTGCAGGAGTGTCCAAGGTATGCAGAACCGAGAAAACTATTTTGACCTACATCTATCGAGATGCCAAGAACCTCAATTTTTAACTCCATGTTCTTGAACTAGGGGTTAGTGAAACGACAATGTGGTTTTTATTCAAACTGCGCTTGATTTGGAAACAGACCGCTTTGCGTTGATGTGATTGGTATGAGGCGTCGGCCGGCTAGAATGCAATGGCAAACTACTAATCGACTAGTAAATCACAAACAGCCAATGCATTTCACTCCTGTCTCGGAAATTTCACCAATATGAACCTTTGATATCCAAAACGATGGTCATCGTGGTACTTACAGGTCTCCTACAACGCTGTTCATAAATGACGTTTTGTCTTTCTACCCAATCATGCAATCTTCCATGACTCAAAACAACTGTCTCCATATTAAAATATCATTCTTCTGTAGATTTCACAAGGTTTCACACCCCCTGACCACAACACACATAAAAATAAATTAACTCCTCGTTATTCTACACTGTAAGTCGATAGTGGGACAGCCATATTTGTAACAGTTATTGCATTCGCGCAAGTTGCTCGATTCTCATGACCCCTACTTGGGGTTTGCTTAAGAGACAGTTTCTGCCTTGAAGTAAGATTTTTAGTTGGCAGTACTCTTCTGTGGACTTTACAATAAAATTCATGTTACTTAATGGCCTTACCTCGTACCTGGATGGCTCGGTCACGTGATATAATAGAGACATGAACACAAATCTGATCCAAGACTGGTGATCGCGTAAGGTGGCGAACCAAGACCGCTCACGCTTCTTGGCATAGCACATGATGATGATGATGATCACAAGTATTGAAGGTTTACATGTGGCCTGTTATTCTGTATGGATGCGAATGTCGGACAATGAGTGATGAAATGGTGAAGAAACCCGTCCACTAGTATAGAGGTGGTTGCTTTAGAAGTATGTTGAGGAAATCGTGAATCGAGAAGAAAAACAAATGCTGAGGTATTTACAACTGCAGGTATTACAAGATCACTTAACAAAACTATACGGAGAAGACACATTAAGTTAACAATTGGAAAAGGCAAATTTAGCCTTATGTGAGAAAATCTCTCTCTTTCGTTCTTTCACTCCCATTCTTTTGTTACAATATTGTCTAGCAAAACACTTGGGCTCTTCAAGGATAGCTGCACTAATTAAAATGAGATATATGGAAAAATGAGTCACTGTAATGTTAAAGAAGAGAATCATGCATGAACGAGTTTTATCCTCGCTCATCATGGAAGTAACTGTTTTCCAGTTAACACCCCTGCCACGCCTCGGTATCCCCGGTATCCTCGTGCAAGACGGGGCAGTGTGTAATGCTGCTTGATGTTCCTGCCCGAAGTTAGTAGAAAACAGCCACTCGACCAGACTACAGGTCAGTAGACGGGTTCATTGGTTTGTTGATTAGTTAATAAGCTGATGGGTTATTTAGTTAGCTAATTATTTATATAGTTAGTTAGTAGGTTGGTTCTTTGGTTGGGTGGTTAGTTGATTGATTAGTTAGTAGGTTGAGTGAATATTTGATTGTTTGTTTGATTGCTTAATTACTCGATTGCTTAGTTAGTTAATTAGATAAGTACATAGTAGGTTGGTTGGTTGCTTAGTTAATTAGTTCGTTGGTTAGTTGATTGGTTAGTTAGTTATTAGGTTGGTTTGTTGGATGGTTAGTTTATTGGTTGGTTAGTTAGTTAGTTGCTTAGTAGGTTGATTCCTTGGTTGCTTGGTTAGTAGGTAGGTAAGTTAGCTAGTAGGTTGGATTGTTCATTGCTTGGTTAGTTGATTTGATTGGTTAGTTAGTTTTTTAGTAGGATGGTTCGTTGATTAGTTGTTAGGTTGATAGTGGTGGTGGTGTGGTCATAGTGATGGTAGTGTGGTTGTAATGGTAGTGTTAGCAGTAGTAAGTGATTGTGGTGTTGTGGTAGTGGTAATGGTAGAGCTAGTAGTAATAAATGGTGGTGGTGGTGCTATTGTGGTGGTAGTGTTAGTGGTACTGGTAGTTAGATGTTCGTGTGTTGTTAAAAAAATTGTGATGAGTGTAGTTTGTATACTAATTATGTTCTGGATGTTTCTTGTCCACAGGCAGCTTGAAAAAAGTTTGTGGAAGTTAACAGCATCACAGACGTCTCTAAGGTTCCGGTCCTGGATTGTCATGTCTTGTGTCATCATTGTCATTTCTTATGTCATCATTGTCATTTCTTATGTCATTGTCATGTCCGGTGTCATCATTGTCATGTCTGGTGTCATCATTGGAAAGTCTGGTGTCATCATGTCTAGTGTCATCATTGTCATGTCTGGTGTCATCATTGTCATGTCTGGTGTCATCATTGTCATGTCTGGTGTCATCATTGTCATGTCTGATGTCATCATTGTCATGTCTGATGTCATCATTGTCATGTCTGGTGTCATGATTGTCATGTCTGAAGTCATTGTCATGTCTGATGTCATTGTCATGTTTGATGTCATCATCGTCATGTCTGATGTCATCATTGTCATGTCTTGTCATCATCGTCATGTCTGTTGTCATCATTGTCATGTCTGGTGTCATTATTGTCATGTCTGATGTCATTATTGTCATGTCTGGTGTCATCATTGTCATGCCTGATGTCATCATTGTCATGTCGGGTGTTATCATTGTCATGTCCGGTGTCATCATTGTCATGTCTGGTGTCATCATTGTCATGTCTGATGTCATCATTGTCATGTCTGGTATCATCATTGTCATGCCTGATGCCATCATTGTCATGTCTGGTGTCATCATTTTCGTGTCTGATGTCATCATTGTCATGTCTATCATCAGTGTCATGTCTTGTGTCATCATTGTCCTTAATTACTCGATTGCTTAGTTAGTTAATTAGATAAGTACATAGTAGGTTGGTTGGTTGCTTAGTTAGTTCGTTGGTTAGTTGATTGGTTAGTTAGATAGTTATTAGGTTGGTTTGTTGGATGGTTAGTTGATTGGTTAGTTAGTTACTTAGTAGGTTGATTCATTGGTTGCTTGGTTAGTAGGTAAGTTAGTTAGCTAGTAGGTTAGATTGTTCATTGCTTGGTTAGTTGATTTGATTGGTTAGTTAGTTTTTTAGTAGGATGGTTCGTTGGTTAGTTGTTAGGTTGATAGTGGTGGTGGTGTGGTCATAGTGATGGTAGTGTGGTTGTAATGGTAGTGTTAGCAGTAGTAAGTGGTTGTGGTAGTGGTAATGGTAGAGCTAGTAGTAATAAATGGTGGTGGTGGTGGTATTGTGGTGGTAGTGTTAGTGGTACTGGTAGTTAGATGTTCGTGTGTTGTCAAAAAATTGTGGTGAGTATAGTTTGTATACTAATTATGTTCTGGATGTTTCTTGTACACAGGCCACGGTCAGAATAATCGTAGTTATATTAGAATAATAGTTAGTTGTTGCTTAGTTTTGTCATGTCTTGTGTCATCATTGTCATTTCTTATGTCATCATTGTCATTTCTTATGTCATTGTCATGTCCGGTGTCATCATTGTCATGTCTGGTGTCATCATTGTCATGTCTGGTGTCATCATTGTCATGCCTGATGTCATCATTGTCATGTCTGGTGTCATCATTGTCATGTCTGGTGTCATCATTGTCATGTCTGATGTCATCATTTTCATGTCTGGTGTCATCATTGTTATGTCTGGTGGTGTCATTGTCATGTCTGGTGCCATCGTCATGTCTGGTGTCATCATTGTCATGTCTGGTGTCATCATTATCATGTCTGATGTCATCATTGTCATGTCTGATGTCATCATTGTCATGTCTGTGTCATCATTGTCATGTCTGGTGTCATCATTGTCATGTCTGGTGTCATCATTGTCATGTCTGATGTCATCATTGTCATGTCTGGTGTCATCATTGTCATGTCTGGTGTCATCATTGTCATATATGATGTCATCATTGTCATATCTGATGTCATCATTGTCATATCTGATGGCACCATTGTCATGTCTGATGTCATCATTGCATGTCTGGTGTCATCATTTTCGTGTCTGATGTCATCATTGTCATGTCTATCATCAGTGTCATGTCTTGTCATCATTGTCATTAATTACTCGATTGCTTAGTTAGTTAATTAGATAAGTACATAGTAGGTTGGTTGGTTGCTTAGTTAGTTCGTTGGTTAGTTGATTGGTTAGTTAGATAGTTATTAGGTTGGTTTGTTGGTTGGTTAGTTACTTAGTAGGTTGATTCATTGGTTGCTTGGTTAGTAGGTAAGTTAGTTAGCTAGTAGGTTGGATTGTTTGTTGCTTGGTTAGTTGCTTATTTGATTGGTTGGTTCGTTTTTTAGTAGGATGGTTCGTTGGTTAGTTGTTAGGTTGATAGTGGTGGTGGTGTGGTCATAGTGATGGTAGTGTGGTTGTAATGGTAGTGTTAGCAGTAGTAAGTGGTTGTGGTAGTGGTAATGGTAGAGCTAGTAGTAATAAATGGTGGTGGTGGTGGTATTGTGGTGGTAGTGTTAGTGGTACTGGTAGTTAGATGTTCGTGTGTTGTCAAAAATTGTGGTGAGTATAGTTTGTATACTAACTATGTTCTGGATGTTTCTTGTACACAGGCAGCTTCGAAAAAGTTTGTGGCAGTTAACAGCATCAGACGTCTCTAAGGTTCCTGTCCTGGAGGAAAGACACGGTCAGAATAATCGTAGTTATATTAGAATAATAGTTAGTTGTTGCTTACTTTTGTCATGTCTTGTGTCATCATTGTCATTTCTTATGTCATCATTGTCATTTCTTATGTCATTGTCATGTCCGGTGTCATCATTGCCATGTCTGGTGTCATCATTGTCATGTCTGGTGTCATCATTGCCATGTCTGGTGTCATCATTATCATGTATGATGTCATTATTGTCATGTCTGGTTTCATCATTGTCATATCTGATGTCATCAACATGTCTGATGTCATTATTGTCATGTTTGATGTCATCATAGTCATGTTTGATGTCATCATTGTCATGTCTGATTTTATCATTGTCATGTCTTGTGTCATCATTGTCATGTCTGATGTCATCATTGTCATGTCTAGTGTCATAATTGTCATGTCTGGTGTCATCATTGTCATGTCTGGTGTCATCATTGTCATGTCTGGTGTCATCATTGCCATGTCTGTCATCATTGTCATGTATGATGTCATCATTGTCATGTCTGATGTCATCACTGTCATGTCTGATGTCATCACTGTCATGTCTATCTTGTGTCAAGTCTTGTGTCATCATCGTCTTGTCTAGTTTCATCATTGTCATGTCTGATGTCATCATTGTCATGTCTGGTGTCATCATTGTCATTTCTTGTGTCAACATTGTCATGTCTGGTGTCATCATTGTCATGTCTGATGTCATCATTATCATGTCTGGTGTAATCATTGTCATGTCTGATGTCATCATTGTCATGTCTGATGTCAACATTGTCATGTCTGGTGTCATCTTTGTCATGTCTGATGTCATCATTGTCATGTCTGGTGTCATCATTGTCATGTCTGGTGTCAACATTGTCATGTCTGGTGTCATCATTGTCATGTCTGATGTCATCATTGTCATGTCTGATGTCATCATTGTCATGTCTGATGTTATCATTGTCATGTCTGGTGTTATCATTGTCATATCTGGTGTCATCATTGTCATTTCTTATGTCATCATTGTCATGTCTGGTGTCATCATTGTCACGTCTGATGTCGTCATTGTCATGTCAGATGTGATCATTGTCATGCCTGATGTGATCATTGTCATGTCTGGTGTCATCATTGTCATGTCTGGTGTCATCATTGTCATGTCTGATGTCATCATTTTCATGTCTGGTGTCATCATTGTTATGTCTGGTGGTGTCATTGTCATGTCTGGTGCCATCATTGTCATGTCTGGTGTCATGTCTGATGTCATCATTGTCATGTCTGATGTCATGTTTGATGTCATCATCATGTTTGATGTCATCATTGTCATGTCTGGTGTCATCATCGTCATGTCTGGTGTCATCATTGTCATGTCTGGTGTCAATGTCATGCCTGATGTCATCATTGTCATGTCTGGTGTCATCAATGTCATGTCTGGTGTCATCATTGTCATGTCTGATGTCATCATTGTCATGTCTGATGTCATCATTGTCATGTCTGGTGTCATCATTGTCATGCCTGGTGTCATCATTGTCATGCCTGGTGTCATCATTGTCATGTCTGGTGTCATCATTGTCATGTCTGGTGTTATCAATGTCATGTCTGGTGTCATCATTGTCATGTCTGATGTCATCATTGTCATGTCTTGTGTCATCATTGTCATGCCTGGTGTCATCATTGTCATGTCTGGTGTCATCATTATCATGTTTGGTGTAATCATCGTCATGTCTGATGTCATCATTGTCATGTCTGATGTCAACATTGTCATGTCTGATGTCAACATTGTCATGTCTGGTGTCATCTTTGTCATGTCTGATGTCATCATTGTCATGTCTGGTGTCATCATTGTCATGTCTGGTGTCAACATTGTCATGTCTGGTGTCATCTTTGTCATGTCTGATGTCATCATTGTCATGTCTGGTGTCATCATTGTCATGTCTGGTGTCAACATTGTCATGTCTGATGTCATCATTGTCATGTCTGATGTTATCATTGTCATGTCTGGTGTTATCATTGACTTATCTGGTGTCATCATTGTCATTTCTTATGTCCTCATTGTCATGTCTGGTGTCATCATTGTCATGTCTGGTGTCATCATTGTCACATCTGATGTCGTCATTGTCATGTCTGATGTGATCATTGTCATGCCTGATGTCATCATTGTCATGTCTGGTGTCATCATTGTCATGTCTGATGTCATCATTTTCATGTCTGGTGTCATCATTGTCATGTCTGGTGTCATCATTGTCGTGTCTGATGTCATCATTGTCATGTCTATCATCAGTGTCATGTCTTGTCATCATTGTCATTAATTACTCGATTGCTTAGTTAGTAATTAGATAAGTACATAGTAGGTTGGTTGGTTGCTTAGTTAGTTAGTTGGTTGGTTAGTTGATTGGTTAGTTATATAGTTATTAGTTTGGTTTGTTGGATGGTTAGTTGATTGGTTGGTTGGTTAGTTAGTTACTTAGTAGGTTGATTCATTGGTTGCTTGGTTAGTAGGTAAGTTAGTTAGCTAGTAGGTTGGATTGTTTGTTGCTTGGTTAGTTGCTTATTTGATTGGTTGGTTAGTTTTTTAGTAGGATGGTTCGTTGGTTAGTTGTTAGGTTGATAGTGGTGGTGGTGTGGTCATAGTGATGGTAGTGTGGTTGTAATGGTAGTGTTAGCAGTAGTAAGTGGTTGTGGTAGTGGTAATGGTAGAGCTAGTAGTAATAAATGGTGGTGGTGGTGGTATTGTGGTGGTAGTGTTAGTGGTACTGGTAGTTAGATGTTCGTGTGGTGTCAAAAAATTGTGGTGAGTATAGTTTGTATACTAACTATGTTCTGGATGTTTCTTGTACACAGGCAGCTTCGAAAAAGTTTGTGGCAGTTAACAGCATCAGACGTCTCTAAGGTTTCTGTCCTGGAGGAAAGACACGGTCAGAATAATCGTAGTTATATTAGAATAATAGTTAGTTGTTGCTTAGTTTTGTCATGTCTTGTGTCATCATTGTCATTTCTTATGTCATCATTGTCATTTCTTATGTCATTGTCATGTCCGGTGTCATCATTGCCATGTCTGGTGTCATCATTGCCATGTCTGGTGTCATCATTATCATGTATGATGTCATTATTGTCATGTCTGGTTTCATCATTGTCATATCTGATGTCATCAACATGTCTGATGTCATTATTGTCATGTTTGATGTCATCATAGTCATGTTTGATGTCATCATTGTCATGTCTGATTTTATCATTGTCATGTCTTGTGTCATCATTGTCATGTCTGATGTCATCATTGTCATGTCTAGTGTCATAATTGTCATTTCTGATGTCATCATTGTCATGACTGGTGTCATCATTGTCATGTCTGGTGTCATCATTGCCATGTCTGTCATCATTGGCATGTATGATGTCATCATTGTCATGTCTGATGTCATCACTGTCATGTCTGATGTCATTACTGTCATGTCTATCATGTGTCAAGTCTTGTGTCATCATCGTCTTGTCTAGTTTCATCATTGTCATGTCTGATGTCATCATTGTCATGTCTGGTGTCATCATTGTCATTTCTTGTGTCAACATTGTCATGTCTGGTGTCATCATTGTCATGTCTGATGTCATCATTATCATGTCTGGTGTAATCATCGTCATGTCTGATGTCATCATTGTCATGTCTGATGTCAACAATGTCATGTCTGGTGTCATCTTTGTCATGTCTGATGTCATCATTGTCATGTCTGGTGTCATCATTGTCATGTCTGGTGTCAACATTGTCATGTCTGATGTCATCATTGTCATGTCTGGTGTCATCATTGTCATTTCTGATGTCATCATTGTCATGACTGGTGTCATCATTGTCATGTCTGGTGCCATCATTGCCATGTCTGTCATCATTGGCATGTATGATGTCATCATTGTCATGTCTGATGTCATCACTGTCATGTCTGATGTCATTACTGTCATGTCTATCATGTGTCAAGTCTTGTGTCATCATCGTCTTGTCTAGTTTCATCATTGTCATGTCTGATGTCATCATTGTCATGTCTGGTGTCATCATTGTCATTTCTTGTGTCAACATTGTCATGTCTGGTGTCATCATTGTCATGTCTGATGTCATCATTATCATGTCTGGTGTAATCATCGTCATGTCTGATGTCATCATTGTCATGTCTGATGTCAACAATGTCATGTCTGGTGTCATCTTTGTCATGTCTGATGTCATCATTGTCATGTCTGGTGTCATCATTGTCATGTCTGGTGTCAACATTGTCATGTCTGATGTCATCATTGTCATGTCTGGTGTCATCATTGTCATGTCTGGTGTCAACATTGTCATGTCTGGTGTCAACATTGTCATGTCTGGTGTCATCATTGTTATGTCTGATGTCATCATTGTCATGTCTGATGTCATCATTGTCATGTCTGGTGTTATCATTGTCTTATCTGGTGTCATCATTGTCATGTCTGGTGTCATCATTGTCATGTCTGGTGTCATCATTGTCACGTCTGATGTGATCATTGTCATGCCTGATGTCATCATTGTCATGTCTGGTGTCATCATTGTCATGTCTGATGTCATCATTTTCATGTCTGGTGTCATCATTGTCATGTCTGGTGCCATCAGTGTCATGTCTGGTGTCATCGTCATGTCTGGTGTCATCATTGTCATGTCTGGTGTCATTATCATGTCTGATGTCATCGTCATGTCTGATGTCATCATTGTAATGTCTGGTGTCATCATTGTCATGTCTTTTTTCATCATTGTCATATCTGATGTCATCATTGTCATGTCTGGTGCCATCATTGTCATGTCTGATGTCATCATTGTCATGTCTGGTGTCATGATTGTCATGTCTGATGTCATTGTCATGTCTGATGTCATCATCATGTTTGATGTCATCATCGTCATGTCTGTTGTCAGTATTGTCATGTCTGGTGTCATCATTGTCATGCCTGATGTCATCATTGTCATGTCTGGTGTCATCATTGTCATGTCTGGTGTCATCATTGTCATATATGATGTCATCATTGTCATATCTGGTGTCATCATTGTCATATCTGATGTCATCATTGTCATGTCTGATGTCATCATTGTCATGTCTGGTGTCATCATTTTCGTGTCTGATGTCATCAGTGTCATGTCTTGTCATCATTGTCATTAATTACTCGATTGCTTAGTTAGTTAATTAGATAAGTACATAGTAGGTTGGTTGGTTGCTTAGTTAGTTCGTTGGTTAGTTGATTGGTTAGTTAGATAGTTATTAGGTTGGTTTGTTGGATGGTTAGTTGATTGGTTGGTTAGTTACTTAGTAGGTTGATTCATTGGTTGCTTGGTTAGTAGGTAAGTTAGTTAGCTAGTAGGTTGGATTGTTTGTTGCTTGGTTAGTTGCTTATTTGATTGGTTGGTTAGTTTTTTAGTAGGATGGTTCGTTGGTTAGTTGTTAGGTTGATAGTGGTGGTGGTGTGGTCATAGTGATGGTAGTGTGGTTGTAATGGTAGTGTTAGCAGTAGTAAGTGGTTGTGGTAGTGGTAATGGTAGAGCTAGTAGTAATAAATGGTGGTGGTGGTGGTATTGTGGTGGTAGTGTTAGTGGTACTGGTAGTTAGATGTTCGTGTGTTGTCAAAAAATTGTGGTGAGTATAGTTTGTATACTAACTATGTTCTGGATGTTTCTTGTACACAGGCAGCTTCGAAAAAGTTTGTGGCAGTTAACAGCATCAGACGTCTCTAAGGTTCCTGTCCTGGAGGAAAGACACGGTCAGAATAATCATAGTTATATTAGAATAATAGTTAGTTGTTGCTTACTTTTGTCATGTCTTGTGTCATCATTGTCATTTCTTATGTCATCATTGTCATTTCTTATGTCATTGTCATGTCCGGTGTCATCATTGCCATGTCTGGTGTCATCATTGTCATGTCTGGTGTCATCATTGCCATGTCTGGTGTCATCATTATCATGTATGATGTCATTATTGTCATGTCTGGTTTCATCATTGTCATATCTGATGTCATCAACATGTCTGATGTCATTATTGTCATGTTTGATGTCATCATAGTCATGTTTGATGTCATCATTGTCATGTCTGATTTTATCATTGTCATGTCTTGTGTCATCATTGTCATGTCTGATGTCATCATTGTCATGTCTAGTGTCATAATTGTCATGTCTGATGTCATCATTTTCATGTCTGGTGGTGTCATTGTCATGTATGGTGCCATCGTCATGTCTGGTGTCATCATTGTCATGTCTGGTGTCATCATTATCATGTCTGATGTCATCATTGTCATGTCTGATGTCATCATTGTCATGTCTGTGTCATCATTGTCATGTCTGGTGTCATCATTGTCATATCTGATGTCATCATTGTCATGTCTGGTGTCATCATTGTCGTGTCTGATGTCATCATTGTCATGTCTGCTGTCATCATTGTCATATCTGATGTCATCATTGTCATATCTGATGTCATCATTGTCATATCTGTCATATCTGATGTCATCATTGTCATATCTGATGTCATCATTGTCATATCTGATGTCATCATTGTCATGTCTGGTGTCATCATTGTCGTGTCTGATGTCATCATTGTCATGTCTATCATCAGTGTCATGTCTTGTCATCATTGTCATTAATTACTCGATTGCTTAGTTAGTAATTAGATAAGTACATAGTAGGTTGGTTGGTTGCTTAGTTAGTTAGTTGGTTGGTTAGTTGATTGGTTAGTTAGATAGTTATTAGTTTGGTTTGTTGGATGGTTAGTTGATTGGTTGGTTGGTTAGTTAGTTACTTAGTAGGTTGATTCATTGGTTGCTTGGTTAGTAGGTAAGTTAGTTAGCTAGTAGGTTGGATTGTTTGTTGCTTGGTTAGTTGCTTATTTGATTGGTTGGTTAGTTTTTTAGTAGGATGGTTCGTTGGTTAGTTGTTAGGTTGATAGTGGTGGTGGTGTGGTCATAGTGATGGTAGTGTGGTTGTAATGGTAGTGTTAGCAGTAGTAAGTGGTTGTGGTAGTGGTAATGGTAGAGCTAGTAGTAATAAATGGTGGTGGTGGTGGTATTGTGGTGGTAGTGTTAGTGGTACTGGTAGTTAGATGTTCGTGTGGTGTCAAAAAATTGTGGTGAGTATAGTTTGTATACTAACTATGTTCTGGATGTTTCTTGTACACAGGCAGCTTCGAAAAAGTTTGTGGCAGTTAACAGCATCAGACGTCTCTAAGGTTTCTGTCCTGGAGGAAAGACACGGTCAGAATAATCGTAGTTATATTAGAATAATAGTTAGTTGTTGCTTAGTTTTGTCATGTCTTGTGTCATCATTGTCATTTCTTATGTCATCATTGTCATTTCTTATGTCATTGTCATGTCCGGTGTCATCATTGCCATGTCTGGTGTCATCATTGCCATGTCTGGTGTCATCATTATCATGTATGATGTCATTATTGTCATGTCTGGTTTCATCATTGTCATATCTGATGTCATCAACATGTCTGATGTCATTATTGTCATGTTTGATGTCATCATAGTCATGTTTGATGTCATCATTGTCATGTCTGATTTTATCATTGTCATGTCTTGTGTCATCATTGTCATGTCTGATGTCATCATTGTCATGTCTAGTGTCATAATTGTCATTTCTGATGTCATCATTGTCATGACTGGTGTCATCATTGTCATGTCTGGTGTCATCATTGCCATGTCTGTCATCATTGGCATGTATGATGTCATCATTGTCATGTCTGATGTCATCACTGTCATGTCTGATGTCATTACTGTCATGTCTATCATGTGTCAAGTCTTGTGTCATCATCGTCTTGTCTAGTTTCATCATTGTCATGTCTGATGTCATCATTGTCATGTCTGGTGTCATCATTGTCATTTCTTGTGTCAACATTGTCATGTCTGGTGTCATCATTGTCATGTCTGATGTCATCATTATCATGTCTGGTGTAATCATCGTCATGTCTGATGTCATCATTGTCATGTCTGATGTCAACAATGTCATGTCTGGTGTCATCTTTGTCATGTCTGATGTCATCATTGTCATGTCTGGTGTCATCATTGTCATGTCTGGTGTCAACATTGTCATGTCTGATGTCATCATTGTCATGTCTGGTGTCATCATTGTCATTTCTGATGTCATCATTGTCATGACTGGTGTCATCATTGTCATGTCTGGTGTCATCATTGCCATGTCTGTCATCATTGGCATGTATGATGTCATCATTGTCATGTCTGATGTCATCACTGTCATGTCTGATGTCATTACTGTCATGTCTATCATGTGTCAAGTCTTGTGTCATCATCGTCTTGTCTAGTTTCATCATTGTCATGTCTGATGTCATCATTGTCATGTCTGGTGTCATCATTGTCATTTCTTGTGTCAACATTGTCATGTCTGGTGTCATCATTGTCATGTCTGATGTCATCATTATCATGTCTGATGTCATCATTGTCATATCTGATGTCATCATTGTCATGTCTGATGTCATCATTGTCATGTCTGGTGTCATCATTTTCGTGTCTGATGTCATCATTGTCATGTCTATCATCAGTGTCATGTCTTGTGTCATCATTGTCATTAATTACTCGATTGCTTAGTTAGTTAATTAGATAAGTACATAGTAGGTTGGTTGGTTGCTTAGTTAGTTAGTTCGTTGGTGTCAAAGACTCAACCGCATCCCCTCCGCCAGGGAGAGCGGTCAATCCGGGAGGGACCAGGAGGAGATACGGTGCCCGAGGCAAGAGCAGGGGAGATGAGGGAATCGTGGAAGGTTAGCCACTCCCTCAGAATACACGCAGGCGGTGTTCAGAGAGTTAGCACTCTAATCACGATACCACCACACCTCATGAAGCCAGAGCACAGTTGAGTAGACACTCAACAGGCCACGTTTGGCCAGCAGCGTGCGATGTGAGGTAACACGCACGAAGGAGAAGGTCACCCCCGCGTGGTGTGTAACCAGGGGAGAGATGTTCGGCAGACGGGAGACTGGACTTGGGGCGTTCACGTCGTTTAGAATAGCGTTAGGAGTTTTGTGGTCACTCATAGATAGAGTTAGCATAGGGTTAGCAGTTTGTGTTAGATAATTCTGTGGCTGTATATTGTGTATTGCATTAGCGACTGTTTACCGCTTGTAAGCGAGCCAACGGCAATAAAATGGACCATGCATTTTGCCTCCCACACGACTTGCAAGTTGTCTTGTACGAGTGTGTGAGAAGTACCCGATGATGCCTGTCAGTTAAGTTGTTGACAGGCCAGGGTAATTGTGGTGTCAAGAAAGTGGTGCTTGGACGAAAGCGCCAAGCTAATACCCACAGTAAATGGTAATTGTGGTTGTCAGAAGTGAAGCTTGAATGTAATATTCAAGCTACTCCACTCGTCCACGAGGCTCTAAGACTAGGGTTTAATTTGTGTAGTGACGATGATTTGTGCAGACGAGAGAATTTTGCAAGCTAGAAATGTGCCTATCGTGACGTATTAAACTGTTTAATTGTGTTTATGAAGTATTTATTTAGTGAGATTATGTATTCATCAAAGCTGTAAGTATTAATATTCTTGCTTTCTCATATTTATTTATATATTTACCTTTTTGTTGAGAAATGAGTACCAAAAATGATTCAGGGCGGAGCGATACAAAACAAAGCCGACAATATCGATTTTTCATCGCGCTGTGCTGTGACGTCAGATGATTGACAAACAGTCGTCTGGGCTCATTAGCATACAGCAATCGAGTGTGTAGAAATTTGCTAAACAGCTGCTCGCCTGAATCGGTACGTTATATCATTTGTTATTTATTTATTTCAACTACTAAAGGAATATATTTATTTATTTAAACATTATGATGTTATTTTTATTTCTTTAAAAGCAGATATGCATATTTTTGGTCATATTTTCTATGTGTTTACCGTCACGATGGAACTATTTTTTGGCCAGGCAGATGATACTTGCCTGCACAACACGTACAGAAATTAAATAGATTAGTAACGTAAGGCAATAACTGATAGAGCAAAGACAGGACATTGACATTTAATTTATTTAATACATATTCTAGTTGTTCGTGAATCTGTCTGTCATTGTCTAAGTCATTGTCCGTAGGGGTCTGGGTTAACATATCGTGTAATAGGCCTGATTACTACGGCCCTGCATATCAAAGGGCGAACTACACCTGATTACGGCCCTGTGTACCAAATATAATTTGCTGATAACGACACGTGTCTCCACCCTAGAGTACCAAGGTGACCTGTGGTAACGGAGTTCCGTTCCCCGATCCTCGGGAACGTTAAAGCTGAGTACACTTATATATTTTGGCATGCAATGTGATTAATAGTGCATCTCTTTTTCAGCTTTTGAGACACTATTGTATTTTTTGTGCTCTGTTTTTTCAGCATTAAATTTTGCAGGGCACAAGCAAAGAGTACAATTCTTGGCGCTCATTGGTGAATAAAAATAACATATCAAAGATAAATAATTAATAAAAAGATCATTGTCTGTCACTGCTAGCCAATTACTAAATTAAGATGGCAACTTTATCAGATTTCATAAAAGCAGGTAAAGAACTAGAATTAACAGGGAAAGAACTACAGCAATATGCAGATCAGAAATTTAAAGAATTAAAAGATGCTGAGAAAGAAGCAAAAGAGGCTGAAAAAGCTGATCGCATACGAAAAGAAGAGGCTGAAAAAGCTGATCGCATACGAAAAGAAGATGCTGAAAGAAATGAACGCGCACGAGAAAGACAGCATCAAAAAGAGATTGCTCAACTAGCTGAGATAACAAAACAAAAACAGCTAGAAGATGAAAAACAAATTAAGCAACAAGCAATTACAACAACAAAAGGAAAAAGAAGAACGAGATAGAGAACATGATAAGGAGATGAAACAGAAGCAGTTAGATCAGGAGAAAGAAATAAGACAAAGGGAATTAGATCTAAAACAAAAAGAGATAGATGAAATGGCAAGAGTAAAAGAAAAGCAAATCCAAGTAGAATCAGAGACACAGTTAAAGATGAAAGGCATGGAGGTAGACTCACACGCAGAGGTGTCTGCCACTAAACTAAGAAGTCAACAAGAGGAAAATAAGTTCAATAAATACAAGAATATTATCAAACCATATTGTAAAGATGATTCAATATCAGCATGGACAGAGAATGTAGAATATCAATTTAAATACCACCAAGTTCCATTAGAGATGTGGGCCCCAATTTATACAAAAAATCTCAGTGGTGAGCCCCTTAAAGTAATAGAAACTATACCAACAGAGCTTAGATCTAGCTATCAATACATCCATGATAGGATTATGCAGCACTTTTTACTTGATGCCCCTGGGTATCAAGTTCAGTTCTCAAACCTAAAACCTAAACCTAGTGAAACCTTTATTGATTATGTTTCAAATGTACAGAGTGTACTAGACAGGTGGCTGAAAGCAGCTAATATAGGAAAAGACTTTGATAGATTAAAAAACTTAATTGCTATGGACAAGGTTATATCTACCATACCTTCTCCTTTTGCCAAATTTTTGCAGCAGTCAGACATTGAAAACATAGAGCAGTTTGAAAAGAAAGGATCAGCATATTTTTCTTCTAACAGAGATGTGTTTAAGACCTCAAATGACTCTGAAATAGTTTCCTTTGTCAAAGACCAAACTAAAAACTACCAAAGTAATAGGAAACCTTATCAGAAATACGATAAGAAAGATAGGAAAATGGAAAAATGTATCCATTGTCACCTTTTACATGACACTTATGCTATGTGTGACAAATCGCCAAATTATCCGGCGCATCTTGAAAATGTGATCAAGAAACAGCAAAGTAAAAGATCTGCATACAGGCGTGCCATCAAATGTTTTTTTTGTTCCTGTTATGGCCATTATAGTAATAAGTGCCTTGGCCGGCAGCGTATGAAAGCCAGTAATGCCATTTTGATTGACACCTCTTCAGATGGTGGTAGTGAGAATGAGTCTGAGAGTGAAAGTGACTTACCTAATAACCAAGCAGAAAATGTTTGTGGTGCATACGATATGTTGAGCTTCGACAGCTGTGAACGATGTCACCAATTCCATACAGACGCGAAACTAGAATGTGGACATACAGTACTATGCTCATCTGAGAGTGTAAACGCAGCAGTAGCCTCCAGAGGCAATCTTGTGTTCCACAATGCGATGGTCAATGATGTAGCATGCCAGTGTTTGCTGGACAGCGGCAGTACCCTTATTGGTCTTCGGAAAGAACTGGTGAATCCGGGTGATTACACAGGTGATACTGTCAAATGCCGTACCTTTTCGGGTAACATTGAAATCTACCCTTTGGCAAAAGCCCAGATTGACTCTCCTTTTCTCTCTGGTACCTTTACCTGTGCAATACTGAACAACCCTTGTACTGATTTAATTCTGGGGTGCTTACCCCAACTAAAACATTGTACGATTGATGAAATAGTTGCATGGGAAAAAGTAAAGGCAACTATTACAACAGCCAAAACAGACACTTCAAAACATCATAACATATTACAAGATGAGACACTACTGATGCTTTCTACAACCAGCACAGATGACACAAACAAACAGAAACTTTTACACCACCAGAAATCTACTCTTAATGTGTCTCCATACTTAAAATTGTTAAAGGTCAAAGCCAGAGTGACCAAAAATGCATCTTGTTTATTTAGACGTAAGAATGGCATTTCAACTACAGGTCATGCTACTGGTAACCATGATCAGGTGTTACCTGAACAACACCGGTTAACTATGCCAAAATATGCACATAAAACACCGGTGACTGGTCATCTTGCATACAACAACACCAGACCAGGTTTTTTCAAGAAGATAAAATTATGTTTTCATAATGTATTTGCGTGTAATGTCTGTCAACAATTGGTACAAAAGTTTAAGGGTAGACATCCTACAACTGAAGTACAACCTTCTATACTGGCTCCCAAGCCATTTGATAGAGGAAGGGTCAGTTCTACCACAAACACACAAACAACGGTGCAAGAACCAGTGATCTTGAACTTGATCAAGACAGATTTAGGCTACTTCCATACCAACGAAATGGCAACGACTATTCAAGGTGGTACATAACCATGGTACATGTTGACTATGAAATATCGATAAACAGACACTTAGAGATATTCCATGTCAACATGCGTAAACTTTACTTTTCAAGACAAGAGACAGAAGTAGAGACAGACGAACATATTGCAACAACACCATAGTGATCAGACGACAGACATACATAGCGCAACTACACTAGTTAGTGAGACTGGCAAATCCGACGAGGGGCATACATGTAGTGAACTTATAGAATACACATGAATAAATCAGAATACTGATGACTGGACAATACACCTACTGAAACTGAGACATGCCTTTGACAGAGTGCGACTCTTCGGTCTCACTGTAAAACCAAGCAAAGTCAAATTATGCCTAAAATAAATTCATTTTTGGGTCATGTCATTTCTCAAGTCCAACTATAGACTGACCTGAAAATTAGTACCAAAATTATAAATCTGACCATGTCTAACAGAAAGAAACAGGTCAGAAACCTTTTGGAATTAGTAAATTACTCAGAAATTATAATTCTATATTCCAATGTTTTAAAAGCATTTGTGAAATGAAATGTGAAAGATGCATTATTAATTTCTGCATTGTCAAAAATGAAAATTCTTTTTTGTAAATATTCCAATCCTCCGCTTGCCTAATCCTAGGCTCGTTTATTATTCTAGGACAGATGCTACCAGTACTAGGCCAATTTTTTGAGGGCATCTTCCACCCGAGTTGCTACGTGAGCCGTAAGATCACACCTGCTGAGTCCAGAGATTGCATATCACAGTTGCAGCCCTAGGCGTCATCTATGCAGTGAGAAAGCTCCATCGAGTTCTGACGGATGTTCACTGCATTGTCCAGACCGACAACTCCCCGATCACGGTCACAGAAAGTGGTGTGCATCAAAATGACCGGATATACAGGTGGTCACTAATTTTACCATCTGAGGTAATAATACCTGAAATCCCACATAATAATGTAGAGTGATAGTTAGTACATGAATACAGTACAATATGCTATGTAAAATAGGTTACATATACACCCATGGTGTGCTTAAGAGTGTACCAAGTACAACGAACTATCATGTGTCCGTAGACATTAACTTAAGAACTGTGCTACAGAACTTAGATACTACCGTGTGAATCAGGACAGCTCATTTCCAACTAAGCTCCAGTCCGGTGTATCATTTGTGTGAAATGTAGAAAACAGTGTCAGAACAGTGCTTAATTTCAGACACATAAAGACTAAGCTACGACACCAGCGAATCTCTACACGTGCACTACCGATGAACATTATTATGACCGTAAAATGTATTTCAGATACCCAGGCAAATTATGTAGTTATATTGTGCCTATACCAATATTCAAACATGAAGGCAACTACTAACCTGAGAGAACTGAATACTGTGTATATAAACTTAATGTGATATGTAAAATAATGATTTTTAAAAAAAAAAAAGTTATAAATAATTAGAGGTAGAATTAGGTAATATAATAGTTCTCATTTATTTTAATAGGATAGTTAGTACATTAATTAAACCATTTACTTAGCTTAAGAATTAAGTTAAAATATTAGGTTAGACGTAAAAAAATAGGTAATTACAAGCTAAAGTAAAATTTGAATAGAAATAGTACCATTTAGAGTGTTACATTTCATTTAGCTTTAGTTTAGGTTAGTTTATTCCATATTAAGGAAAACCATACCATCGATCAAACATTACCAATAATTAATATTATCATGGTACATACATCATCTACATAATTTAGATTAAGAACATTAATCATATGATTCATTTTCAATCTAACAACAATAGATAGTATAGTATTAGAAAAGTACATAATTTATGCGCACATCATCCAGGTAATTAAGGTACATAACTCATATCACACTAATTACATTTAAATAGTTACATTACATCCCCTAGATTAGATAAACATAACGAGTAGGATAAACAGATAATATAATTAACATAATAGAACTTAGTTAACACATTAAATACTTAGTTATAAAAGGAGAATAGTCTATTATAATATAAAATATGATACTTTAGGTTAGTGTAACATATTAGATGATGAGATCAAAGGGACAAGCCATCAACCCTGTCTCGCCCGTGTAAATATATTGTAAATACATGACTCGTGCAGCGATTTTCGCACAGTCATTGAGCTCAAATTTCTCAAACTGAGCCAAATCTGTACAGTGTCACTCAACGGTTTTTAAATGATCAGAAGAATTAGTGTGGAAGGATAATAGATGTGTGACAGAGGTAAGGGTGAAAGGAGTATGACAGAAGTGTGAAAGTGAAAATGAATGAAAGATAGACGGGAGAGAATGCAAGCAGTCAGCAAATTCTTCTGCTGCCTGCAACGACTTTTAATATTGGTTGGCTAATGTTGGTTTTCGCTAGGGAAATTATGTTGGTGTGAATGTGTTGTCTGTGATATAGTTTAGAACTTAGAATACAGTATTTTGGGTCTCATAACAATGGGATGTAGTCACGAATTAGTGTTATACACCTGTTTGTGGCCACATTGAACAAAATTATGGCACTCAAAAAACTAACATACATACACAGATAAGTTAGAAATATAGGGTAGAAGTTAGATTAGTAGATTTATTACATCCAAACACGCAAACAACCAGAAAAACAAACATATAAATTGCATACACTATTTGCTAGATCAAAGGCAGATAACTTTGGGGCCAGGGGACATAATAGACAACGAAGAACTAAATTAACAGTGAAATGAAGGTCTTACGCGCGGAAGCGAAGAAGGTAAAGCCTGTCGCACACACTCTTGTAGAATTGGTTGTTAAATATTATATGGGGGACATGAAGCAATTCATGTGTTGACCCTAAGAAAGTCAACTTTGTATGGGTAGTAAGTTAATTTACTATGTGAGGGCAGGTCTTATAAGACAACGGTCCGGTTCAGACATACCTCTGATAAATATAATATAGCATGTGAGAAGGGGCTCACGCCAACCAGGCAAGTTTGTGGCGATTGCCAGTAGCCAAGTGAGGCTTTACTACATTGTGACAATAGTTGTTAATAGTCTATTGGAAAGCCCAGAGCCAGGTTATCTAGAGTCTTTGACAAAAATTAGAGACACTAATTTTTTGTGTAGAAACCTCCTTGCGTCACAACCAATAAGTGAAAGTTGATGACGCAACACAAGGGGGGCGGGTGTGTGTCAAAGACTCAACCGCATCCCCTCCGCCAGGGAGAGCGGTCAATCCTGGAGGGACCAGGAGGAGATACGGTGCCCGAGGCAAGAGCAGGGGAGATGAGGGAATCGTGGAAGGTTAGCCACTCCCTCAGAATACACGCAGGCGGTGTTCAGAGAGTTAGCACTCTAATCACGATACCACCACACCTCATGAAGCCAGAGCACAGTTGAGTAGACACTCAACAGGCCACGTTTGGCCAGCAGCGTGCGATGTGAGGTAACACGTACGAAGGAGAAGGTCACCCCCGCGTGGTGTGTAACCGACGGGAGAGATGTCCGGCAGACGGGAGACTGGACTTGGGGCGTTCACATCGTTTAGAATAAGCGTTAGGAGTTTTGTGTTCACTCAGTAGATAGAGTTAGCATAGGGTTAGCAGTTTGTGTTAGATAATTCTGTGGCTGTATATTGTGTATTGCATTAGCGACTGTTTACCGCTTGTAAGCGAGCCAACGGCAATAAAATGGACCATGCATTTTGCCTCCCACACGACTTGCAAGTTGTCTTGTACGAGTGTGTGAGAAGTACCCGATGATGCCTGTCAGTTAAGTTGTTGACAGTTGGTTAGTTGATTGGTTAGTTAGATAGTTATTAGGTTGGTTTGTTGGATGGTTAGTTGATTGGTTGGTTGGTTAGTTACTTAGTAGGTTGATTCATTGGTTGCTTGGTTAGTAGGTAAGTTAGTTAGCTAGTAGGTTGGATTGTTTGTTGCTTGGTTAGTTGCTTATTTGATTGGTTGGTTAGTTTTTTAGTAGGATGGTTCGTTGGTTAGTTGTTAGGTTGATAGTGGTGGTGGTGTGGTCATAGTGATGGTAGTGTGGTTGTAATGGTAGTGTTAGCAGTAGTAAGTGGTTGTGGTAGTGGTAATGGTAGAGCTAGTAGTAATAAATGTGGTGGTGGTGGTATTGTGGTGGTAGTGTTAGTGGTACTGGTAGTTAGATGTTCGTGTGTTGTCAAAAATTGTGGTGAGTATAGTTTGTATACTAACTATGTTCTGGATGTTTCTTGTACACAGGCAGCTTCGAAAAAGTTTGTGGCAGTTAACAGCATCAGACGTCTCTAAGGTTCCTGTCCTGGAGGAAAGACACGGTCAGAATAATCGTAGTTATATTAGAATAATAGTTAGTTGTTGCTTACTTTTGTCATGTCTTGTGTCATCATTGTCATTTCTTATGTCATCATTGTCATTCTTATGTCATTGTCATGTCCGGTGTCATCATTGCCATGTCTGGTGTCATCATTGTCATGTCTGGTGTCATCATTGCCATGTCTGGTGTCATCATTATCATGTATGATGTCATTATTGTCATGTCTGGTTTCATCATTGTCATATCTGATGTCATCAACATGTCTGATGTCATTATTGTCATGTTTGATGTCATCATAGTCATGTTTGATGTCATCATTGTCATGTCTGATTTTATCATTGTCATGTCTTGTGTCATCATTGTCATGTCTGATGTCATCATTGTCATGTCTAGTGTCATAATTGTCATTTCTGATGTCATCATTGTCATGTCTGGTGTCATCATTGTCATGTCTGGTGTCATCATTGCCATGTCTGTCATCATTGTCGTGTATGATGTCATCATTGTCATGTCTGATGTCATCACTGTCATGTCTGATGTCATTACTGTCATGTCTATCTTGTGTCAAGTCTTGTGTCATCATCGTCTTGTCTAGTTTCATCATTGTCATGTCTGATGTCATCATTGTCATGTCTGGTGTCATCATTGTCATTTCTTGTGTCAACATTGTCATGTCTGGTGTCATCATTGTCATGTCTGATGTCATCATTATCATGTCTGGTGTAATCATTGTCATGTCTGATGTCATCATTGTCATGTCTGATGTCAACATTGTCATGTCTGGTGTCATCTTTGTCATGTCTGATGTCATCATTGTCATGTCTGGTGTCATCATTGTCATGTCTGGTGTCAACATTGTCATGTCTGGTGTCATCATTGTTATGTCTGATGTCATCATTGTCATGTCTGATGTCATCATTGTCATGTCTGATGTCATCATTGTCATGTCTGGTGTTATCATTGTCATATCTGGTGTCATCATTGTCATTTCTTATGTCATCATTGTCATGTCTGGTGTCATCATTGTCACATCTGATGTCGTCATTGTCATGTCAGATGTGATCATTGTCATGCCTGATGTGATCATTGTCATGTCTGGTGTCATTATTGTCATGTCTGGTGTCATCATTGTCATGTCTGATGTCATCATTTTCATGTCTGGTGTCATCATTGTTATGTCTGGTGGTGTCATTGTCATGTCTGGTGCCATCGTCATGTCTGGTGACATCATTGTCATGTCTGGTGTAATCATTGTCATGTCTGTCATCATTGTCATGTCTGATGTCATCATTGTCATGTCTGTGTCATCATTGTCATGTCTGGTGTCATCATTGTCATGTCTGGTGTCATCATTGTCATGTCTGGTGTCATCATTGTCATGTCTGGTGTCATCATTGTCATGTCTGGTGTCATCATTGTCATGTCTGGTGTCATCATTGTCATGTCTGGTGTCATCATTGTCATGTCTGGTGTCATCATTGTCATGTCTGGTGTCATGTCTGATGTCATCATTGTCATGTCTGGTGTCATGATTGTCATGTCTGATGTCATTGTCATGTCTGATGTCATGTTTGATGTCATCATCATGTTTGATGTCACCATTGTCATGTCTGGTGTCATCATCGTCATGTCTTGTGTCATCACTGTCATGTCTGTTGTCATCATTGTCATGTCTGGTGTCATCATTGTCATGTCTGGTGTCATCATTGTCATGTCTGGTGTCAATGTCATGCCTGATGTCATCATTGTCATGTCTGGTGTTATCAATGTCATGTCTGATGTCATCATTGTCATGTCTGATGTCATCATTGTCATGTCTGATGTCATCATTGTCATGTCTGATGTCATCATTGTCATGCGTGGTGTCACCATTGTCATGCCTGGTGTCATCATTGTCATGTCTGGTGTCATCATTGTCACGTCTGGTGTTATCAATGTCATGTCTGGTGTCATCATTGTCATGTCTGATGTCATCATTGTCATGTCTGGTGTCATCATTGTCATGCCTGGTGTCATCATTGTCATGCCTGGTGTCATCATTATCATGTCTGGTGTAATCATCATCATGTCTGATGTCATCATTGTCATGTCTGATGTCAACATTGTCATGTCTGGTGTCATCTTTGTCATGTCTGATGTCATCATTGTCATGTCTGGTGTCATCATTGTCATGTCTGGTGTCAACATTGTCATGTCTGGTGTCATCTTTGTCATGTCTGATGTCATCATTGTCATGTCTGGTGTCATCATTGTCATGTCTGGTGTCAACATTGTCATGTCTGATGTCATCATTGTCATGTCTGATGTCATCATTGTCATGTCTGGTGTTATCATTGTCTTATCTGGTGTCATCATTGTCATTTCTTATGTCCTCATTGTCATGTCTGGTGTCATCATTGTCATGTCTGGTGTCATCATTGTCACGTCTGATGTCGTCATTGTCATGTCTGATGTGATCATTGTCATGCCTGATGTCATCATTGTCATGTCTGGTGTCATCATTGTCATGTCTGATGTCATCATTTTCATGTCTGGTGTCATCATTGTTATGTCTGGTGGTGTCATTGTCATGTCTGGTGCCATCGTCATGTCTGGTGTCATCATTGTCATGTCTGGTGTCATCATTATCATGTCTGATGTCCTCATTGTCATGTCTGATGTCATCATTGTCATGTCTGGTGTCATCATTGTCATGTCTTATGTCATCATTGTCATATCTGATGTCATCATTGTCATATCTGATGTCATCATTGTCATGTCTGATGCCATCATTGTCATGTCTGATGTCATCATTGTCATGTTTGATGTCATCATCATGTTTGATGTCATGATTGTCATGTCTGTTGTCATGATTGTCATGTCTGGTGTCATCATTGTCATGTCTGATTTCATTTTTGTCATGTCTGGTGTCATCATTGTCATGCCTGGTGTCATCATTGTCATGTCTGGTGTCATGATTGTCATGTCTGATGTCATTGTCATGTCTGTTGTCATCATTGTCATGTTTGATGTCATCATGTTTGATGTCATGATTGTCATGTCTGTTGTCATGATTGTCATGTCTGGTGTCATCATTGTCATGTCTGATTTCATTTTTGTCATGTCTGGTGTCATCATTGTCATGCCTGGTGTCATCATTGTCATGTCTGGTGTCATCATTGTCATGTCTGATGTCATCATTGTCATGTCTGGTGTCATCATTGTCATGTCTGATGTCATCATTGTCATGTCTGGTGTCATCATTGTCATGTCTGGTGTCATCATTTTCATGTCTGATGTCATCATTGTCATGTCTATCATCAGTGTCATGTCTTGTGTCATCATTGTCCTTAATTACTCGATTGCTTAGTTAGTTAATTAGATAAGTACATAGTAGGTTGGTTGGGTGCTTAGTTAGTTCGTTGGTTAGGTGATTGGTTAGTTAGATAGTTATTAGGTTGGTTTGTTGGATGGTTAGTTTATTGGTTGGTTGGTTAGTTACTTAGTAGGTTGATTCATTGGTTGCTTGATTAGTAGGTAAGTAAGTTAGCTAGTAGGTTGGATTGTTCGTTGCTTGGTTAGTTGGCTATTTGATTGGTTGGTTAGTTTTTTTAGTAGGATGGTTCGTTGGTTAGTTGTTAGGTTGATAGTGGTGGTGGTGTGGTCATAGTGATGGTAGTGTGGTTGTAATGGTAGTGTTAGCAGTAGTAAGTGGTTGTGGTAGTGGTAATGGTAGAGCTAGTAGTAATAAATGGTGGTGGTGGTGGTATTGTGGTGGTAGTGTTAGTGGTACTGTGTGTTGTCAAAAAATTGTGGTGAGTGTAGTTTGTATACTAACTATGTTCTGGATGTTTCTTGTACACAGGCAGCTTCGAAAAAGTTTGTGGCAGATTACAGCATCAGACGTCTCTAAGGTTCCTGTCCTGGAGGAAAGACACGGTCAGAATAATCGTAGTTATATTAGAATAATAGTTAGTTGTTGCTTAGTTTTGTCATGTCTTGTGTCATCATTGTCATTTCTTATGTCATCATTGTCATTTCTTATGTCATTGTCATGTCCGGTGTCATCATTGTCATGTCTGGTGTCATCATTGTCATGTCTGGTGTCATCATTGTTATGTCTGATGTCATCATTGTCATGTCTGATGTCATCATTGTCATGTCTGATGTCATCATTGTCATGTCTGGTGTTATCATTGTCATATCTGGTGTCATCATTGTCATTTCTTATGTCATCATTGTCATGTCTGGTGTCATCATTGTCACATCTGATGTCATCATTGTCATGTCAGATGTGATCATTGTCATGCCTGATGTGATCATTGTCATGTCTGGTGTAATCATTGTCATGTCTGTCATCATTGTCATGTCTGATGTCATCATTGTCATGTCTGTGTCATCATTGTCATGTCTGGTGTCATCATCATGTTTGATGTCATCATTGTCATGTCTGGTGTCATCATCATCATGTCTTGTGTCATCACTGTCATGTCTGTTGTCATCATTGTCATGTCTGGTGTTATCAATGTCATGTCTGGTGTCATCATTGTCATGTCTGGTGTCAATGTCATGCCTGATGTCATCATTGTCATGTCTGGTGTTATCAATGTCATGTCTGGTGTCATCATTGTCATGTCTGATGTCATCATTGTCATGTCTGATGTCATCATTGTCATGTCTGGTGTCATCATTGTCATGCCTGGTGTCATCATTGTCATGCCTGGTGTCATCATTGTCATGTCTGGTGTCATCATTGTCACGTCTGGTGTTATCAATGTCATGTCTGGTGTCATCATTGTCATGTCTGATGTCATCATTGTCATGTCTGGTGTCATCATTGTCATGCCTGGTGTCATCATTGTCATGCCTGGTGTCATCATTATCATGTCTGATGTCATCATTGTCATGTCTGATGTCAACATTGTCATGTCTGGTGTCATCTTTGTCATGTCTGATGTCATCATTGTCATGTCTGGTGTCATCATTGTCATGTCTGGTGTCAACATTGTCATGTCTGGTGTCATCTTTGTCATGTCTGATGTCATCATTGTCATGTCTGGTGTCATCATTGTCATGTCTGGTGTCAACATTGTCATGTCTGATGTCATCATTGTCATGTCTGATGTTATCATTGTCATGTCTGGTGTCATCATTGTCATTTCTTATGTCCTCATTGTCATGTCTGGTGTCATCATTGTCATGTCTGGTGTCATCATTGTCATGTCTGATGTCGTCATTGTCATGTCTGATGTGATCATTGTCATGCCTGATGTCATCATTGTCATGTCTGGTGTCATCATTTTCATGTCTGGTGTCATCATTGTTATGTCTGGTGGTGTCATTGTCATGTCTGGTGCCATCGTCATGTCTGGTGTCATCATTGTCGTGTCTGGTGTCATCATTATCATGTCTGATGTCCTCATTGTCATGTCTGATGTCATCATTGTCATGTCTGGTGTCATCATTGTCATGTCTTATGTCATCATTGTCATATCTGATGTCATCATTGTCATGTCTGGTGCCATCATTGTCATGTCTGATGTCATCATTGTCATGTCTGGTGTCATGATTGTCATGTCTGATGTCATTGTCATGTCTGTTGTCATCATTGTCATGTTTGATGTCATCATCATGTTTGATGTCATCATTGTCATGTCTGTTGTCATCATTGTCATGTCTGGTGTCATCATTGTCATGTCTGATTTCATTTTTGTCATGTCTGGTGTCATCATTGTCATGCCTGATGTCATCATTGTCATGCCTGATGTCATCATTGTCATGTCTGGTGTCATCATTGTCATGTCTGATGTCATCATTGTCATGTCTGGTGTCATCATTGTCATGTCTGGTGTCATCATTGTCATGTCTGATGTCATCATTGTCATGTCTGGTGTAATCATTGTCATGTCTGTCATCATTGTCATGTCTGATGTCATCATTGTCATGTCTGTGTCATCATTGTCATGTCTGGTGTCATCATTGTCATGTCTGGTGTCATCATTGTCATGTCTGGTGTCATCATTGTCATGTCTGGTGTCATCATTGTCATGTCTGGTGTCATCATTGTCATGTCTGGTGTCATCATTGTCATGTCTGGTGTCATGTCTGATGTCATCATTGTCATGTCTGGTGTCATGATTGTCATGTCTGATGTCATTGTCATGTCTGATGTCATGTTTGATGTCATCATCATGTTTGATGTCATCATTGTCATGTCTGGTGTCATCATCGTCATGTCTTGTGTCATCACTGTCATGTCTGGTGTCATCATTGTCATGTCTGGTGTCATCATTGTCATGTCTGGTGTCATCATTGTCATGTCTGGTGTCAATGTCATGCCTGATGTCATCATTGTCATGTCTGGTGTTATCAATGTCATGTCTGGTGTCATCATTGTCATGTCTGATGTCATCATTGTCATGTTTGATGTCATCATTGTCATGTCTGGTGTCATCATTGTCATGCCTGGTGTCATCATTGTCATGCCTGGTGTCATCATTGTCATGTCTGGTGTCATCATTGTCACGTCTGGTGTTATCAATGTCATGTCTGGTGTCATCATTGTCATGTCTGATGTCATCATTGTCATGTCTGGTGTCATCATTGTCATGCCTGGTGTCATCATTGTCATGCCTGGTGTCATCATTATCATGTCTGGTGTAATCATCGTCATGTCTGATGTCATCATTGTCATGTCTGATGTCAACATTGTCATGTCTGGTGTCATCTTTGTCATGTCTGATGTCATCATTGTCATGTCTGGTGTCATCATTGTCATGTCTGGTGTCAACATTGTCATGTCTGGTGTCATCTTTGTCATGTCTGATGTCATCATTGTCATGTCTGGTGTCATCATTGTCATGTCTGGTGTCAACATTGTCATGTCTGATGTCATCATTGTCATGTCTGATGTTATCATTGTCATGTCTGGTGTTATCATTGTCTTATCTGGTGTCATCATTGTCATTTCTTATGTCCTCATTGTCATGTCTGGTGTCATCATTGTCATGTCTGGTGTCATCATTGTCACGTCTGATGTCGTCATTTTCATGTCTGATGTGATCATTGTCATGCCTGATGTCATCATTGTCATGCCTGATGTCATCATTGTCATGTCTGGTGTCATCATTGTCATGTCTGATGTCATCATTTTCATGTCTGGTGTCTTCATTGTTATGTCTGGTGGTGTCATTGTCATGTCTGGTGCCATCGTCATGACTGGTGTCATCATTGTCATGTCTGATGTCCTCATTGTCATGTCTGATGTCATCATTATCATGTCTGGTGTCATCATTGTCATGTCTTATGTCATCATTGTCATATCTGATGTCATCATTGTCATGTCTGGTGCCATCATTGTCATGTCTGGTGTCATGATTGTCATGTCTGTTGTCATCATTGTCATGTTTGATGTCATCATCATGTTTGATGTCATCATTGTCATGTCTGTTGTCATCATTGTCATGTCTGGTGTCATCATTGTCATGTCTGATTTCATTTTTGTCATGTCTGGTGTCATCATTGTCATGCCTGATGTCATCATTGTCATGTCTGGTGTTATCATTGTCATGTCTGGTGTCATCATTGTCATGTCTGATGTCATCATTGTCATGTCTGGTGTCATCATTGTCATGTCTGGTGTCATCATTGTCATGTCTGGTGTCATCATTGTCATGTCTATCATCAGTGTCATGTCTTGTGTCATCATTGTCCTTATTACTCGATTGCTTAGTTAGTTAATTAGATAAGTACATAGTAGGTTGGTTGGGTGCTTAGTTAGTTAGTTCGTTGGTTAGGTGATTGGTTAGTTAGATAATTAGGTTGGTTTGTTGGATGGTTAGTTGATTGGTTGGTTGGTTAGTTACTTAGTAGGTTGATTCATTGGTTGCTTGATTAGTAGGTAAGTAAGTTAGCTAGTAGGTTGGATTGTTCGTTGCTTGGTTAGTTGGTTATTTGATTGGTTGGTTAGTTTTTTTAGTAGGATGGTTCGTTGGTTAGTTGTTAGGTTGATAGTGGTGGTGGTGTGGTCATAGTGATGGTAGTGTGGTTGTAATGGTAGTGTTAGCAGTAGTAAGTGGTTGTGGTAGTGGTAATGGTAGAGCTAGTAGTAATAAATGGTGGTGGTGGTGGTATTGTGGTGGTAGTGTTAGTGGTACTGTGTGTTGTCAAAAAATTGTGGTGAGTGTAGTTTGTATACTAACTATGTTCTGGATGTTTCTTGTACACAGGCAGCTTCGAAAAAGTTTGTGGCAGATTACAGCATCAGACGTCTCTAAGGTTCCTGTCCTGGAGGAAAGACACGGTCAGAATAATCATAGTTATATTAGAATAATAGTTAGTTGTTGCTTAGTTTTGTCATGTCTTGTGTCATCATTGTCATTTCTTATGTCATCATTGTCATTTCTTATGTCATTGTCATGTCCGGTGTCATCATTGTCATGTCTGGTGTCATCATTGTCATGTCTGGTGTCATCATTGTTATGTCTGATGTCATCATTGTCATGTCTGATGTCATCATTGTCATGTCTGATGTCATCATTGTCATGTCTGGTGTTATCATTGTCATATCTGGTGTCATCATTGTCACTTCTTATGTCATCATTGTCATGTCTGGTGTCATCATTGTCACATCTGATGTCCTCATTGTCATGTCAGATGTGATCATTGTCATGCCTGATGTGATCATTGTCATGTCTGGTGTAATCATTGTCATGTCTGATGTCATCATTGTCATGTCTGTGTCATCATTGTCATGTCTGGTGTCATCATTGTCATGTCTGGTGTCATCATTGTCATGTCTGGTGTCATCATTGTCATGTCTGGTGTCATCATTGTCATGTCTGGTGTCATCATTGTCATGTCTGGTGTCATCATTGTCACGTCTGATGTCGTCATTTTCATGTCTGATGTGATCATTGTCATGCCTGATGTCATCATTGTCATGCCTGATGTCATCATTGTCATGTCTGGTGTCATCATTGTCATGTCTGATGTCATCATTTTCATGTCTGGTGTCTTCATTGTTATGTCTGGTGGTGTCATTGTCATGTCTGGTGCCATCGTCATGACTGGTGTCATCATTGTCATGTCTGATGTCCTCATTGTCATGTCTGATGTCATCATTATCATGTCTGGTGTCATCATTGTCATGTCTTATGTCATCATTGTCATATCTGATGTCATCATTGTCATGTCTGGTGCCATCATTGTCATGTCTGGTGTCATGATTGTCATGTCTGATGTCATTGTCATGTCTGTTGTCATCATTGTCATGTTTGATGTCATCATCATGTTTGATGTCATCATTGTCATGTCTGTTGTCATCATTGTCATGTCTGGTGTCATCATTGTCATGTCTGATTTCATTTTTGTCATGTCTGGTGTCATCATTGTCATGCCTGATGTCATCATTGTCATGTCTGGTGTTATCATTGTCATGTCTGGTGTCATCATTGTCATGTCTGATGTCATCATTGTCATGTCTGGTGTCATCATTGTCATGTCTGGTGTCATCATTGTCATGTCTGGTGTCATCATTGTCATGTCTATCATCAGTGTCATGTCTTGTGTCATCATTGTCCTTATTACTCGATTGCTTAGTTAGTTAATTAGATAAGTACATAGTAGGTTGGTTGGGTGCTTAGTTAGTTAGTTCGTTGGTTAGGTGATTGGTTAGTTAGATAATTAGGTTGGTTTGTTGGATGGTTAGTTGATTGGTTGGTTGGTTAGTTACTTAGTAGGTTGATTCATTGGTTGCTTGATTAGTAGGTAAGTAAGTTAGCTAGTAGGTTGGATTGTTCGTTGCTTGGTTAGTTGGTTATTTGATTGGTTGGTTAGTTTTTTTAGTAGGATGGTTCGTTGGTTAGTTGTTAGGTTGATAGTGGTGGTGGTGTGGTCATAGTGATGGTAGTGTGGTTGTAATGGTAGTGTTAGCAGTAGTAAGTGGTTGTGGTAGTGGTAATGGTAGAGCTAGTAGTAATAAATGGTGGTGGTGGTGGTATTGTGGTGGTAGTGTTAGTGGTACTGTGTGTTGTCAAAAAATTGTGGTGAGTGTAGTTTGTATACTAACTATGTTCTGGATGTTTCTTGTACACAGGCAGCTTCGAAAAAGTTTGTGGCAGATTACAGCATCAGACGTCTCTAAGGTTCCTGTCCTGGAGGAAAGACACGGTCAGAATAATCATAGTTATATTAGAATAATAGTTAGTTGTTGCTTAGTTTTGTCATGTCTTGTGTCATCATTGTCATTTCTTATGTCATCATTGTCATTTCTTATGTCATTGTCATGTCCGGTGTCATCATTGTCATGTCTGGTGTCATCATTGTCATGTCTGGTGTCATCATTGTTATGTCTGATGTCATCATTGTCATGTCTGATGTCATCATTGTCATGTCTGATGTCATCATTGTCATGTCTGGTGTTATCATTGTCATATCTGGTGTCATCATTGTCATTTCTTATGTCATCATTGTCATGTCTGGTGTCATCATTGTCACATCTGATGTCCTCATTGTCATGTCAGATGTGATCATTGTCATGCCTGATGTGATCATTGTCATGTCTGGTGTAATCATTGTCATGTCTGATGTCATCATTGTCATGTCTGTGTCATCATTGTCATGTCTGGTGTCATCATTGTCATGTCTGGTGTCATCATTGTCATGTCTGGTGTCATCATTGTCATGTCTGGTGTCATCATTGTCATGTCTGGTGTCATCATTGTCATGTCTGGTGTCATGTCTGATGTCATCATTGTCATGTCTGGTGTCATGATTGTCATGTCTGATGTCATTGTCATGTCTGATGTCATGTTTGATGTCATCATCATGTTTGATGTCATCATTGTCATGTCTGGTGTCATCATCGTCATGTCTTGTGTCATCACTGTCATGTCTGTTGTCATCATTGTCATGTCTGGTGTTATCAATGTCATGTCTGGTGTCATCATTGTCATGTCTGGTGTCAATGTCATGCCTGATGTCATCATTGTCATGTCTGGTGTTATCAATGTCATGTCTGGTGTCATCATTGTCATGTCTGATGTCATCATTGTCATGTCTGGTGTCATCATTGTCATGTCTGATGTCATCATTGTCATGTCTGGTGTCATCATTGTCATGTCTGGTGTCATCATCGTCATGTCTGGTGTCATCATTGTCATGTCTGGTGTCATCATTTTCATGTCTGATGTCATCATTGTCATGTCTATCATCAGTGTCATGTCTTGTGTCATCATTGTCCTTAATTACTCGATTGCTTAGGTAGTTAATTAGATAAGTACATAGTAGGTTGGTTGGGTGCTTAGTTAGTTAGTTCGTTGGTTAGTTGATTGGTTAGTTAGATAATTAGGTTGGTTTGTTGGATGGTTAGTTGATTGGTTGGTTGGTTAGTTACTTAGTAGGTTGATTCATTGGTTGCTTGGTTAGTAGGTAAGTAAGTTAGCTAGTAGGTTGGATTGTTCGTTGCTTGGTTAGTTGCTTATTTGATTGGTTGGTTAGTTTTTTAGTAGGATGGTTCGTTGGTTAGTTGTTAGGTTGATAGTGGTGGTGGTGTGGTCATAGTGATGGTAGTGTGGTTGTAATGGTAGTGTTAGCAGTAGTAAGTGGTTGTGGTAGTGGTAATGGTAGAGCTAGTAGTAATAAATGGTGGTGGTATTGTGGTGGTAGTGTTAGTGGTACTGTGTGTTGTCAAAATATTGTGGTGAGTGTAGTTTGTATACTAACTATGTTCTGGATGTTTCTTGTACACAGGCAGCTTCGAAAAAGTTTGTGGCAGATTACAGCATCAGACGTCTCTAAGGTTCCTGTCCTGGAGGAAAGACACGGTCAGAATAATCGAAGTTATATTAGAATAATAGTTAGTTGTTGCTTAGTTTTGTCATGTCTTGTGTCATCATTGTCATTTCTTATGTCATCATTGTCATTTCTTATGTCATTGTCATGTCCGGTGTCATCATTGTCATGTCTGGTGTCATCATTGTCATGTCTGGTGTCATCATTGTCATGCCTGATGTCATTGTCATGTCTGGTGTCATCATTGTCATGTCTGATGTCATTGTCATGTCTGATGTCATTGTCATGTTTGATGTCATCGTCATGTTTGATGTCATCATTGTCATGTCTGATGTCATCATTGTCATGTTTTGTTTCATCATTGTCATGTCTGTTGTCATCATTGTCATGTCTGGTGTCATCATTATCATGTCTGATGTCATTATTGTCATGTCTGGTTTCATCATTGTCATATCTGATGTCATCGACATGTCTGATGTCATTATTGTCATGTTTGATGTCATCATAGTCATGTTTGATGTCATCAGTCATGTCTGATGTTATCATTGTCATGTCTTGTGTCACCATTGTCATGTCTGATGTCATCATTGTCATGTCGTGTCATAATTGTCATTTCTGATGTCATCATTGTCATGTCTGGTGTCATCATTGTCATGTCTGGTGTCATCATTGCCATGTCTGTCATCATTGTCATGTATGTCATCATTGTCATGTCTGATGTCATCACTGTCATGTCTGATGTCATCATTGTCATGTCTGGTGTCATCATTGTCATTTCTGGTGTCAACATTGTCATGTCTGGTGTCATCGTCATGTCTGATGTCATCATTATCATGTCTGGTGTAATCATTGTCATGTCTGATGTCATCATTGTCATGTCTGATGTCATCATTGTCATGTCTGGTGTCATCATTGTCATGTCTGGTGTCAACATTGTCATGTCTGGTGTCATCATTGTTATGTCTGATGTCATCGTCATGTCTGATGTTATCATTGTCATGTCTTGTGTCATCATTGTCATATCTGATGTCATCATTGTCATGTCTGGTGTCATAATTGTCATTTCTGTCATCATTGTCATGTCTGGTGTTATCATTGTCATGTCTGGTGTCATCATTTTCATGTCTGGTGTCATCATTGTTATGTCTGGTGGTGTCATTGTCATGTCTGGTGCCATCGTCATGTCTGGTGTCATCATTGTCATGTCTGTGTCATCATTGTCATGTCTGGTGTCATCATTGTCATGTCTTATGTCATCATTGTCATGTCTGGTGTCATCATTGTCATGTCTGGTGTCATCATTGTCATGTCTGGTGTCATCATTGTCATGTCTGTTGTCATCATTGTCATGTCTGGTGTCATCATTGTCATGTCTGATGTCATCATTTTCATGTCTGGTGTCATCATTGTTATGTCTGGTGCCATCGTCATGTCTGGTGTCATCATTGTCATGTCTGGTGTCATCATTATCATGTCTGATGTCATCATTGTCATGTCTGATGTCATCGTCATGTCTGGTGTCATCATTGTCATATCTGATGTCATCATTGTCATGTCTGGTGTCATCATTGTCATGTCTGATGTCATCATTGTCATGTCTGGTGTCATCATTGTCATATCTGGTGTCATCATTGTCATATCTGATGTCATCATTGTCATATCTGATGTCATCATTGTCATATCTGTCATCATTGTCATATCTGATGTCATCATTGTCATATCTGATGTCATCATTGTCATATCTGATGTCATCATTGTCATATCTGATGTCATCATTGTCATGTCTGATGTCATCATTGTCATGTCTGGTGTCATCATTTTCGTGTCTGATGTCATCATTGTCATGTCTTGTCATCATTGTCATTAATTACTCGATTGCTTAGTTAGTTAATTAGATAAGTACATAGTAGGTTGGTTGGTTGCTTAGTTAGTTCGTTGGTTAGTTGATTGGTTAGTTAGATAGTTATTAGGTTGGTTTGTTGGATGGTTAGTTGATTGGTTAGTTAGTTACTTAGTAGGTTGATTCATTGGTTGCTTGGTTAGTAGGTAAGTTAGTTAGCTAGTAGGTTGGATTGTTCGTTGCTTGGTTAGTTGATTTGATTGGTTGGTTAGTTTTTTAGTAGGATGGTTCGTTGGTTAGTTGTTAGGTTGATAGTGGTGGTGGTGTGGTCATAGTGATGGTAGTGTGGTTGTAATGGTAGTGTTAGCAGTAGTAAGTGGTTGTGGTAGTGGTAATGGTAGAGCTAGTAGTAATAAATGGTGGTGGTGGTGGTATTGTGGTGGTAGTGTTAGTGGTACTGGTAGTTAGATGTTCGTGTGTTGGTCAAAAAATTGTGGTGAGTATAGTTTGTATACTAACTATGTTCTGGATGTTTCTTGTACACAGGCAGCTTCGAAAAAGTTTGTGGCAGTTAACAGCATCAGACGTCTCTAAGGTTCCTGTCCTGGAGGAAAGACACGGTCAGAATAATCGTAGTTATATTAGAATAATAGTTAGTTGTTGCTTAGTTTTGTCATGTCTTGTGTCATCATTGTCATTTCTTATGTCATCATTGTCATTTCTTATGTCATTGTCATGTCCGGTGTCATCATTGCCATGTCTGGTGTCATCATTGTCATGTCTGGTGTCATCATTATCATGTATGATGTCATTATTGTCATGTCTGGTTTCATCATTGTCATATCTGATGTCATCAACATGTCTGATGTCATTGTCATGTTTGATGTCATCATAGTCATGTTTGATGTCATCATTGTCATGTCTGATTTTATCATTGTCATGTCTTGTGTCATCATTGTCATGTCTGATGTCATCATTGTCATGTCTAGTGTCATAATTGTCATTTCTGATGTCATCATTGTCATGTCTGGTGTCATCATTGTCATGTCTGGTGTCATCATTGAAATGTCTGTCATCATTGTCATGTATGATGTCATCATTGTCATGTCTGATGTCATTACTGTCATGTCTATCTTGTGTCAAGTCTTGTGTCATCATCGTCTTGTCTAGTTTCATCATTGTCATGTCTGATGTCATCATTGTCATGTCTGGTGTCATCATTGTCATTTCTTGTGTCAACATTGTCATGTCTGGTGTCATCATTGTCATGTCTGATGTCATCATTATCATGTCTGGTGTAATCATTGTCATGTCTGATGTCATCATTGTCATGTCTGATGTCAACATTGTCATGTCTGGTGTGATCTTTGTCATGTCTGATGTCATCATTGTCATGTCTGGTGTCATCATTGTCATGTCTTATCATTGTCATGTCTGGTGTCATCATTGTCATGTCTGATGTCATTGTCATGTCTGGTTTCATCATTGTCATGTCTGGTTTCATCATTGTCATGTCTGATGTCATCATTGTCATGTCTGATGTAATCATCATGTCTGGTGTCATCATTGTTGTGTCAGGTGTCATCATTGTCATATCTGATGTCATCAACATGTCTGATGTCATCATTGTCATGTCTGGTGTCATCATTGTCATGTCTGATGTCATCATTGTCATGTCTGATGTCATCATTGTCATGTCTGATGTCGTCATTGTCATGTCTGGTGTCATTGTCATGTCTGGTGTCATCATTATCATGTCTGGTGTCATCATTGTCATGTCTGATGTCATCATTGTCATGTCTGGTGTCATCATTGTCATGTCTGGTGTCTTCATTTACATGTCTGATGTCTTCATTGTCATAGTTCATAGTTGGTCAGTTGTTGATTTGTTAATGGGTCAGTTAGTTGATTTGTTGGTCAGTTATTTGATGTGTTAGTTGGTCAGTTGGTTGATGTGTTAGTTGGTCAGTATCTTTCTTCACAGATAAAGATCCAAGATGTCAGAGGCTGCTGCTGATCAGGATAAACAAAATGATGTTGTGGTGATGGGGTCAGCCACCACACAAACCAGCACCAACAATGCTACTGACCCTAGAAATCCAGTAATTGTGTTTGAGAGGTCACCAAGTGAACAGGGTAGTGGAGACCTCCACCCGCCCCCCCTCCCTTCCACTGTTAAGAGTAATATATCTGTACTGACTGATGCAGTTGACTTTTTTGTCAGCCATGACAAGCCTGTGGGTCCCTGGAGGGCTGGTGTGTGTGCTCTTCAGACAGCCCCACAGGCACAGGCCTGTAAAAAATCGCAAAAGGAAAATTAATACTGGAGACAGGACTTTCTTGAAAAAAAAACAGGGAAGCTGAATATGAAAAAATGCAAAGAGATGAAATAAAGGAGGCCCTGATGGTGCTGAAGGATGTAATACCTCAAGTAAGAGAGAATACCAAAGCAACTCGTCTTGAGATTGATGTAGGAGGAACTGAATATATTCAAGAAAGGGAGCAATACATCAATAGTTTATACCGAGATAAGGAAGATTTGCGTGGATCTATTGCACATTAGAACACACAAATAAAGAAATGGCTCAAACTATCAATGAGTTGAACAAACGGCTAACTGAACAGGAATGAAGAGCAGCAGTAATGAACATGTGGGGAAGCAAGAGCTGGGGGGGGGGGGGGGGGGGGGGGGGGGGGGGGGGGGGAGAGGTGTCACTGGAGCATTGTATGTGAGGCATGTGATGGCATGAACTTACCACCACATCATATTAACCAAACTCCAGCAGCAGCGGCAGCAGCAAACAGCAAATCCTGCCTAGAATTGTACCACCTCAGGGTCCTGATGGCTGCTTAGGGAATATTACCTATCACGAGAAGTAAGCTATCACATTGTTAAAACATTTGTGTTTACACTGTCATTACATGTGAAATATTAGTGATTGGATGTGACATCAACTTTGACCAGAATTGCCGAATGTATAAGAACACATAGTCTTCAACACCCGGTGCAGTGTTGCTGAGGATAAAGGGTTCAACCCCTACACCAGACAGTTGGCCTAAAATGTTGACCTTTCTTCCTTGACTTGGGGACTCAAATTACAAGTACATCTGGTCTAAGTGGGTTCGTCTGATGGTCAGGGACACTGTTAATAGGGAAAGCTAATCCACACGGAAAATTCATCCAGTACTACTAAAGTAGTGTGTATGGACTACGCATCTGATCTACGTGGAACAAAGATTATCGTCTTATTGTTAAACCATGTAGTAATCTGTCATTGATTATGGCCTGCGTATTTTAACACCTCTGGAATGCTCAACTGTGCTCAAGGGAAACATTCTGAAGACTGTCTGTGAATGACTATGAAGATACCATAACAGATACAATATCACATCTAAGGATGCTTCAGTTTGGCTTTAAGTGTGGTTCTAAGGAAGGACATAAGAGGGGGAAATCCAACGTGTTAACAACCTATGTTACTGGAGCAGTCAGCATTTACATGGTTTAACATTTGCTTACAAGACAGAGCATCATTGAGTTTAGCCTGAGTCCTATGGTGTAAAGTCCAAGAACCAAGAGTAAACAGTAACATTTGAGTCTTGCAAATATTTTTATAGTAATAGCTGAAACAGCTTGGTAAAGGATATTATTGTTTGAGCCGATGAAGATGAAACTTTAAAACGTAGTAACAACACAATAAATACAATAATTGCAATGAAATTTTTAGAGGATTTGAATAACTGCTTGTGGTCTAAATGCCCACCATCAGCTGTTGTTAAGTAAAGGACTCTTTTTTCCCTGCTTTCATGTTATGGGTATATGGTACTAACCCCACATTCATATAGACCAATCAGAACTTTATCGCAGATGTGGTTAATATCATGCCAGGACCTGTACTTCTCAGAAACATGTTTGATCTCAGCATAGGGCTGTAAATTCTTCCAACAACCATTGATGTCTGTCATCACCCGTCCCTCTGATCTCCTGGGTGGTGAGAGCATGGTGAAGTGGTCAAGCTGTCTGCCTCATGCTCTGAAGGTTCTGGGTTCGATTCCGGGCTACATCTTTCGGTTTATAAGTGTCAATGTCATGTCTGATGCCATGATTGCTGTGTCTGATGTCATCAATGCCATTATGATGCCGTCTGTCATGTCTGGTGTTGTCATTGTCATGTCTGATGTCATCATCATGTCTGGTGTCATCATTGTCATGTCTGGTATCATCATTGTCATGTCTGGTGTCATCAATGTAATGTCTGGTGTCATCATTGTCATATCTGGTGTCATCATTGTCATGTCTGGTGTCATCATTGTCATGTCTGGTGTCTTCATTGTCATGTCTGGTGTCATCATTGTCATGTCTGGTGTCATCATTGTAATGTCTGGTGTCATCATTGTAATGTCTGATGTCATCATTGTCATATCTGATGTCATCATTGTCATATCTGATGTCATCAAATGTCATGTCTGGTGTCTTCATTAACATGTCTGGAGTCTTCACTGTCATGTCTGATGTCGTCATTGTCATGTCTAGTATGGTCATTGTCATGTCTGATGTCATCATTGTCATGTCTGATGTGGTCATTGTCATGTCTAGTGTGGTCATTGTCATGTCTAGTGTGGTCATTGTCATGTCTGATGTCATCATTGTCATGTCTGGTGTCATCATTGTCATGTCTGGTGTCATAATTGTCATGTCTGGTGTCATCATTGTCATGTCTGATGTCATCATTGTCATGTCTGATGTCATCATTGTCATGTCTGATGTCATCATCATGTCTGGTGTCAACATTGTCATGTCTGATGTCACCATTGTCATGTCTGATGTCTTCATTATCATGTCTGATGTCATCATTATCATGTCTGATGTCATCATTGTAATGTCTGATGTCATCATTGTCATATCTGATGTCATCATTGTCATGTCTGGTGTCATAATTGTCATGTCTGATGTCATCATTGTCATGTCTGATGTCATCATTGTCATGTCTGATGTCATCATTGTCATGTCTGATGTCATCATTGTCATGTCTGATGTCATTATTGTCATGTCTGATGTCATCATTGTCATGTCTGATGTCATCATTGTCATGTCTGATGTCATCATTGTCATGTCTGATGTCATCATTGTCATGTCTTGTCATCATTGTCATGTCTTGTGTCATCATTGTCATGTCTGGTGTCATCATTGTCATGTCTGGTGTCATCATTGTCATGTCTGGTGTCATCATTGTCATGTCTGGTGTTGTCATTGTCATGCTTGGTGTCATCATTGTCATGCCTGGTGTCATCATTGTCATGTCTGTCTGGTGTCATCATTGTCATGCCTGGTGTCATCATTGTCATGCCTGGTGTCATTGTCATGTCTGATGTCATCATTGTCATGTCTGATGTCATCATTGTCATGTCTGATGTCATCATTGTCATGTCTGGTGTCATCATTGTCATGTCTGGTGTCATCATTGTCATGTCTGGTGTCATCATTGTCATGTCTGGTGTCATCATTGTCATGTTTGATGTCATCATTGTCATGTCTGATGTCATCATTGTCATGTCTGGTGTCATCATTGTTGTCTGGTGTCATCATTGTCATGTCTGGTGTCATCATTGTCATGTCTGGTGTCATCATTGTCATGTCTGGTGTCATCATTGTCATGTCTGGTGTCATCATTGTCGTGTCTGGTGTCATCATTGTCATGTCTGGTGTCATCATTGTTGTGTCTGGTGTCTTCATTGTCATGTCTGGTGTCTTCATTGTCATGTCTGGTGTCATCATTGTCATGTCTGGTGTCATCATTGTCATGTCTGATGTCATTGTCATGTCTGATGTCATTGTCATGTCTGATGTCATTGTCATGTCTGATGTCATTGTCATGTCTGATGTCATTGTCATGTCTGGTGTCATCATTGTCATGCCTGATGTCATTGTCATGTCTGATGTTGTCATGTCTGGTGTCACCATTGTCATGTCTGGTGTCACCATTGTCATGTCTGGTGTCACCATTGTCATGTCTGGTGTCACCATTCTCATGTCTGGTGTCATCATTGTCATGCCTGATGTAATCATTGTCATGTCAAGTGTCATCATTGTCATGTCAAGTGTCATCATTGTTATGTATGATGTCATCATTGTCATGTCTGGTGTCATCATTGTCATGTCTGATGTCATCATTGTCATGTCTGATGTCAATGTCATGTCTGATGTCATTGTCATGTCTGGTGTCATCATTGTCATGCCTGATGTCATTGTCATGTCTGGTGTCACCATTGTCATGTCTGGTGTCATTATTGTCATGTTTGGTGTCACCATTGTCATGTCTGGTGTCACCATTGTCATGTCTCGTGTCATCATTGTCATGTCTGGTGTCATCATTGTCATGTCTGGTGTCCTCATTGTCATGTCTGTTGTCTTCATTGTCATGTCTGGTGTCATCATTGTCATGCATGATGTCATCATTGTCATGTCTGGTGTCATCATTGTCATGTCTGGTGTCATCATTGTCATGTCCGGTGTCATCATTGTCATGTATGATGTCATCATTGTCATGTATGATGTATTCATTGTCATGTCTGGTGTCATAATTGTCATGTCTGGTGTCATCATTTTCGTGTCTGATGTCATCATTGTCATGTCTGGTGTCATCATTGTCATGTCTGATGTCATCATTTTCATGTCTGATGTCATCATTTTCATGTCTGGTGTCATCATTGTCATGTCTGGTGTCATCATTGTCATGTCTGGTGTCATCATTGTCATGTTTGATGTCATCATTGTCATGTTTGATGTCATCATTGTCATGTCTGATGTCATCATAAGTCATGTCTGATGTCATCATTGTCATGCCTGGTGTCATCATTGTCATGTCTGGTGTCATCATTGTCATGTCTGGTGTCATCATTGTCATGTCTGGTGTCATCATTGTCATGTCTGGTGTCATCATTGTCATGTCTGGTGTCATCATTGTCATGTCTGGTGTCATCATTGTCATGTCTGATGCTATCATTGTTACACTTGCAGTGAAAGCAACCATGCCTCCGGATGTATCCCCTGATCAGTGTGCTGTGCCGTCAGTGAATAGTGACTTTTAACTTGAGGAGGCAGATGTATCAGCAGTCCAGTTTGGATCTCATCCTGACATTCGCCAGGAGTTTGGGCAACCTAGTGTGAAATTCATCATGTATCAGAGCAACATTCTTTTAATGGCATGGTATAACTTAAAGCATTAATTTTTATTGTGTTATAGGGTATTTGTATCCTTTGATTTAAATATTTGATTCATCTTAACGAGGTTTTTAGCTCTTTCTGTCCCAGGCATGTTAACAAAGTCTTTAGAGTTCTTTAAACATAGACAGTGAAGTTCATAAAAGAGCAACATTGCAGACATGGGCAAATCTCAAGGGAAAAAAGAAGAAGAAACAGAATAGGTCTTTAACCAAGACATGTCATCCTAACTGTTGCCATCTTCTGCAGCTCCCTCCATATTGTTCCCATGTTCTTCATCTGTCTCTAATATTTTTCTCCATGTATTTTAGTACTCCATTTCTTTTGCCTTGTGGGATTAAGAGACAGGACATTCTAGATATAATATTAACAGGTCTTCTCAATGTTTTCCCCCACTTGTTAAATCTGACTCACATTTTTGCCAACTATTTAGTTATAAATAAAAAGAATGTTACTTACTGAATTAGCTAATATTAAATCTAATTCACATTTTTGCCAACTTTTGTTGTAATGTGTTGCTGGAATTGTTTAGCTCTCTTCATAAGCCCCACCTTGATGATTCTGTCGCACCATTTTAGTTCTATTCTCCATAGGCACCAGTCAATGAATATCTGTAGCCTATCAATAATTCTTTTTGGATCATGTTTATAATCCTTAGAGCTATATTGGTTTGATGTTACAGTTAAAAGTTCTAAGTGTAGTCCTGGATTTAATTCTTTTGATTTCTTCAAATTTCTTAGTGTTATGAAAGCTCCCCTTGCCTCTTGTATTCTTATTTCCGTATCTCTATCTGTTCTCTCACCTGGCTCTACATTGCAAGCTAAATATGTCACTCATGCTACTGTTTCACACACAATATGTGTCTACTCCTGCTTTATTTTCCAAGTGCAGAAATAGTTTCAAGAAGAGTAAACTGTTGGTCAGATTTTAATTTTTTGCAACAATTGTATTCATTTTATAATTAGTCTTGTATGTGTTTTATTAGTTGTGGTTATTGTTTAACTAATTCTGAATGTACCCGCTTCTGCTTCTTGTTATCCTTAAGCAGAATCAATTGAAAAATGAGAACATTCACTTAGTTTCTGATTTATTATTTTTAATGACACCAGTTGTATTAACGGAAGCATAATACGCTTTTAGTTACATATTTTTATTGTGAGTATATTTTACTGAATATATTCCATATCGTCAACATATCTATTTTAGATGCATATTTTTTATTGAGAGTGTGTTTTAGTGTGTTTTAAATTGAAACAGTATTAGATATATTTCATACTGTCAACTGATCTAAATGACATAAAATAGCATTGAAATCATTTGTTGACATACCAGATGTGTATTTGCCTCCTCAGCAGGCTGTACATTGTCTGAGACTTGGAACATAAATGAACGACATGTTCTTATGCACAAAGTTAGAACTATGTAGATATCACAAAAGATTACCACAATTGTTTGATCATTCTTTCTATCTGGATAACTGGCTATTCACTTTTGAGTAAAACAATAAAAAGCCACTTAAAACCATCAGTATTATTTCAACATTTACCGTGAAAATTAACTTTCTACACAGCTCGACTGAAGCATGTGTTCTCACTTTCTCTACTTCCCTCTTTAAATAAAACAATACATTTCCTCGCCAACATAACAGTTTGTGTTGTTCACCACATTTAGTGAGAGATATAGTCTGTGTACTGATGAAAAGGTGAATGCAACCTCTATATATTGTTTACTAAAACTTGTTTCAGAGATTCCTGAGAGTATTATCAGTTTGTCATAAATAGGCTTGAATTAATACAGGTGCCAATTACTAAGCTTCCAGATCAAGTATGCACCATTTTCAAAGAGACTAGATCTGGATTAGGCAGCCAACAAAAATGATGTTATATAGTGTCATGTGTTTAAATATGTTTACAAATTGTGTAATTTCATTAGCTCATTCTGTAAAGGTGGGTACAGAATCATTATTCAGGCTAAAAAATGTGACCATGATGTATGTCACCTCCATATTGAAGTCTTAAAAAAATGCCTGTACTGGAGATTGTACCTAGAGGAAACATGCCTGAACCACCACGAGATATTGTACCTAGAGGAAACATACCTGTACCACCACGAGAGATTGTATTTAGAGAAAACATGCCTGAACCACCACGAGATATTGTACCTAGAGGAAACATACCTGTACCACCACGAGAGATTGTACTTAGAGAAAACATGCCTGAACCACCACGAGATATTGTACCTAGAGGAAACATACCTGTACCACAACGAGAGATTGTACTTAGAGAAAACATGCCTGAACCACCACGAGATATTGTACCTAGAGGAAACATACCTGTACCACCACGAGAGATTGTACTTAGAGAAAACATGCCTGAACCACCACGAGAGATTGTACCCAGAGAAAGTCCAGTGAAAATGTATATGTCCAATATGGACATGTACAGATAATGACCCATGATTGCGTAGTGGTTAGTTCGCTTGCTAACAACATAGTGATCCAGGTTCAAGTCCCAGCTATAGCAGAACTGTCAGGCTCTGGGGGTCAACCCAGCTTCATAAAATGGGTACAGGATCATTTCCTAGGAAGGAAGTGTGGCGAGGAAGGGAACTCAACACCTCATCTTATTTTGAGGGTTACCATTACCACTGATGAATAGATAGAATGAACTGCATATTTTTGAAAGATAATACATACAGAGTGAGCTAATGTATAAATCTTATACTAATGTTAAATCATTATACTCAAGACTTTATGGTATTTTTCTGGGAATTATTACTATTACAAATGTTTTGAATCATGAAAAAGTTTTACATTCATATAATATTCATAGTTTAGTATATAGTGATGCATATAATTTGAATGTGGTGAACTTACATATTAAAATACACATGTGATGTGCATGTATTTCGGTGTTTTCATACGACACCATGTAAATAAAATGCAACTATTTTATTGCTTCTCTGTTCACAAGTCATGCTTTTTGGTTGCTATTGTTGACTATTTTAATTCATTTTTATGATGACTTCGTGGTGATTTGTAGATGTTTTAATGGAGCGTCTGATGAACAGGTGGTCAATATATGATTCTAATCCTTTTCTCGCTCTACATCTCTGTAATGTGCTGGAATCGTCCTTGCAACAAGAATTAAATTAATTGATTGACTGATTTAGAAACTGACATCACAGCATTTGGGGCATTCCCATAAGTGCTCTGTCCCCATCCTCACCAGCCAGCGAAGAGTTCCAACACTAATAGTTCCAGTAGCAATCTGATTATATGTCCGTCTCACCTTTCCTCTGAGCGGCGAGCATCGGCCAGATCCATTTGTTACTCCTTGCTGTCGCATTCTTGCCAGACCATGGTGATCCATTTGCTCCTCCGAGGTATACATGTGCTTCCACAAGGCCGCAACCACATCTGCCTTATCATGCATCAATACTCCACCAAGGTTTGCAGAGCCAGCCAATCTGTTCACCTGTTCATTCCCCAGCACACCAGCAAGCCCCGGAGAAAAGATCCAGATGATGCTTGCCACCCGTGACTTCCGAAGTGAGGCAAGCCACTCTGCACGAAGCTTGCCTGCCCTCACCCTAATCAGCATGCTTTCTGAGTCGGTTACAATCACGATTTGTGTGTGTATTGTATTCTCCATCCAGTGGAAAGCTGCACTGACCGCCTCCACCTCCATTCTTAAGCTAGATGTTGTGGTATCATATACCAGGCTCTCCTGCACCAAACGTTGACCATTAGCCTTTGCGAAGACCCCCAGGCACTTCTACCTCTCAACACTGAACCATCTGTGTAGATAATCACATCACCTGGGCGAGCATTATCCTGAATTAATTGCTGGATTTCCACTTCCGTGGCCCCTGCTGGCGACTCCTTGCTCAATGTGATTATAACTCTGCACAAGTCTGATTGCTCCGCTGGCACTCTGACCCACTCCTCTCCTTGCCTAATGTTCTCCAAGATGCACACCTGTCTGATCGTATCCTCCACCTGAGCTATCCATGATTTCCCTCTTATCAGTCGCTGGCCCTTAACTGCGTCCAGCGCCTCATGCAAGTGGGTGATCTGTGTCTGCAGCTACTCTGAGGTATGCCTTCGCCTGCATCACCTTGAGCCTACCAGCAACAGTCGGCAAACCAAGGATGTAATGCATACACACCACTGGGGTGTCTCTGGTGCATCCCAGAATGACCGCATAGCCTTGTTCTGTATGCGCTCCAATCTTACCAGTTGACTCTTTGAGACAGTGAGCAGTCCTAGTCCATAATCAATCACTGAGAGGATCAAGTGCTGGTATAGTGTGAAAAGCATTCTCTGCTCTATGTCCATTGCAGCCATAGTTTTAAGTGCATTGAGTCCCTTTTGAGACCTTGTCACAACCGTCTCCACATACTCCTTGAAGGACAGGCTCCTGTCAAATGTGATTCCCAGATACTTCAGTTTGTTCTCTCTGTTGACGCTTCTACCATCTATCGTGAGCCTTGGGACATCAGCTCTCACAATTATGTTGTCCAGAGAGCACCACAAAACAGCTGCTTTTTCTGTTTTCTGTCTACTGTAACTCCTGGGCTGTTTGCTCCCTATTTCTCCCCTGCCTATATGCAAGAATATCATCTGCAAATGTTAGTATTCTTCCAACCCCTGGTGCTTCTAGGTTTGCAATTTTGCTCGTATACACGTTAAAGAGCACCGGCGAGATTGTGGATTCCTGTGGCAGTCCCGGGGTTAAAATATGTGGCTCTGACTGAGGTCCATGCACCCAGACGGAGAGCAACCCGACGAGAGTGCAGGACGGCCGTTATCCAGTTCACCAACCAGGGATTGACCCCCTTCTCCATCAAAGCTGTCATCAAAATATATCGAACTCTATTGTACGAATTAAATAATGTAGTTAACTGGAGTTATGCAAACCGTGTGTAAATTAACATTACTAAAACAAAACCTATGATGCAACTAGGCACAGACTTTACAAGTTCACAGAGAACTCTTCAGCTCCACTTTGGTAACATGCCTGTAGAATGTAACTCCAAATCAAAAGATCACTATGTGGATGTCATCTGCGGACTGCATTCTTCTGATTTCCGGATGAGCAGCCTGTGGTGAACGGAAGGCCCAGTATACGAAAGTGAGACTAACAGCCATATGCAGGACGTGACGATTCTATGAGTGAGCCCAGTACCAGAGCGCTATGTGTCGGTTCTGCAATTATGGAAGCCTTCTTGGATGGTGGATAATGCCCATCGTCTGTTCCTGCCTTCCCTTGAGGGCTGACCAGGATGTCTTCAGCTGTTCTAAATGGGTCAGTTGGGATGAGGATAACACCACAACATTGAGAGGCAAACGTCCCATGAAACATCCGGGAAGGTAACCCGGCCAACAAATGCCCCAAGAAGTCGGATGTGTCGGCCGAAAGGTGCAAATATCACAGCTCTGCTGTAAACAGGCACAACGCAATTATGTCTAAAACAACATTCCGGACAAACAGAAGAAGAAAGTGTAACTGAGCATAAAGCATCATTGTAAGCCTGACAGGTAGGGGAGACTGGGGAGAAATGGACCAGCAATTTTGTAGTTTTCAATATTTGCTCATCACCGGAACAGATTTTATCGAAACATAACAAAACCATGACTAAAATGTTGTACATTCATTTATTTTAAAAGGGGAAAACATTTAGCAATCTATTTCTATATGTTTCTTTACAAAATGCATTTCAAAAGTGTATATGAACATGGGGAGAAATTGACCACCATTGGGGTGAAATGGACCAGCACGTGGGGAGCAATGGACCATAGTGGGGAGAAATGGACCTTTTTTTAAAAAGAAGCAGCAACAACTCATCCATATTGCTATAAGAAATAAATAATCATTAAAAGGATATTTGCAGTTTTTTTTTTATTATTTTACAGTAAAAAAAGTTTAATATGAAATATTAATCTAATATAAAGTTTTATCGAACATTTATGCCTGCAAGACTTTCTTTGAAGACATAGCCATCTTTGGTCCTAGAAGTGGTTCCAGTGATTGTAGATCTAGTAAGCTGTGCTTTAATACATGTAATTGAGACACTGGCGACATCTTCTACCTTAGGCTTAACAAATTTACCAGCAACCTTCTCACTCTTGCGCAAGAACTCTACCTCAACATCACCATCATCATCAATGTCTCCCCTTACAATTCCTACATAGTAAACACAAGTCTTCTTTGTTCCATATTCACATAGCACACACTGGCCTTCAAAAACCTCACGCACACCAGTCAAGCTAACCGTACACTCCTCATTTTCACCAAATGAAACATCAGAATCTGTGTCATCACAAAACGAAATGTCAGTTTCTGGATCTGAATCAACATCAAGTTCTTTCAGCAGCTGTCTCTTTGCCTTTTTGGGTGGAACTTTTGCTGCCTTTTCTTTCATCACCGCTCTTTCCCTAATTCGATCCATTTCTGGCGTAGAAGTAGCCAGCATTGTTTTTCCTCTTTTCCTCATATTATTTGAATCTTTTCGCGGACCAGCTTTTGGTAGTCCTCTGAAAACATGAGGCGAAGTAAAGGAAGAAGTAGCTTTATGTTGAAGACTCCCTGATATTTCCTGCAAGTCATCTACAAGGTTCTCAACATTACACTCTTTCTGATTTTCATGAAATTCTTGTGCAGTTTGATCTGTGCTGGTACCACAATGTGGAGATGCTGATCCTGTCTGTTCATTGCTTTCTAAAGTGGCATTTTCACTGTCCTTGCTGATGGGCCTGTTCGTTATTTCTGAAGGCATAAAATCATCTTCTGTAAAAACATCTTCGTTAAAGGGCCAAATACCTGACACTGCAAAGCCTGATTGAATGTTAATGGGAGTTGCCGCTTTAAGAAAAACGTGGCCTCCTAGATTTGCAACTTGATAGATTGTCAGTGGTGTCCCAACATTTTTCATCATCCATGAATCACACGCATTGTTGTAGACCGACTTCATGGGTCCAAAAACTGAACGGTCCAAGGGCTGAGTTTTAGATGAGGTGTGTGGTGGCAACGTGATCACATGAATGTTGTTTTTCTTGCACAGTTCAAGTGATTCAAATGAAATGTGGGAATCGTGATTGTCCAAGATCAAAATCAAAGGGAAGTCTTTGGAAGGTCTTGAATGCTTAATGAAGTGATTTATAACTTTGACGAAATTATCACGGGTCATCCAACCTGATTCATTCACAAGGCCAAGGGAACCTTCAGGTGCTACAGCAAGCATAAAATTCTTAAAAATTTTTCTGGGAAACACAAAAACTGGAGGGATAATGTGACCCGCAGCTGACACAATGCAACAGATTGTGACCAGTTCTCCTCTTTCTCTGGATGTCACCTGGCCTATTTGCTTCACTCCTCGTGGGGCAATTACTTTTGGCACTTTCTGTACAGTGGTCAGACCTGACTCATCCAAATTGTAGATTTGAGCTCCACTCACATTTAGTTTTGTAATGGTTTCCTTCACAATGTTGAAGAAGGTGCAAATATTATGTTTGTTAAAAGCTGTAGCTCTAGCCAGAGATGTTGCCTCAGGTTGCCTTATGGTCAGCTCGGGATTCCGTCGCAATAATCCACAAAGCCAGTCATTCCCTGCCATCATTTGCTCATCCCAGGTTAAAAGATGTGCAATGTTATTGACTTTCGCCATCTCGTACGCCAAAATACGAACGTTTTTAGTTGTGAGTCCATGGAACATTCTTGCACAATCTTTCAAGTAACTAGCAAAATCAGCTTCTTGCTTAGCTGTGAAAACAAGGCTATGCCTATAATTTGGTACGAGTCTAGTAGGCAGACCATTTCCTTCTCTGTCTTTTGTAAGATTGTTATTGAGGATAGAGCGAGCAATGCCGTACTCCCTTGCAGCTTTCCTCACTTTCATTCCATTTTTCACAGCATTAACAGCTTCTCTCATACGTTCCTCCGTAACGAGACCCTTGTTAGTGTTTCTGATGTACAATCTTGGCATCTGAAACAAAAGAGTGACAGAATTATATAACATTTAGAATGGTAGGCCTATCATTTGCAAAGAAATACTGATCATAGCACGAATGGCGTGCATCTTTAATAAATCACTGAAATCAAATTTGTTAACAGTTTTATTGGTCTAGATTTAGACCCCAGTATTAAAAAGAATCAATAATGCTGATATTCGAATGCAATCTTCAACACTTTTAATAATAACAGACTGTCTTGTCAATTTCTTCTATGGGGAGAAATGAACCATGGGGAGAAATGAACCGGTCCATTTCTCCCCCATCAATGTATTAAACTATTCAGCCATAAAGTTTCTTAAATCTAATATTATATGCTATATTTTTTTATATGAACTCTTAAATAACAAGTAAATAAAGATATTAACGTAATTACCTTGTCCTGATTCCTGACTATGCGTCTGCTTTACGATGGTGTCTGGAACTGGAAAAAGAAACTTTAGTGCAGAAAATTTTTCAAACTTTGCGTGGGAACGACCTGTGCGGGAAGTCGATGGCAAATGAAAAATTCGGACTATGTTTGATGTGGAAAACAAACTTATTATGGTTTCACTTTCATTGCATCACAGCCAGGGGCCAGAGAGGGGGTGGTCCATTTCTCCCCTATGTCCATTTCTCCCCAGTCTCCCCTACATTTCAGAAAGACAAAGGCTAGAGTAAAATAATATCCTCTGGGAGTTTGCCATTGCTTTCTGAACGACCGGCATCCATACCATTTCGTAAAAAACCAACGCAAGGCGGTCTGCTGCCAAATTGCCCGCAGCTGTGTTTCGAACGCGGGTATGCGAGATTAAAAACTGTGTTCGTAACCACTGAAGGACTCTGTTACACACCCTTAATGGGCATATTGTGCTAAATCCATCATTGTATAGACCAGTTGGCAGTCAGTCGGGTCATGCAGGTCACCTTTACTCCCTAAGACATTTCCCAGTACCCATTCAAGGCTGGGTCAACCTGGGGAGCCCATTTAAATTGTATACAAATCTACCTGATGTGGATTTGAACCGATGACTGCTGTGTGGACAGGCAGGCAAGTGTCTATGCAGTACGCTAACACGACAGTTTCAACACAAGAATTTTTCACTATATCCGTCATCATATTTTTTGTTTTATTTTGACGTTCACTCACTTTGAACTAAAGCATAGTTCATACATACACACTGCTTCTAGTAGCACTGGACTGAATTTTGCATGTGGATTAGCTTTTCTTATTACCAATATCCCTCACCCCCAGGCAGATGAACTCCAACTTCAGAGGTACTTGTATATTACGTTCCCAAGTAAAGGATGAAAGGTCAACATTTTAGCATAACTGTCCGGTGTAGGGGATGAACCCCATACCCCGGTATCAGTACACTGGATGATTAAGAACATGCGCTCGTATCCTTTTGGCCATGCTGATCTCCACATCATCATATTTATCCTGTTCTTCTTTTTAACTGAACTGCTGGCAAGGAAACCTTTCTGCACATTTTAAGGAAAACAAGAGGATCTGAGTTTTTTTTAGAGGTATGCGTCCATCTCTCACTGAAGAAGTACTGGTTACTTGTCCAGTTGTACATGAACATTTTTACAAAATAAGGATCCTGATCCTGTAGGAAAGAAAAATTGCCCATGGGTACCCAGAGCTTGTTACTTGGACGGAACAAATGCATGCTGAAGTCAGACACACTGGCCTCTGGTGTGATGCATTTCCCTTGAAAAAAAGGAATAAAGATGACGATGAAGATCCTTCAGTAGTGGATTGAATGGCTTACACTCTTGGATAAGAGTGGAAAATAACACATTATAAACCCTAATCAAATATTATTATTTGCCAGTACATTTAGTGTTAATAGTATAACTAGAGAGTCCTTCCTCTGAAACCAACAGGGGACAATAAATATTGGGAGACGTAAGAACACACAGAGAAGAGAACAACAGACAATAATGAATTATATGGGGAGGCCATGAAAGGAGCTGCAGGAGGCAGTAGAAGGATAGAAAGGCTTGGTGGGAGTTGGCTGACGGATATGCTCCTTTGGGAGATAACAGGCAGATTAAGCCCAACAGTAACGTTTTAAGTTAGTTCTCTAGCTGGGTGGTCATATAGGTCTGCCTGAAATTGTCTCAGTTCTAGGAAACAGCTGCACCTTATATTGAAAAAACTTGTGTAAACGCCACTATCATCTTGCCAGGTGTTCCAGCCATTGGGTTTGTAGTCAGCGGTGTCAGTCAACTGGGACTTCATCTTTCTGTATGCAGCCGACTTGTCATCACAGCCGTCGAAGTTCTTCAAGAGAAACAATTTGGGTGTTTAGTTATTATCTTATCTTAAATAAGTGGTTTCCAAAATACTGGATACTGCCCTAATGCCAACTAGGTCACACTGACAGCACCCCCATACACACAAACACATAAAACTACACGTATTATTAACTCTTTGTTACAGGGACAGCCGTTATTTTAACTGGTTCAACTCAAAGTAGTTGTTTCCGAGTAGTTAAGGAGCTAAAATAAATACACTGTGGATCAGAAGTAATTAAAATAATAACACTATGGACCAGAAGTAATTAAAGTCATCGCAATAGGAACCAGAAGTAATTAAAGTAATAACACTATGAACCAGAAGTAATTAAAGTAATAACACTATAGACCAGAAGTAATTAAAGTAATAACACTACGAACCGGAAGTAATTAAAGTAATAACACTATGGACCAGAAGTAATTAAAGTAATAACACTATAGACCAGAAGTAATTAAAGTAATAACACTATGGACAATAAGTAATTAAAGTAATAACACTATAGACCAGAAGTAATTAAAGTAATAACACAATGGACAATAAGTAATTAAAGTAATAACACTATAGACCAGAAGTAATTAAAGTAATAACACTATAGACCAGAAGTAATTAAAGTAATAACACTATGGACCAGAAGTAATTAAAGTAATAACACTATAAACCAGAAGTAATTAAAGTAATAACACTATGGACAATAAGTAATTAAAGTAATAACACTATAGACCAGAAGTAATTAAAGTAATAACACTATGGACAATAAGTAATTAAAGTAATAACACTATAGACCAGAAGTAATTAAAGTAATAACACTATAGACCAGAAGTAATTAAAGTAATAACACAATGGACCAGAAGTAATTAAAGTAATAACACTATAGACCAGAAGTAATTAAAGTAATAACACTATGGACAATAAGTAATTAAAGTAATAACACTATAGACCAGAAGTAATTAAAGTAATAACACTATGGACAATAAGTAATTAAAGTAATAACACTATAGACCAGAAGTAATTAAAGTAATAACACTATAGACCAGAACTAATTAAAGTAATAACACTGTGGACCAGAAGTAATTAAAGTAATAACACTATGGACCAGAAGTAATTAAAGTAATAACACTATGGACAATAAGTAATTAAAGTAATAACACTATAGACCAGAAGTAATTAAAGTAATAACACTATGAACCAGAAGTAATTAAAGTAATAACACTATGGACCAGAAGTAATTAAAGTAATAACACTATGGACCAGATGTAATTAAAGTAATAACACTATGGACCAGAAGTAATTAAAGTAATAACACTATGAACCAGAAGTAATTAAAGTAATAACACTATGAACCAGAAGTAATTAAAGTAACACTATGGACCAGAAGTAATTAAAGTAATAACACTATGGACCAGAAGTAATTAAAGTAATCACAATATGTAATTAAAATAATAACACTATGAACCAGAAGTAATTAAAGTAACACTATGGACCAGAAGTAATTAAAGTAATAACACTATGGACCAGAAGTAATTAAAGTAATCACAATATGGACTAGAAGTAATTAAAGTAATAACACTATGGACCAGAAGTAATTAAAGTAATCACAATATGGACCAGAAGTAATTAAAGTAACAACAATATGGACCAGAAGAAATTAATTTAATAACACAATGGACCAGAAGTAATTAAAGTAATAATACTATGGATCCCCTCTGCTGTGTGTCCACCGTGACGAGGTAGAGAGGCTTGTGCGTCCCAATGACCCCTAGAGCTATGCCGACGGTAGCACAGCTACTGGTAGGGCCACCCATGTCGGACAGGTCAAGGGAGAGGGACCAGACGAAGAGACACACAAACCTGCTGCCTTGTAGGTAGACTGGGGACAGTCAAAGGCTAGAGAAAGCACCCCGAATACATGCTTGTCGAAATCGGATGTACTGAGCCACAGGCTTGACAAAGCAGTGCAACGTAAAACCTGCTGCCTTGTAGGTAGACTGGGGACAGTCAAAGGCTAGGGAAAGCATCCCGAATAAATGGTTGTCGAAATCGGATGTACTGAGCCACATTCTTGACAAAGCAGTGCAACGTAACTTAATTCATGATGTCACAAATCAAAATTAATCGTTATGGTGCTAATCCCGTGAAGTCCCATCAGGCGGCGATAGTGCCGGGCCCCCTGCCTCGAGGGGGTCCACCCATGACTACTGGTGGTCACCTTCCCCTGTGCTGTGGAGTTCAAGGCACAGAGGAGTAGGTTAAGAGCTATTGACCAAATACCCCGGACACTCAACATACTACAGTGGAATGCCGAAGGAGTTTACAAGAAGAAAGAATCCCTGACACAGCGTCTTCATAAAGATAGAATAGATGTGGCATGCATTCAAGAGACACACCTCAACGCCAATCACAAATTCTCAGTCAGAGGATATCAGGCCACACGTTTCGACCGCGAAGGACACAAAGGAGGAGTTCTAATACTTACACGAAATACAATACCTTGCAGCGAAGTATCTGTGATCTCTGACAACCAAACGGAAATTATAGGTGTTGATATAATGATAAAGGACGTGAAAATAAGAATCTACAATCTGTATAGCCCAGCAGATAAGGACCTTACACTCTCAAACATGAAATAACTGACACAACTGCATTATTGTCGGAGACTTTAATAGCCGTTCAGAAAGATGGGGATACCCAGATACTGACAAAAGAGGAGATGAATTGGAGGACTGGAAATAGACTCAAATCTCCATCTACTCAACAAAGCGGATGACACACCGAGCTTCTACTCCAGAAGATGGCTTACCACTTCTACTCCAGACTTAGCTTTCTGCACAGGAGACATCCTCCACAAAATCGATCGCCATGTGCTGGACCAATTAGCAGGTAGTGACCACAGACCAATCAAGCTTGAAATGAATATGGAGTATGTTCCACAGGAGCAAAAGCCCTTGCCCCGCTGGAATTACAAACGAGCAGATTGGGACAGATTTGCCATACTAACAGACAAATATTGTGAAAACATAAATACACGATATGGCAACATAAAGCAATGGTGGAAAGTCTAAACAGAGCGATAATACAGGCAGCCGCTGAGTCCATTCCTAGAGGAGCGAGGAAAAATTACAAACCATACTGGACTGAAGAACTACAAAGTTTGGAGGACAAAGTTGAAGATGCCAGGAAGACAGCAGAGAGAGAACAAACAATTGAAGCGAACATCTCTCTCAAAGCCATCTCAGCAAAATATAAAAGAACAGTAAATCAAACAACAAGAGATTGTTGGAGGGAAAAAACAGAAAACCTGAATTTTGACAGGGATGGAAACAAACTATGGAAACTAGTGAAAGCCATGAACAATGAAGGACCTAGAAACAAACAAATAACAATTAAACAAGGAAATGCCTTGCTTACAGGAAAAAAGGCTGCAAATGCACTAATGGAACACTATGCAAATGCAAACCACATTGATATTACAGCCGAACAGAAGAAAGCAATCAAAGACAAACAGATACATCATAGAAATACAGAGACAGCAGCAGAATATATGATGGCAAATCTAACAATGGAAGAAATGGAACAGGCAATGAATACCCTAAAAAAGAAGAAATCACCAGGAAAGGATGGAATCACAAATGAAATGCTAATAGGACTAGGCACCAAGGCAAAGAAGAAACTACTAGCAGTCCTAAATAACACCTGGAAAGAGAGGAATAGTCCACAGGCATGGAAGGAAGCTATACTAATACCAGTCCCAAAGAAAGGAAAAGACCTGGAAGAACCAAATGGCTATCGACCTATCAGTCTACTTAGCTGTGTAGGAAAATTAATGGAACGCATTATCAATGGCAGGCTAACATGGCATCTGGAAGAAAACAAACTCTTAACACCACACCAAGCAGGATTAAGAAAGTACAGATCCACTGAAGATCAAATAACCTATATAGCTCAGGAAATAGAGGATGCCTTCCAAGAGAAAAAGCACACACTAGCAGTCTGGATAGATTTAGAAAAAGCATTTGATAAAGTATGGAAGGAAGGACTGAAAGTAAAACTGCAAAACATGCATGTTTGTGGAAAAATGTATAAATGGATCAGCTACTACCTTGAGAACAGAACTGCCAGGACAAAAGTACAAGGACAAACAAGCAAAATGATGCTGCTGGAGCAAGGTGTCCCCCAAGGAGGAGTTCTTTCACCAACATTTTTCCTAGCATATATAAATGACATCACAGAAAATTTTCCAGCCAGAGTACACACATCCTCCTTTGCAGATGACCTAGCCATATGGACATCTGAAGAATATATTAGTACAGCTAACAGCAGAATACAGCAAGCCCTATTAGCGCTAGAGGACTGGTCAAAATCATGGCTAGTGAAGATAAGTGAGGAGAAAACAACATGCACAGTGTTCTCCCTCTCAAATAAAACTCAGCAACCTAAGCTGGTATTGAATGGAAAAATATTGCGCCATGAAGAAAATCCAAACTATCTAGGAGTCACCTTTGATCGTCGTCTGACATGGAAGGCACAGGTTGAGAAAAATCGAACAAGAGCAAGGCAGAGAATGGCAATCATGAAAAAGCTTGCTGGTACAACGTGGGGAGCAGATGAGAAAGTTCTCAAGAAGTTATATACTGGACAGGTGAGGCCAGTACTGGAATATGGCATTGCAGCTTGGGCAACAGCAGCTAAGTCAAACTTTAACAAAATAAGTAGAGTCCAAAACCAAGGAATGCGAATCATAACTGGAAGCCTGAAGACATCGCCTATTAATGAACTAGAAAAGATCACTTGTTTACAACCAATGCAGGATAGAAGAGATAGCAGAGCCCAGCAACAAGCAGAAAAATTTAGAAGATTGACAGACCACCCTATGTACAACAGATTTAATGGCTTTGGAAAGGGAAGACTGAAGCGTAGCAACTTTGTAGAAACTGCAAAACGAAGGATTAGAGCAGATCCTATACTTAACATATCAACAGTCAAGCCCATACACAATGCACACAAGTTCCCAGCTTGGAGACAGCAGCAACTGCCTGAGATGATAGAAAACATTCCTGGTATTGAGAAAAAGAACACTCAGCATGAAACCGAAAGAAGAGAAATAACCCTAAACTACATAAAAGAACATTACCCAAGCAGGAATTGGACCCATGCATATACAGATGGATCAGCCAAAAATTCAATAGCGAATGGAGGAGGAGGAATTCTCCTAAATTTAAAAAATGGAGTGAAAAAAACACATTCAATGGCAACTGGAAAATTTTCAAGTAACTTCAAAGCCGAGGTAGAGGCTCTGAAAACTGCAGCAGAAATGCTTCTGATGGAGGAAAATAAAGAGAAGCAAATAGCTATCTTCACAGATGCAAAGTCAGCTGTCTCAATACTGAAGAGCAATAACAGCACAGAACTAACTGACCTAAGAGCAGCACTCCCATGGTCTATGCCAGAAATCCCAAAAAGTTGTAATACAGTGGATCCCATCACATTGCAGTATACCTGGAAACGAAGAGGCTGACAGACTGGCAAAAGAGGGCGGACGACTACCACAGCCTGACATAGACATAACCTATAATGAGGCAAAGAGGTTGATAAAAAGCACTTATAGAACCAAATGGGAATCAGAGCATCCAGGCCATCAGAAGGATGATGCATATTACAAACTCGACCGAAGAGAACAAGTAGCAATCTTCAGACTCCGCACAGGACATAACAGGCTGAAATACCACTTGTTCAATAAACTAAAGATAGGAGATACCGATGAATGTAATTGTAGAACTGGAAAAATGACAGCAAAACATTTGCTGCAGGATTGCCCAACGTATGCAGAACAGAGAAAGATATTTTGGCCCACACCTGCTTCATTTGAGGACAAGCTCTATGGAGATATCAACAAGCTCAAGTTGACCGCAGCTTACTTTAACTACATACAGGTTGACATTTAAAGGTGCATAAAGACCCAGAGGCATGAAATGGAATATTGCTTGGATAGCAAATCCATTATGTGGAAAGTCCAAATCGAAAGCTCGCTGTGTGGGCTTCATAAAAGGTGGAAAAGTGTCCTAGTGGCACGAAATGGAATATTGCTTGGATAGCAAATCCATTACGTGGAAAGTCCGAATCAAAAGCACATTGTGTGGGCTTCATAAAAGGTGGAAAAGTGTCCTAGTGGCATGAAATGGAATATTGCTTGGATAGCAAATCCATTACGTGCAAAGTCCGAATCAAAAGCCCACTGTGTGGGCTTCATAAAAGGTGGAAAAGTGTCCTTGTGGCACGAAATGGAATATTGCTTGGATAGCAAATCCATTACATGGAAAGTCCGAATCGAAAGCTCACTGTGTGGATGTCATCTGCAGACTGCATACTTCTGGTTTCCGGAAGAACAGCCTATGGTGAACGGAAGGCCCAATATACGGAAGTGAGGCTAAGCAGCCATGTGCAGGACGTGACGATTCCTTGGGTGAGCCCAGTACCAGAGTGCTATGTATCGGCTCTGCAAGTATGGAAGCCTCCTTGGATGGCGGGGAATGCCCATGGTCTGCCCCTGCCTTCCCTTGAGGGCTGACCAGGATCTTTGGCTGTTCTATATGGACCAGCTGGGATGGGGGATAACACCACAACAGTGAGAGTCAAACGTCCTAAGAAACCCCCGGGAAGGTTAACCTGGTCAACAAATGCCCGCAGAAGTCGGATGTGTCGGCCTAACGGCGCAAGAACGCAGCTCTGCTGTAAACAAGCACAACGCAGTCACATCCGAAAAAATTACTCCGGATGAACGAAGAAGAAGATACTATGGATCACAAGTAATTAAAATAATAACACTATGGATTAAAAGTAATAAGGCTATGGACCAGAAGTAATTAAAGTAATAACACTATGAACCAGAAGTATTTAAAGTAATATCACTATGGACCAGAAGTAATTATAGTAATAACTCTATGGACCAGAAGTAATTAAAGTAATTACACTATGGACAATAAGTAATTAAAGTTATAACACTATGGACGAGAAGTAATTGAAGTAATAACACTGTGAACCAGAAGTAATTAAAAGTAATAACATTATGGACCAGAAGTAATTAAAGTAATAACACTATTTAGCAGAAGGGATTAGAGTACTAACACTATGTGGCATAAGTAATTAAAATAATAACACTATAAGTAATTAATGTAACAGAAGAAAGTTAAATAACGCTACAGTGCCCCAGGGAAGGTTAACCCGGTCAAAAAATGCCCGCAGAAGTCGGATGTGACGGCCTAACGGCGCAAGAACGCAGCTCTGCTGTAAACAGGCTCAACGCAATCACGTCCGAAAAAGAAAAAAAACTCCGGATGAACGCAGAAAAAGAAGATAACACTACTGTGCAGATTGAATTAAAGTAACGTTATAAAACAAATTAAATTCAAGTAACATCACGGATCAGAGGGGAGTAAAATAACACCATGGAACAGACTGAATCAATGTAACACTATGTATCAGGAGGAATTAAGTAACAACACTATGGGTCCGAAGGATTAGAGTAACAACACTATGTAGCTATACAAGCCATTTAGTGCAAGCATTTTTGTATTATTTGATATTATATTATATTATATTATATTATATTATATTATATTATATTATATTATATTATATTATATTATATTATATTATATTATATTATATTGTCTTGTCTTGTCTTTCCTCTCGTGCCTAAGTTGGCGCATAGGGCAGAAGTCATGGCTCTCTATCTTTGTGCGAAGCATCAAACATTTAGCCAGAGATCTGATTCTGTAAAAGCTGTGAGTTTTATGATGACGGATTGTCAGGCCGCGGATATATTATATCACATTATATCATATCATATTATGTTATATTACATTGCGTTATGTTATATCATGTATCTTACATTGGCACCTTGCCGTCTTGACAGACGATAGTTTGTGCTCTAAAAAGGCATAATAACTTTTAACTATGGCGGTAGCGAGTGTGACTGATAAGGCCAATTTGCGCTGTAAATGTCCGTTCACAGTGGGTGCATGTGAACACGTGGTCATTTCCACCATCATGCACCATCTTACGTCTCAAACGCTTGGTGTGTGACTTTTCTGCAATAATTTTCTCCTTTGACTTTATTCCATTTCTGATATTTGCCCTCCATGCAACACGTTCAGCGGCGACTTGCTCCCAATGTGCATTATCAATGCCTGTATCAATCATGTCCCGCTTACACACATCTTTGTATCGTAGTAGAGGCCGACCCTGAGATCTCTTACCCATCTGTAATTCACCAAAAAAGATATCCTTTGGTATTCTACCATCATCCATCCTCCTAAGATGTCCTATCCATCTAAGTCTACGAAGACTGAGCATGGAATAAACTGTCACACAACCTGATCTTTCCAATACTTCAGTATTTGTGATTTTGTCTTGCCACTTAATACCAAGAATTCTTCGCAGACACCGCATATGAAAGCTGTTTAAATTGTTCTCTTGGTGTGAGTAAGTTGTCCAGGTTTCACTGCCATAGAGAAGAGTACTAAGGACACAGGCTTGATAGACAAGGACTTTTGTTTTGGCAGTAAGCTTCCTGTTCTCCCAGACTCTTTTCTGAACCTGTTCATTGTTGTTGCTGCCTTACCAATCCGGATGTTGATTTCCTGATCTAGGGATAATTTGCTATTTACCACTGATCCTAGATATGTAAAATGGTCTACTATCTCTAGTTCGGCGTCGTCAATAAAGATTGATGGTACCCCATGTGCACCTTGTGACATAATCTGTGTCTTCTTTTTGCTAATTGTTAACCAAATTCAGAACAAGCATTGGAGAATGCAGATAGTAGACATTGCAATTCTTCCTCAGAGTGGGTCGTAACTGCAGCATCATCTGCAAAAAGCAACTCTCTGATCAGTACCCCTCCTAATTTTGGTCTTAGCCTTCAATCTCTGAGCATTGTAGAGGCCGCCATCTGAGCGTGAGTGAATGTATATACCACCATCCTGATCACGAAATGCATATTTCAGTAGAAGTGAAAAGTATATTCCAAAGAGGGTGGGAGCTAGTACACAACCTTGCTTAACTCCACTCTTGATTTCAAATTCTTCAGAAGTTGCACCATCAAACTTGATTATACCCTTCATGCCTGTGTGGAACGATTCCACAATGGACAGAAGAGTTGGTGGGCAGCCAATCTTCTTTAGTGCCTTGAACAGACCCTCACGACTGACCAAATCAAATGCCTTTGATCATGTATCTTATGTCATATCATATCATGTTATATCATATTTTGTTATATTACATTATGTTATGTCATATTCTTTTTCTTACAGTCTGTGCCACGAGGCGCAGGTGATCATGTCAGTCTCACAGCATTCTGTCTCGTGTACTGCCAATCATTTTTTATACCAATAATCCTCCATGACATAAATGTCACAATGTCCAGCACCTCCTCTATTGGTCTCTTCCCTCCCCACACCACCTACCATCTCCTCCAACTTTTCCATTGTCACGATGCACTACAGCTTCCCTCTTCTCACAACATGCTCTCAGAAAGTGGAATGTCTTCATCTCATGTAGGTAAGCCATTCTCTTTGTGGGGTAGCTTCTTTCAAGATATCTTCATGGCTCTTTCTATCTATCCATGGAGTTCTCATCGTTCTTCAGTAAAACCACATTTTCGCAACTTCCACATAATTCCTCACTTGTCTGCTGATTGTTGATAATTTGTGTGTTATTACTTAGCATGGGCAGGAGTACAAATTAAGGTGAAACCACTTGAGAAGGTAGATGAGTGGTGGCATGACAGAGCTATTTTGGTGCCTACTTCTCACTCAGATATTTCTTGGTTTGCTCCCCTGCATATGGCTGGCAGTTCTTAAAAAAACTGTTGGTTTCTAATGATATTACACGTCCCCCTGACCTGTTGTATAGAACAATTTGTTTTCTTGGTTACAGTCAAGATCTAGAAGGTCCTTTCTGCAGGTTGTGTTTGTTGAATATCCCACAGCAGATATAAATTGTGAATAGTAGGCTGTAAATTGCTGCACCCTGACAAAATTAGACGATACAGATCTACCCAGGGTGGACAGGGCCAATTACCTATGACGGAATATGCCTTTAGGTAGTCAACCTTACTTACACGCATGCCTCTGAGTCAAAAAGTGAAAGTGATCTAACTAGGTTTGATGTACTCAACTTGAAAAAGACGTGAAGAAGGCTTTTTTTTTAAAGCTAGTTGCATATCCTTTACAGGACGTGGCAGTCAACCCCAAAATTTTTTTACTGTTTGTTATTCCTTGTCAAGTTTACATTCAGTAGTTTGCCATTGCTTTCTGAATGAAAGGCACTCATACATTTTTATAGGGACAAACCCAAGGCGGTCTGGTCTTCTTTCAAATCGCTGCGTTTCGAACATGGTATGCAAGATTACAAATTGCATTTGTAACCCTTTCTCCAGATAGCCAACAGAAGAATTAAAGGAAGCCCTGAATAATTTGAAGCCACTGTTAGCCTTACCTCATAGTAATTGGTCACCTCCCGACGTGTAAATGGATAAGGAGGGATGTAGTCTGCGTTGTAGGTGGTCTCCAGCTGGGGTTTGTTATGGTCAGCACTGTGATATGCTAAGACATAACCGTAGGCACATTTGGGATCGCCAGTGTCTCTGTCAGAATACACATGTGCACAGAGAGACATCAAGGCTTTCCAACAGACCTGATCTTGATCAATATGTGATTCTGTAACCTAGGTTAAAAGTTAGTTGCATATCCTTTACAGGACGCCGCAGTCAACCCCAGCATTTTTTGGCTGTTTGTGATTTCTTGGCAAGTTTTACATTCAGTAGTTTGCCATTTGTCACGGAAAAAACTGCAGTTTAGTGATTCCTTGATAACTTACATATCAAAATACAAGGAAGAAGGAGAGTTAACAATCGTGTACTTCATTCTGAGAGGAGGACGAATAAAAGAGCATTGACCGACACAGATATGAAAATAGGATACAGGTGTTCGTAAAGTTCATTGCTTGACGATCTGACGGACACGGAGAAACGGGACGATCTCGCTGGGGACACACGACCGGAGAAAACGATCAGCGAGTGAAGTTGCTTTGAAGTATTCGCGTACGGGGAAAACTCAGGGACCAGCGTACAACGGAGGACACGAACAACTAACCACTACGGGATTTCTCCGCTGTTTGACGGGCAGGATACGGCAAAATTGATTGTAGATCAAACAATCAGCGTAGGATTGGACACTCGTTATAATAAGCCGACCAGGGGATTTCTGGTTAGTGTGTGTTCCAAACTGGGCTGAATGCTCTATGCCTCCTGAGTGGGAATAGAAATACACGTCCCTAATGATGGAAAGATGGGATATTAGTGTGTTATTCGCTAAGTGTATTTCGATTCCAGGAACATAGATGCATATATAAGGTAACACTAATATTAGAGTAATATTAGCATAGGGAAATATGTGTTTGTGATTAGGGTTTACTTTCTATTTAGTGAATAGTTTATACTTTAGTGAATTCTGCTGTTTATGTCAGAGTATTCTTTCGGAGGCTGTTTCATTATGGCTGGAGAAAGATAATCACATAGACAGGGATATGAGGCAGACTTAAATCACCTGATTTAATGTTTATTACCCAGGTTCTACTATACGGCCTGACCTATCAAAGAAGATCAACCAGTACATCTCTGGAACAGAGAAAGCAGTGTTGATAATACAGGAAAGACATTTTAATTTAATCAGGCACTTCACAGGTGCAGTGAAAGTATGTCACTATAACAAATGCAAAGTGGGTGACTTAACGAATGTCAAAAAACCGATTTTGGTGAACCTTAGAGAAGGAACGTTATTCAGGCATAGAAAATAGGATAAAACATTGTACTTGAGTACTCACCTAAACGAAACAGGGAAGAACCCTAGACCAGTGTACCTATATTCAGAGAACGGTTAAATAACTGTGGACAGGTGTGAGGTGTTTTCACTGATGGATTATAACAACATAAAACTGAAAACTCTGTCTACGGAAAGGACTTACCGTGATCACATTACTGTACAGTGTTAATGTGGTGAACAATTGTTTGTTTTTTCAAGAATTGGATTAAGTCAAGACTCAAGCTGAACGGATCATACCGGGTGAGAAAGTTCTAATTCTGTGTTTGATATCTGATGTTTTGGCCTGTTGAATATGCCGGAGAAGAGTACGAAGACTAACCTCTAAATTTCCTATCTTGCAGTCACCTTAGCAGACACTACCAACTACAGATACACATTCAATCCATACCCCAGACATAGTTTTTATTAATAAATCTTTTATTTATCGTTGAAAGGAACTGTTGTCAGGGTATGTTATGAAAGAGAGAGAGAGAGTGGAAAAAATAGATATATGGAAGGGAAGACAGAAGGGAGGAGTGTAGACCTAAGTCAGTCAATAATCCCAACAGAGAATAAAGTTGAAGATGTGCTTGTTGATTCCACATTCCTCCCGGGTAAACAAGTGACATAATTGCTAGGTAACTTGTTATATGTCGTAATGCATATTGAGGATATAAATATAATCCATCCATCATGTGCCATGCCGGAAAGCATGGGCGGTCACGACTCGCCATTCCACTAGATCACCAGAGTCGTGGATCAGCTAAATGGTCCTGTCTCGACCATGCCATGTGGCCAAGCCATCCAGGTATTTACTTCTATGTCTTCCCCTTGGTCTGTTCCGTTCGATCTTGCCAGTAGTCAATAAGTTCTCCAATTCATTCCTTCTCATAACATGTCCAAAAAATTTTGACTGTCTACGTCTAATTTCTTCTCTAATTATCTCGTGATTTGTCCCAAACTGGTCAGGATGTCTGTCCATGACCCATTTAAAAGCACATTTCTCACAAACAGATGTTTTAAAGGACCCTATTGACAACTTCAAGGTGCACTGGGGCATATATGGAGACCTATACTTTTTTCAGTCTTCACCTAGCACGATGTTGGTCATGATGTTGGTGATATTACTCTGGCGCCTTTGCTTCCTGATTCTAATCTGGAGGGACAAGGCATCATCCATGTTCTCACTGACCTAGATACCGGTACCGACTTGGTTGGAGTATCCCATTTATAGAACACGACGTTCCTTTTCAATACATGATAAAATTGGCTGACAATTTAACACATGCCGAAAATAATATCCCGACGTTTTGGCGTGACCAGAGGTATTTGTGGACTATGAGTGGAGAGAGTATTATGTCTGAGTGCGTATTGATGCTTTGGATCTAAAGAGAGAATTGAGGACTGACAGTTTTCAGATTGTGTAAGTTTGAGATGTCCCTTAATAAAGTGTGTGTGTTGCTGGGTATTGCGGGTTTGCACACTACATTGCTGGTCTTTCGGAATGAGAGTGCATGAGCTGGTTTCAATCTTATCCGTCCAAGCCCTGTGTGTTACAATCTATAGGTCCTACATTTAAAGCGGATCGGGGTCCTGTAACTCTTTAAAAGTGTCTTTCGGTGTTTCTCCTTCGAATAAGAGTAAGTAAGACGTGTTGAAACTGTGGATGGGATTTCATGTTTCATGGAAGTGCCGGAGAGAGACTGTATACAAGGGGACCTAGAAGAGGAGAAGAGGACTGATAGAATTCAGCGGTAAGTGGACCCGTCAGTGCGCCAGGCGAGTTGTGTGCCCTTCTGCCTTCCATGAACCGCTTGTGCTATGGTCTGTTAGTGTTACTTACAGTATCTACGTAAGTTAGTTTCTGTTCCTCTGTGAGTTCTTTTTGTTTCATAAAGGTGCTTGCACGTGCTCTCCTGTTCCTTTGTGCTTGGTTGGGTGGGAACGGAAACAGCAGTCCGTCCTGTTACTATTCCAAGTTCCAAAACAAAAATTCCTTCAAATTCGCTCGTCTAACCCTGCTTCAATCAGCTGTGGTTATGTGTTGTGGAGTGTACTGGTTTTTTGTGGGGGGTTTATTACCCTGACGTGTTCTGTTGTCTTGTGAGTCCTATCTCGGACTAGCTCTATGTAGCGTTTGTGTCTGTGACGTCAGCAGTGGTCGCGGCTCATCCTTTGGGACTCTTCTGTTGTTTGTGGTTTTTCTTTGTTTTTGAGTAGGCTCCTGCTCGGTCTGGTGCTGCAGTCGTATGACTTTTCGTATCCACTTCAGGTGGGGGAGGGGGGGGGGGAGATCGTCGGGGGTGGCTGTCCTTGGCTGCATATTTCAGCTTGTTTTCTTTTTTTGGTGCAAGCTCCTGAGTTTAGGCTGCTGGCAGTCGCTTAAAAGAGACTGTTTTGTTTGGTAATGTTTGTCCCTTTTGGTATGCATTGTTTTGTGTAGGAGCTTGTTTCGGGGGACGTTTTCACTTTCTCCGTGTGCCTGGTTGTCACTGTCCGCGTGTGTGTGAAGCGCATGCCTAAAGTTGTTGGCTTCCCTCCGTGGGCAGCATGGACGATTTTTAAACAGCGCGGCCTCTATTAATACCGGGGCGAAGTCTTTTTCACAGTCGTGTGAGGACGCGTAGGGTATAAACCATCGGTTTCCCCCCGGAGTTTCTTAGGCTTCTCTTTTCTTTTTCATGTCCCAGGCGCCTTCTGGAATGCCGCGCGGTGCTTTAATGAGTGCCTCCACCCGTGCCGTGGGCGGGTTTCGTGCCGTCGCTTGCAAGACCGGACAAGGTAATAGTATTCCCTCTTGGCGGTGTATGTTGGTGCTGCTGGCTTCTAGTTTGCTGCTTCATGGCTCGGACGCTTGTTTTCTTTCTTGCGTGCTCACTAGTTCTGGTGCTTCTGTTAGTGTTGCTTTTGAAAGAGTAATCCATTTCAGCTCTATTGGCGAAGTCTCTTTCGGTCTTGATCGGATGTTTGCTAGGATTTTCTTCGTTCTCCTTCTTCATCTCAGCCGTGCGCTGGCTCTCTTGTTTGAGGTGATTGACGGCTGTTTCTTTCATGTCGGGCCAGCAGCTTTCTCATTGTCGTGTGGTGCGGAGTTCGTCGTCAGCAGTGCCTTGAACTTGCATGCTTCAACTCGTCTATCTGCTTTTTGAAGTTGCGTCTCTTTAGCTTGTGCTGATACCCGTGGCGTGCTCACCCCATCGCTGCATTGCGTGGGCGCTTGAAGGGGTGTCTTTGTGATGAGGGTGACTTTTAGACATCACGATGTCTCCGCAGGTACGGTACAGGCCCAGGTAGCTTGCGTTCATGTTGTGCCCCGGCAGTTGGCACACTTTCTTTTGGTTGTTGGGTTAGCGTCGGAGTCCGCTGTCATCTTGGCCAGCGGGGGGGGGAAGGGGAAGGGGGAAAAGAAAAAGGTGGGGGGGGGTTGGGGGGGGGGGAGGGAAAGGACAAAGACACTCCTTGGAAGGCGTGGTGAGCGCGCAGTTATCGGCAATTTTCCGTCTACTGCTGACCGCGTGGCGCTGCTGTGGCCGGCCCGCTTCTCATCTGTGAACCTTGGTTAATCGTTGTAGAATCTCTCTTGTGCGTGTTGAGTTTTGGAAAGTAGTTGCATTCTTTTTTTTTCCCCCCCCCCTTGCTGAATGATACCGTATCGTGGCATTTCGCTGCCCTCCGGGAGCCGTCGCTACTGCAAGGTGAGGTATCTTGAGTAGGTTGAGGAGCCGCTCCGCCGTCAGAATCGGATGTGAAGCATTCTCCTTCACGTAGCTGCTATCAGAAATAATTCTGCATACTGTCCAGCCACAGGAATCGCGCTTGAACACGCCATCGGAGTGTTTTCGAATCGTGTGTTTCCGTGACTGGCTATTTATGTCTTTCTGGCCGCCCTCCGGCTGGCCGTGTGGTTTCTTCACTGTTGTTTGGGGCTGTCACTCGTCTCCCTCGTGGTGGCTTCAGTAATCGGTATAGTATCAGTCTCTTTGAATGCAGCTGCAGGAGGGGCTGCTCGACGTGCTTCTTCGGTTTGTCGGCTCCCGCGGGCGGCAGCAGCTCTTGGACAGACAACGTGTTCTCTTGTTGTTGTAACCTTTGCCGAGGCGGTGGACATTTCCAGCTGATCAGAGAGCTTCTGACAGAATAATGCGACTTGGCTTGTTAGCGCTCGCAGGTGTCGAATGACTGAGTGAGCAGTCTGTCCGATGCTCCGACAGTCTTCGTTTGTTCACTGTCTAATCTTTAGACGGGGTGTCGTGCCGTTCCCGTTCACCTTATGCCATTGAAGGGCCGAAAAGACGATGTAATAGTTGACATCTTGGGATCGCAATTGTGGAACAAAAAAACCCTCTCTGGGCGGGGGGAAAAAGGGGGGGGGAAAGGGGGGGGGGGGGGGGGGTGTTCAGGTGATTAGTTGGGCATGCTGATAAATTACCATCATGTTATGTTTTGGTATGAAATAAAGTATATCACAGTTACCTATGTCTTAACGCAATTCTAGACTTCTTGAGCGATTGCGTGCCTGTTCTCGGGCTCAGTGCAAAGTTATCCACTTTTCCAATGGTTCGTCTTTCCTGCTGCTGATACAAAATCAGAACGAGAAGAGAGAAGACAGTTGGCTGATAACCTATGCAGCAAATGCATTTACACTTTCTGCAACGTTTGTTACTTGACAAACCTAGCGTGTGCGCCAAAATTACCATCCTATCGCCAGCATTTGCAGAGGCCTAAGCTAGTTTCCGGAGCTATGCACCATCTAAATGTCTGCGGCTGTGGAGATCCGCTGCATACGCAGTTGGCTTCAGGTGACAGTTCGTGAAAACTAGGACTGCTCCATAGGGAGTGTTATATCTGGGTCAATGACTGTTTTGAAGACAAGGCTGGTGTCTGAAAACCTTCATAAATTCACATTCTGTAACCACCAATATGGATCCAAACACTCTTTGCTTTTGTGGCCACCTCTGGGTCCATTTTTAATATTTGTAAATGATTTTAAGTAAATCGTTTCTGTGCAACAAAAATATTCAGGAAGCCATGGGACCGATTAATTTCGTGCAATCCGTAAGGAAGATAATTTACGGTGTTTGTGATTATAAGAGTCAAAGAACAGGAGGCGTTCATTTAAGAGTTCAGTAAGAAGAAGAAAACCCCACTGACTTTTAAATATGTGAACACTGCAAGAGAAATCGGCTATTTTAACAGATTGTGATTGGAACTGAACGTAGTGTTAGGACCAGGGCGATCTACGAGCACAAGGGACGGTAGTACGTCAGAACATTTGCAGACACCCGTGGCATGAATGGTTCCTGATGCAGAAGGCTGTCAAAGAACGTGGGAACGACCTGTCGGTGCTGGGACTGGATGTACGATGGCGACATGCGAGCGAACACGATACTGCTACTACGGTGGATTATTAGTTGATGCCGCAGGGTCAGTTCCCGAACGGGCTGTTAGGGTGTAGGCCAAGAGGGGCCAGACGTTGCACATACCCCGGCACGGGCTTCTACATTCATGCCGCGGTCGACAGCCAAATGTCCAGGCTCCTGCAGTGTCACGTGGCAGAACTGGTTTAACTAACAGGAGAATGGGTGTAGGCGGGTGGCGTCGTAGTCCGGGGTGGCCATAGGCACCACCAACGGTTTCCTGCTAGAGATGTATGTACGTACAGACATGCCGAGACACAATAATGTAACAGTACACCACAGTCTGGTTCCAACCTCTAGTACAGTGTTCTCGAAGGGCCGTCTTTTGTGCGCCTGGCCCCCTGTCAACCATAGTTTCAGAGCGTCCATCGCCCCCTTGTGTCATATTTCCTACCTAAAAATCTCAGCGCACCCCTATCACTAGTATAACTAAAAAAATGGTGGAGGTTCCAGTGTTGAATAGTGCACGAGGACGTAAGGACAAGTCGAGACAGCCACTAGAGAACGTGATTTGGGTACGTACTGGTATTTTGCTATCAATGCGGTTATTAGGGAAGGAGGAAGGTAGACGTACATACTGTAAGTATGAAGGGGACAACGCGATAGTCAGTAAATACGTTCTTCGAATGTGGGACGCGAGCCTGCGAATGTGGTCTTCATGCCCCTGGACCCTAATCGCCACCCCCCGCCGACCCCGCACCCGCCCCCAGGGGCGGGGGGCCCCCCCCGGGGGTAGGGAATTGCCCGCACCTGGGTAGTAAACACGGGCTCTAGGTAGGATGACCACAGTCTACCCTAGCGAACATGTAGCAGGGGTGGCTGAAGCTACCGGGAGGCCTACTGAGGCCCGAAGGCGCACGTCAGGGAGAGTGTCCTGTAATTATAGAGGGCACGAATGTAGAAAGGTGGAAAGGAACCTGTGGGAACTCTAAAGAACGTTTAATGTCCAACCTGATAGTGAATCAATGAATGATGAAAAGGGAAACGTAAGAAAACTGAGTGAGGTCAATGTGTGGGGGAGGATAGATTTTGTGAATAAGAAGTGTGAATAGCGGAGCGTGAGTTGAGTGAGTGAGTGAGTTGAGTGAGGGGGGAGGAGTAGCGGAAGCGAAGTGAGTGAGACGAGGGATAATGAGAGTGTAGCGTGTGAGGAGGATGGGCGTGTGTTGTATTGCAAATAAAGCGACTAGGTGAAGAGGTGTTGTGAGGTGTGTAGGCAGGGGATGTGTGGACGTGAGTGGTTGGTGTGAGAGCGGCGTTTGACACGATTGAAATGTGTGGGGTTGTACAGGCAATTATTTGCTTGTGGGGTATATCTGGAGGACGCTGAAGTTGATGGGTTGCATGGATGCATGGTTGTGAACAGGTATGAATATGGCTGCATGAGCGATATAGTGGTTAGTGTATGTGATGTATTCCACTAGTCGATGTCATTATGAGGAATGTCTTTTTTGTTAATAGATTTAAGGACGTGATAGCCATGATTCATAGCGAAAAGACTTGCTTCGTAACGAGAAATGTTGAAAACTATGATGTAATTAAACTCCATATTCATTATGGTAAGACGAGCGTTGATGTACGAGAGTATTCGAAACATGGACTGTCGATCGGTTCATGCATGTAGTGAAATTTGTGAGAACGAAAGAAGCGACAAAAACAGACTGCGTAGGTTTATGTGGCCACGTGGTGTGATATTCTGCGCGTGGTGCAACTGATGAGATGGCAGCGAATAGTTGGTGTCCAGAGGCATAAAATCGGCTTAAAAGCAAATCTAGTCGTTGTGTGCTCGCTATTGACATATAAATATGTCAGCTAGGAGAAAGGGAAGATTAACTCATTCTTCCCATTGTGCCGTGAGAGATAGGAGAAAGGGAAGATTAACTCTTTCTTCCCATTGTGTTGTGAGAGTCAGGAGAAAGGGAAGATTAACTCATTCTTCCCATTCAGCTGTGAGAGGTAGGAACAACGGAAGATTAACTCATTCGTCCCATTCTGCTGTGAGAGATAGGAGAAAGGGAAGATTAACTCATTCTTCCCATTGTGCTGTGAGAGATAGGAGAAAAGGAAGATTAACTCATTCTTCCCATTGTGCTGTGAGAGATAGGAGAAAGGGAAGATTAACTCATTCCTCCCATTGTGCTGTGCTGTGAGAGACAGGAGAAAAGGAAGATTAACTCATTCTTCCCATTCTGCTGTGAGAGATAGGAGAAAGGGAAGATTAACTCATTCTTCCTATTGTGCTGTGAGAGACAGGAGAAAAGGAAGATTAACTCATTCTTCCCATTCTGCCATGAGAGGTAGGAGAAAAGGAAGATTAACTCATTCTTCCTATTGTGCTGTGAGAGATAGGAGAAAAGGAAGATTAACTAATTCTTCACATTCTGCTGTGAGAGACAGGAGAAAGGGAAGATTAACTCATTCTTCCCATTGTGCTGTGAGAGACAGGAGAAAAGCAAGATTAATTCATTCTTCCCGTTGTGCTGTGAGAGGTAGGAGAATAGGAAAATTAACTCATTCTTCCCATTGTGCTGTGAGAGATAGGAGAAAAGGAAGATTAACTCATTCTTCCCATTGTGCTGTGAGATATAGGAGAAAAGGAATATTAACTCATTCTGCCCATTGTGCTGTGAGAGATAGGAGAAAAGGAAGATTAACTCATTCTTCCGATTGTGCTGTGAGAAGTAGGAGAACCGGAAGATTAACTCATTCTTCCCATTGTGCTGTGAGAGATAGGAGAAAAAGAAGATTACCTCATTCTTCCCATTGTGCTGTGAGATATAGGAGAAAAGCAAGATTAACTAATTCTTCCCATTCTGCTGTGAGAGAAAGGAGAGAATGAAGATTAACTCATTCTTCCCATTGTGCTGTGAGAGATAGGAGAAAGGGAGTATTAACTCATTCTTCCCATTCTGTTGTGAGAGATAGGAAAAAGGAAGATTAACCCATTCTTCCCATTTTGCTGTGAGAGATAGGAGAAAAGGAAGATTAACTCATTCTTTCCATTGTGCTGTGAGAGATAGGAGAAAAGGAAGATTAACTCATTCTTCCCATTGTGCTGTGAGAGATATGAGAAAAGGAAGATTAACTCATTCTTCCCATTGTGCTGTGAGAGATAGGAGAAAAGGAAGATTAACTCATTCTTCCCATTCTGCTGTGAGAGATGTGGAGAAAAGGAAGATTAACTCATTCTTCCCATTGTGCTGTGAGAGATAGGAGAAAAGGAAGATTAACTCATTCTTCGCATTGTGCTGTGTTTGCCCCTTGTTTGTGTTGGATGTAACTGCACTGTACATGTCTATTGGAGATCTGTGATATTTGCACACCTTACCACTACTTCTGATTTTTGCTTGTGGATTAGCTTTCCCTATTACCAGTGTCCCTCGCCATCAGCGGACCTACTCCAACTCTAGAAGCACTTGTAATTTACATCTTCAAGTCAAGGACGAGAAGCCAACATTTTAATTCAAGTGATCAATGTAGGGGTTGAAGCCGCTACCTCACATCAACACACCAGAAGTTTAAGTGCGAGCGCTCTTGACTATACGGCCATACTGACCTCTGACTTAGTCATGCTTGCTTGCTTGCGTTCGCTAGCTGTGAACTCCAGCGTGAAGTCCTGTATGTCGGATGAAGACATCCTGTTGTTAAACATCAGTGTGATGTCATACCGGACCTGAGGTTTGCGTGAGTATCCGTTGTCCCATGTCTGGCTTATTGGTGTGCAGACTGGTGGTTCCTCGCCGTGCAGGCAGATACTCTCGGACTTCGGAAGAATCAGCGATCCTACTACGTTAGCCAGAACCCCGAAGGGACCTGTTGTTCAGGACGCACGGCTAGGACGTGTTAGTAGGTCTTGGCCAGTATAGAACCTGGCCCTGGTGCCTTGGAAACACCTCTGTGTCCTTCCACTTGGTCATGATTGGTTGGATTTGGCAGCTCAAGTGTTCTACAGGACGAGGTAGCCTCACACCAACCCTCCTTGGTCAACTCTTATGATATGCTTGCTTGTTACAGTGTTACTATTCTTTGGTTCCCTTACGGGTCTCATCAACATATGGGACGTAAGTTTACACCTATCAACAATCAAACACTGAACAATTACTACATCCAAATGTCACTCTTTACTCTTTTTATTTTTAAACCAATAATCATACATATACTCAAAATATTACTCTTTTTTTTTGCTGGTCATGTGTCATAGGCTCATAATACTGTTACACAGGGTCTTCTCCTGTCGTGCATTCATAACCTGATTGCCAGATTTGAGACATGTTTATCACTTACTACACTTATCCTGCAAATACACCACTTTGTGTGCCTACCCACAAATCAGCCTTCTTCAGTGATGCCAACATTGTACACCCAGTGCATCATGATCAGTCTAATTCTCAGAGCATATTTATCTTGGCTGAGAGAAAGCCAGCCCCTTTCTCGATTTGTTTTATGTATGTCACTATCATTATACCAACTGTTCACCATACAAAGGCACATGTACATCCTGCAAAGTCTTCTTGACACCCTATCCACAGTATATGGAACCACATTCCTGCACATGTCCTGGGGATGCCAGCTCTTCCTCGTGGCTATTTCTATTTTGCTGCAAGCATGATCTCCTCTCCGCTTGCCCTGTCTCTGCTGTGGAGTACAATCCAGCGTGACATCTTATACTAACTACCACCAGCAACTATTGTTGCCATGTTTCTGTGGAGCTAGAACTTCAGGTGATGTTTCTAAATCCTAGAGACCACTACATGTATGCCGATGACCCCATAAGTAGTATAGAGGGTTCTCCAGACCCCACTTTTTTACGAGGGCGAGGGCGAGGGCTAGGCGGAATGGGTTTATGAAGAAAATATGTCGAAACTTTTTCGTGGGAACGGTTTTTTGTCTGGTGAGGGAATTTTTGAGAGCGGTTTTTTTTGGCGGCGAACGATTTTACTTCGCCTTCGTGGTGGGTGTGATTGATGGGTGTAATTAAGGTAAAAGTCTGGAAAGCGAAGAGGGGTATATATTTTAGAAAGGAGTCTATGTGTGCGTGGTGATGTATAAAGGGTGTGATGAGTCGTGGTTATACTCGACGAAGTAAGAGATGGGTACTGAACAAGGAGGTGTAGTGATGTATAAAGGGTGTGATGGGTCGTTCTATTCATGGGGTGGGTATACGGTGGTGGCGTAGAATATTTTAGAAAGGAGTCTATGTATGCGTGGTGATGTATAAAGGGTGTGATGGGTATATGATGGTGGTGTATATAAATGTGTGGGTAGTGATACACAAGGGTGGTATATTCACGATTACAAAGGAAATCTTATAAAGTTATAATGGGTATGGTGGTAAGGTGTATTAGTGATCAAGTAGGAGTGATATAGGGGTGGTCATAAATATAATAAGAAGTGTTCGCAATTACACACTGGTCAACCAGTGGTGTGGTCAAGTAAGGGTCAAGTAGTCAAGTAGGAAATTTTAGGGAAAAGTGATTGTAATGAGATGGTGATGATTAAAGAGTGGTAAATTAGAGGTCAAGCAGTGGTCAAGCAGGGGTCAAGTGGTCAAGTAAGGAAAATTTTAGGGAAAATTGGTCGTAGTGACATGGTAATGCTTAAAAGGTGGTAAATTAGTGGTCAAGTAGTGGTCAAGCAGTGGTCAAGTAGTGGTCAAGTGGTCGAGTGACCACTTAAATTGTAGAGGACGATGTGCCTAAGATTATGGTAGTGATTAAGGTGATCGATGACGTGGTCAAGCAGTGGTCAAGCAGTGGTCAAGCAGTCAAGTAAGGAAATTGTAGGGGAAAGTACGTATAGTGCAATGGTGATGGGTAAAGTGAGGAGGAATCAATAGTAGTGATAATAGTACTACCAATATTATCGACAAGAATATTAGCTGGTACGTTATTATTATAATATATTTTTGTGAGGTGTGTAAACATCATACAAAGAGGGTCATACAAACACACATACAAATACAAAGACAAGCACACAAAAAAACACCCATACTATTACTACTGTCATCACAACTATACACACACACACACACACACACACAGACAAACATAAGACACAGACACACTTGTACATACAGACACAGACAACCCATACTATTACTACTGTCATCACAACTATACACACTTGATACACTTGTACATAAGACCTACAAACTCAAAGACACACCCAAAACATTACTACTGGTACCTCAACCAATACAGATACAATTACCCATAAGACTAAACTATACAAACCACATACCCCTTTTGGTAAAGAACGCGGATGTCCGAGACAGCCCCTACGTCATCACCGCCATGTGCAAAAGTCATTAAGTGGTAGCATGAGTCATCGGTTTGTGGGAAGCAGGCGGGCTGCGTGAGAATAGCTTGTCTACAAAATTGCTACGTCAGCTACGTAGGGTGCAGACCCAGTGTATAAAATAGAAGGCGTCTCTTGTGAGCACAGTACCAGTTCACGGGCTGACTTGGGTATCTACAGAGGTGCTTCAGGCTGGTGTAAGCAGTGTTCGTGTCATCGGCAGATATTGTTCACGTACTGACTTGGCTACAGCAGTGAAACAGGTTGGTGTGAACGTTATTCGTGTAGTAAGCAGATATTTTTCACGTAGTGACTTGGCTACAGCAGTGAAACAGGTTGGTGTGAGCCTTATTCGTTTCATCGGCCTCTGATAAAACATTGAAACATTGTATACACCAGAGCATTTTTTCGGATTGTAAGAAAGAAAAAACAGTTTATCGATATGACCACCAGATCTACTTTCACGTGTTCAGTGTGCGACAAAGCCTATTGTGATAAGTATACCCTTAATCGTCACATTCGGACCATTCACGAGGGGAAAGACCAAGTATATCCCTGTCAGTTATGTGATAAGGTGTATAATACGAACGATGGCCTACAAAAACACAAACGAATACGTCATCAGCCACGTATGAATACACCAAACACTGCAATACCAGAGACGACAGCACCACCTGTCTATTTACACCAGCATCGTAGTCTAAGTCAAGTACCAGACTGCCACCACTGTACCTTCAATGATAACCTTACCCGCCATAATGGGAACATTCACAGTGATTATCCCTGTCAGATACGTACCAATCTATACAATTCGAACCTACAACGGTACTTACAGCACCAGACATCACGAGAAAGGATGACACCCTTAGACACCCTGGCAACACCTCCACTCATAGTAGCAGAGGATATCCAACCAAATGATAGAGACAGCTTGGCAACCCTTAAGGCGTACTGCAAGGACCTATCGCTTATGCTACCCAATCAAGTGGTAGTATTAGAAAAAAAGTATCGACCACCGCTATCGGGTGGTTTTGGTATGATAAAAAGAAGTATTCAGATATCTTGTATGATATCTCAAACATGTCTTTATTCTGGATCCGAAACAAATAAGGTATGTGTGATGACTTCGACAACAACAGTGTTTTGATAGTCAACCAGCAGAGCCCAGAAGAATGAAGATCACTAATCCAGAACTTTTTGGTTTTTCACTAAGCATCTATGTCATTGATTGTTTCTTATATATCTAAACTGTTTTTCTTATATCTCTAAACTGTTTTTCACTACTCATGTATGTCATTGATTTTTTTTTTCTTACGATATATCTCTAAACTGTTTTTCACTACTCATGTATGTCATTGATTTTTTTTTTCTTACGATATATCTCTAAACTGTTTTTCACTAAGCATCTGTCATTGATTTTTTTTTTTTCTTACGATATATCTCTAAACTGTTTTTCACTAATCATGTATGTAATTGATTTTTTTTTCTTATATCACTAAAGTGTTTTGATGAATAATACATTCTTTGATATATTGAAACCAAGTTTTTTTGTTGATTTTCTCTATTGGTTTTGTTTTCGGTGGTGGAGATCAGAGCTTACATTACCAGACAAAGTCTTAGAAGAAGTTATGGCAAATACAGAACAGTCAAATGTATAAAACCTAGGAAAAAATAACCAAAGGCGAAAAGGCCTAAAGAGAGAAATGTCTCGACCAAGCTTATAAAAATCTAGGAAAAAATAACCAAATATGAAAAACAGCGTCCAAAGACAGAAATATTTCAACTAAACTTATAAATAAGTCACCAAAGGGGAAAAGGTCAAGTACAGAAATATCTATGGGAAAAGTAAGTCCACAAAACTAAGGGGAAAAAAAAAAAAAAAAAAAAAAAAAATGTAACTTCGGTAGTCAAATGTGTCTTATCTGAAAAGACGCTATCAATGTCACCCCTTTCCTTGTTTTACTTTACCAAAGACCTTCACCGTATCTGGTACAGAAACCCTTATACACCACTCATCTCTCCACAGTCTTGGTTGCTTTCTAATACAAAGTGGTCACCAAGAACTTCAAACCTCCATTGTACACGTGCTCCATTGAAACACCCATGACAGTTAACAACATGTATGGCCATGCAATCTGTGAGTCCATCGGGGATAGTTCATCCGAGTATTCCAAAAGATCCATTTCCCATGGCTGACATCTTCAACTTGCTATAACACAACTTATTCTAATATACACTTTACATGAAATGTCCCAAATTTAGGCTCTATTAAAGAATACGTAATGAGATACACAAAGACACCAAGAACATATCATACAAAACAATTCACAAATTAAAACTTAAACCATATCAGATGAACCACCCAACAAGTACTACACAAATATATAATAAGGAAACACATGACACATAGAGCTTACAGACAAATCACTAGGAGTCAAACAAATTTTGCTTCTTGTACTGTAGAATTCTACCAACACTTCTTTCCTATCACCAAAACTAAACATCTACCACACAACCACTGGTCATTTGTTAGTGAAAACCATTACACCAGTCCAAATTTGTGACTCGTAGAATCTACACTCACACTGTCGTATCTGTAGTATGGGTCTGCGATCAGAGATTCTTCTATAGAATCACATTGTAATCCTAACTTTGACACTTGTTTTAAAACGTTTTAACCTACTTGTGTAAAACTTTTTTCACCTTCCATTCATCAGGCACAATGACAGCTTTAATTGATATACGGACATCGTGGTCAGAAGATGAAGATTGTTGTGAAGATGACAGTGAATTGCAGGAGGATGATTCTGGCTTCTTCACACCAGCTTTATCATTAGACATTTTGTTCTGTCAGAAACCTACTCGTGGCACCCAGCCAGCTTTAGCTGTACCAGAGACAACCTTTGCTTGGGGTGATGATTCGTCTTCAGATGAAGATATTGACCTTTTGGCTAGTAGTCATGCCCCAGAGTCTCTCAAGAAAATTAATGTGACGTGGAACGAAAAATATCCTACTGATGGTGTCCGAAGGTGTTCGTCTTCAACGAATAAGGTGTGTATGGGTAGTAATGATCATAGTTCACATGCGTATTTTTGTAAACATGACCAATACCGAAAACCTATGTGTTATACATGTTTTCTATGTACATCTCTCTATACTACAAACCATCAGTGACTATACCTTTACCTTTTCTCAAGACGTGACCAATAGAATGTCGACAGTCTGTTTTTTAGTGGAATTTACCACTTCTCATCATGAATTTTTACTGTTTTTTCTTTACTGAAGTAGTAGGTAGTCTTGTAAGTTTCAATGTGTTTTATTTACCTCCACAGGTTAATTTTGCACCAGAACCTCACTTCTTGACAATCCATACTGTTGGCACCGAAGAACGCAATGGTAACTGGCATCATGTAATCAGAGAACGTGAGAATTTTGAAAGCCGTATACTAGACTTGGAAAAAATCTTGAACCCAGTCTTGAGGGACAACCACAGAAGAAAAGTCATCGAACAAAGGACAGCAGTGAAGAAGGCAGATATAGTCTAATTACCATGTTTCTCTCTGCCCTATTAAAAGAGTTATAACCAGAAATACAACTAGTATGCATTTCCTTAATGTCGTTGGCGAGGGTATGAGTATTATGTTGGACAAATGACCAGTGGTTGTGTGGTAGATGTTTAGTTTTGGTGATAGGAAAGAAGTGTTGGTAGAATTCTACAGTACAAGAAGCAAAATTTGTTTGACTCCTAGTGATTTGTCTGTAAGCTCTATGTGTCATGTGTTTCCTTATTATATATTTGTGTAGTACTTGTTGGGTGGTTCATCTGATATGGTTTAAGTTTTAATTTGTGAATTGTTTTGTATGATATGTTCTTGGTGTCTTTGTGTATCTCATTACGTATTCTTTAATAGAGCCTAAATTTGGGACATTTCATGTAAAGTGTATATTAGAATAAGTTGTGTTATAGCAAGTTGAAGATGTCAGCCATGGGAAATGGATCTTTTGGAATACTCGGATGAACTATCCCCGATGGACTCACAGATTGCATGGCCATACATGTTGTTAACTGTCATGGGTGTTTCAATGGAGCACGTGTACAATGGAGGTTTGAAGTTCTTGGTGACCACTTTGTATTAGAAAGCAACCAAGACTGTGGAGAGATGAGTGGTGTATAAGGGTTTCTGTACCAGATACGGTGAAGGTCTTTGGTAAAGTAAAACAAGGAAAGGGGTGACATTGATAGCGTCTTTTCAGATAAGACACATTTGACTACCGAAGTTACATTTTTTTTTTTTTTTTTAATTTTATTTTATTTTTTTTTCTTTTTCTTAGTTTTGTGGACTTACTTTTCCCATAGCTATTTCTGTACTTGACCTTTTCCCCTTTGGTGACTTATTTATAAGTTTAGTTGAAATATTTCTGTCTTTGGACGCTGTTTTTCATATTTGGTTATTTTTTCCTAGATTTTTATAAGCTTGGTCGAGACATTTCTCTCTTTAGGCCTTTTCGCCTTTGGTTATTTTTTCCTAGGTTTTATACATTTGACTGTTCTGTATTTGCCATAACTTCTTCTAAGACTTTGTCTGGTAATGTAAGCTCTGATCTCCACCACCGAAAACAAAACCAATAGAGAAAATCAACAAAAAAACTTGGTTTCAATATATCAAAGAATGTATTATTCATCAAAACTCTTTAGTGATATAAGAAAAAAAAAATCAATTACATACATGATTAGTGAAAAACAGTTTAGAGATATATCGTAAGAAAAAAAAAAAAAAATCAATGACATAGATGCTTAGTGAAAAACAGTTTAGAGATATATCGTAAGAAAAAAAAAAAATCAATGACATACATGAGTAGTGAAAAACAGTTTAGAGATATATCGTAAGAAAAAAAAAATCAATGACATACATGAGTAGTGAAAAACAGTTTAGAGATATAAGAAAAACAGTTTAGATATATAAGAAACAATCAATGACATAGATGCTTAGTGAAAAACCAAAAAGTTCTGGATTAGTGATCTTCATTCTTCTGGGCTCTGCTGGTTGACTATCAAAAACACTGTTGTTGTCGAAGTCATCACACATACCTTATTTGTTTCGGATCCAGAATAAAGACATGTTTGAGATATCATACAAGATATCTGAATACTTCTTTTTATCATACCAAAACCACCCGATAGCGGTGGTCGATACTTTTTTCTAATACTACCACTTGATTGGGTAGCATAAGCGATAGGTCCTTGCAGTACGCCTTAAGGGTTGCCAAGCTGTCTCTATCATTTGGTTGGATATCCTCTGCTACTATGAGTGGAGGTGTTGCCAGGGTGTCTAAGGGTGTCATCCTTTCTCGTGATGTCTGGTGCTGTAAGTACCGTTGTAGGTTCGAATTGTATAGATTGGTACGTATCTGACAGGGATAATCACTGTGAATGTTCCCATTATGGCGGGTAAGGTTATCATTGAAGGTACAGTGGTGGCAGTCTGGTACTTGCGTTAGACTACGATGATGGTGTAAATAGACAGGTGGTGCTGTCGTCTCTGGTATTGCAGTGTTTAATGTATTCATACGTGGCTGATGACGTATTCGTTTGTGTTTTTGTAGGCCATCGTTCGTATTATACACCTTATCACATAACTGACAGGGATATACTTGGTCTTTCCCCTCGTGAATGGTCCGAATGTGACGATTAAGGGTATACTTATCACAATAGGCTTTGTCGCACACTGAACACGTGAAAGTAGATCTGGTGGTCATATCGATAAACTGTTTTTTCTTTCTTACAATCCGAAAAAATGTTCTGGTGTATACAATGTTTCAATGTTTTATCAGAGGCCGATGAAACGAATAAGGCTCACACCAACCTGTTTCACTGCTGTAGCCAAGTCACTACGTGAAAAATATCTGCTTACTACACGAATAACGTTCACACCAACCTGTTTCACTGCTGTAGCCAAGTCAGTACGTGAACAATATCTGCCGATGACACGAACACTGCTCACACCAGCCTGAAGCACCTCTGTAGATACCCAAGTCAGCCCGTGAACTGGTACTGTGCTCACAAGAGACGCCTTCTATTTTATACACTGGGTCTGCACCCTACGTAGCTGACGTAGCAATTTTGTAGACAAGCTATTCTCACGCAGCCCGCCTGCTTCCCACAAACCGATGACTCATGCTACCACTTAATGACTTTTGCACATGGCGGGTGATGACGTAGGGGCTGTCTCGGACATCCGCGTTCTTTACCAAAAGGGGTATGTGGTTTGTATAGTTTAGTCTTATGGGTAATTGTATCTGTATTGGTTGAGGTACCAGTAGTAATGTTTTAGGTGTGTCTTTGAGTTTGTAGGTCTGTATGTACAAGTGTATCAAGTGTGTATAGTTGTGATGACAGTAGTAATAGTATGGGTTGTCTGTGTCTGTATGTACAAGTGTGTCTGTGTCTTTGTGTTTGTCTGTGTGTGTGTGTGTGTGTGTGTGTGTGTGTGTATAGTTGTGATGACAGTAGTAATAGTATGGGTGTTTTTTGTGTGTGCTTGTCTTTGTATTTGTATGTGTGTTTGTATGACCCTCTTTGTATGATGTTTACACACCTCACAAAAATATATTATAATAATAACGTACCAGCTAATATTCTTGTCGATAATATTGGTAGTACTATTATCACTACTATTGATTCCTCCTCACTTTACCCATCACCATTGCACTATACGTACTTTCCCCTACAATTTCCTTACTTGACTGCTTGACCACTGCTTGACCACTGCTTGACCACGTCATCGATCACCTTAATCACTACCATAATCTTAGGCACATCGTCCTCTACAATTTAAGTGGTCACTCGACCACTTGACCACTACTTGACCACTGCTTGACCACTACTTGACCACTAATTTACCACCTTTTAAGCATTACCATGTCACTACGACCAATTTTCCCTAAAATTTTCCTTACTTGACCACTTGACCCCTGCTTGACCACTGCTTGACCTCTAATTTACCACTCTTTAATCATCACCATCTCATTACAATCACTTTTCCCTAAAATTTCCTTACTTGACTACTTGACCCTTACTTGACCACACCACTGGTTGACCAGTGTGTAATTGCGAACACCTCTTATTATATTTATGACCACCCCTATATCACTCCTACTTGATCACTAATACACCTTACCACCATACCCATTATAACTTTATAAGATTTCCTTTGTAATCGGTGAATATACCACCCTTGTGTATCACTACCCACACATTTATATACACCACCATCATATACCCATCACACCCTTTATACATCACCACGCATACATAGACTCCTTTCTAAAATATTCTACGCCACCACCGTATACCCAACCCATGAATAGAACGACCCATCACACCCTTTATACATCACTACACCTCCTTGTTCAGTAACCACCATATACCCAGCACACCCTTTATACGTCACTACACCTCCTTGTTCAGTACCCATCTCTTACTTCGTCGAGTATAACCACGACCCATCACACCCTTTATACATCACCACGCACACATAGACTCCTTTCTAAAATATATACCCCTCTTCGCTTTCCAGACTTTTACCTTAATTACACCCATCAATCACACCCACCACGAAGGCGAAGTAAAATCGTTCGCCGCCAAAAAAACCCGCTCTCAAAAATTCCCTCACCAGACAAAAAACCGTTCCCACGAAAAAATTTCGACATATTTTCTTCATAAACCCATTCCGCCTAGCCCTCGCCCTCGCCCTCGTAAAAAAGTGGGGTCTGGAGAACCCTCTATACTACTCCCATATTCTCAACAGCTCAAGTTCACTGTTCTACCTTGGTGGGCTGGCTATTGGATAAGCCTGAGACAATTATGGTTGGTTTGAACTTGGATGTGAGATTGATTAGTTTTTGGGCTTTTGCTTGAGTCAGAGACTTTGCTTTGCAGGCATAGACATTGAACATCCTATAATCTCATTGTATCAACCCAACTCCTCATTCTGGTTTTCCTATAGCCAGCACAAGACTTACTCCACAACCTCGCCCAGTCATTTTTATGCCTGGGTTCTTCTGTCCCTTTAGCCTGTAGACCTAACAGTTTAAGGCTAAAGCACATCATAGGCGGTGTCATGGCCCGAATGACAGCCAGATAGAGTTAAAAGAGTAAGCAAGTGCACCAGAACAGGGAATTAGACGAAGCAAGGAAATAAGCACAAGAAAGCACTTGGACGGAACAAAGGTGACGTCACAAGTGCGTAGATTGACAAGCAAACGGTTGTCGTGTCGTCAGTGAGTGATTAGCCGGCCAAGACGCAAGACATGTTTTAGGCTCCTGCCTTCGTGGACGCAAGACACAAGTTCCTGGCTGTTGCCAGCTTACGGTTTGAAAGATCTGAGTGATGCTTCTTAACAGGTAATACCAAACGGTTCGTTATTAGAGCACGCGAGGAGGTTGGGGTCATGTTGCTTACACCTAGACACATCGACACTACCACACAGGCGAGTTCACACTCCGCTGCCCAATAGTCCACCCAATTGTGTAAGGTTGATTTGTAAGACTCAGGCGTGAATGAGAGTAGCATGTGACGGACTGAAGCCTTGATCATCCTCTGCATTCTGTAACGTTTCATGATGCTTACCGACAATAAAGAAGTTGTCGTTCTCCTCATATGGTGTGATGGACTTGTTGATGGACTGACGTGAGTTGTGCTGTCATGTTTGAGTAGATAGTCAGCAGCCAAACCCAAGACACAACAGCCCCTAACATCCAGAATCGTGACATGGTGGCCTGTCCGGTTGAAAGTTTGAACCGAGAGGATCGTTTGGGAATTATATGAGTTATCATTGAAAGAAGGATTGAAGGTCATTCCAACCGTGCAAGAATACAATACAGATTGACGCAATAATACATCACAATAATACATACATTGTTGTTCAAGAGGATCACGCCGGTTTGACAAGGCTACAAACCAGGTGGCGTATCCCCGTTGTTAATTTGCGTTATAAAGAGGAGAACTGTTTTAGTCATCATGTGTGTCCAGTTGAATACCAGTGACTCTGTTACTGTCATAACGGATTATAAAGTCTAGGCAGCTAGAACGTTGTATTAGAAATGATTAGGGAATTGTGAAAGTATCATCGTATTGTGCCGCAAAGCAGGGAGTACAATATCGTTTCAATTGTCACCTTTCCACGGAGCTCTTGGCTATCAATGATATATTGTTGTACAGGGAGCTTAATTTTAACTCATATGTGTCGGTATTAGGAGATTTTCATAACGGATTGAATCAGAAGTGGTTCTATTAAGGGAATCACATTGTTGCAGTTTGGGTTGACGAGCCCCAGATCGATTTTCTGAAAATCCGCGGATCCATTCCTTGAAGAATCATGGATCGATTGTTTGAGGTTCACAGGTCCATTATCTTGTGAAACAGCTGCACCCCGCGTTGGTGACATCGTACATTATAGCCATCGAACACTATTATTGTATGCTGTTCAAGTTATTAATACTGAGCGGAAGTTTTCGGGGTTATCAACGTCGAGTGTATTGTCCTGGTGTGTGTTGACACAGCATTACAAGATATTGCTCAACCAAATGGCTACATTTGGGAACAAATAACACCTACATCAGTCACGCTCCTTCAAAGGCTGATCACGGGCAACCTGCCTAAGGTGTTATTCTCGTAACTTCAAGTATTTCAGAATTTTTTTGTGGTAACCTGCGACAGCTCAACGTTTTCAACAAGAACGGAAACCTCAGTTTGGCAGACTCATCTATTGGAGAGATTGTTTGCTACGATTATTAATGCTGTGGGATGTTTTCGACGAAACAGTTAAGACAAGTATCTGAAGAAGCAAATATCGGAAGGATCAAGATTTTGGGTAATCTGTAACTTTGTTCATCAGTCGCAAACAATAAATGGGTTCGGCTGAGGTATTTTAGTTTTCAACGCCTCGTTGGAACTGAATCAACGCAATCGGCTCCTTTTTGAAACGACGGAATCCTCGGGAACGCTGTACAAATTTTTATTGGTCAACGCTGGAATCCTCAGGAACGCTGTACCAAAATTTTTATTGTCAACGCTGGAATCCTCAGGAACGCTGTACAAAATTTTTATTGGTCAACGCTGGAATCCTCAGGAGGTCGGAAGTGTGAGGCCGAAGAATCGTGTCTGACATTTGTCGAGTTTGAGGACAATTTTGTTGGTCTACAATCCATATCAGATACGAGCGGGACTTTCTGACATTCCAATCTAACACATTGATGGGAGAAATCGCCGTGTTTTATGAGCTAAGTAAACGTTTGTGGTCTTTCATTTAGTTAAGTGGCAGTCATTGATATTGTAATATTACACAAATTTTATTCTTTTCTAATTCACTCATGTCTTCCATTACGTCATAAGCGCGATACATAATTTGGTGCGATAGTGTGCTAGACTTTCTTAAGTTTGCATGCGCATTATTTTAGGTGTGTTTTTTTTTATCAGGATAATGATTTCCATTCTTAATTTTACGTAGTTAAAGAACGTTAACTCTGTCTATACTTTCTTTGCTGAGCTACTGTTCTTAATTAGTGAAACAATATTATCTTGGTATTTTTTTTTTGCTTTGGAATTAGTACAACTAGTCTTTGCTATATTTTTTAATTGTGGGTTCATTTATTCGATGTTCGGTGTATAGACTTTATTACTTTTGCGCTGAAATCTTTCCGAGGTACTAAATTCTTTGGTGTTTGGTGTTTCCAAGGTTTATATAAGTTATAAGAGTTTAGTGTGCGGATTTCTATTTATTTATTTATTTATTTAAAAATTTTTAACTCTGTTTAGTTGGTCTATATGAAGTGCATATCTTGTTGTCTATAAATGGTTCTGCAAACTTTGCGTTAGTCATAGTAGAGAATTTCTTGCGGGCAAGCAAACTAATTTTTGCTGTCTTCTTTGACTTTGTCGGCGTGAACTTTCATTTTGTGATTTACAGAACTGTTGTGCGAAATTTCTGTCTACATTTCTGATTTATAATTATTATAAAATAATACTGTTTCATTGTTGTGTCTAATGATTATAAGCCTGTATACTTTTGGTACTGAACTTCTCTCTACAGTTCTTACAGGTGACAATTATTGAATATTAGTGAAACATAGCAACATGTCGAGGCTACAAAACTTTCTACAAATATATGAAAACTAACACAGTGTTCATAATCGAGAATGACGAAGACATAGAAGACACTCTCATTACTGAACAGGCATTGGTCAATGGAGTAGCAACGACGTGTATTAGGGACACTAGTTCAGTTATTGCAGGAGTTGATCACAAACTGATCAACGAAAGGGATTACACAGGGAATAGTATTGGTTGTAGAACATTCGGGGGTACTGTAGAAATATACAAGACCGCGTGGGTTATGATTGAATGCCCGTATTACGAATGAGTAGAATATGTGCAGCGGTATTACAAACCCGGGTGTTGGGTTAATAATTGGTAATATCCCGAAGGCCAGGGATTTCGTTCGGAAAGTGGCCATTGAACATAAACTTGACAAGACACTCACAAGAACCCAAGTTCAAATGACGCATAAAGAAGAAGAAAATACACAAGTTAAGCAGGTTATATCAACTGCTGATGAACATGATGTAACACAAAAGACTAATAGCACAACAGAAAAGAAGTGTATAAAACATGTCAAACGGGATTATATGTCTTTAGATGATATCTTTCTCAAACATCCCAAAAGGAAACCAAAAGTTACATACACTAGTTGTTGCACGAAAAAGGTACATGCTCAACACGCAAGGCCCATTAAACAATCAAAATGGGATCTAATTGCCGTGGTCATTGCTCAGATCATAACCGTGGTTAAACCGATTATATCACAGGGTATAGGCGTCGTCATAAACATGTACACACGAACAAGAGGATATCTTATTTGTACCAGTACAAACATGTACGTGCAAGTCAAAACAAACGGGTTAAACTGTTGTGTACAAACAAAAAGATATTTTAGGAACTTGATGGGTAAAGACAAAGAGCATTACAGTAGGCTGACTACACTTGCCTACTTTGACCTCTGGTACAGACTTACCAAACATACGTCAGGGCAGCATATGCAGGACACATGGTACACAAGAGTGAAAACTATACCATTATTCCAGGCAACAGAATTACAATATACAGATGTTGGCGTACGCGCAGAAGAGAGATTCTATAGGTTTGAAACAGAAAGAAAGAAAGAAGAAAATGTATAAAAGGAACAATATAAAGGAAAATAAATTGGGATGAATGTCAATGTTAGGTAATTAGATAAACACATAGTACAGTACAGACACATTAGGGTATTACAAAAGAAGTGGTTCTGATTTTCGCACACAGTTAAAATCACAAGTACTAAATTCCCTTTTACAGTTCTTGTCTACAATTAGTATTTAGTATGGGTTAGATGTAGAAAATATTTTCTTTTCAGCACTTCATTAAGATAGGTATAGATGCAGGTTGGACTACATCAGAAAGAATGGCCTGAGCCAAAATAATTTTGATACATAAACATGTGTACTGTTCAAAAGGTTTTACACTAGAATTGGTCTGGATTTGTCCAGTAGAAAATTAACAGCTGGTGTAAACATCTGGCGAAGAGAAATTCGCAAAATGATATATGGATTACAACGTGTGGCGACGAAGTCGCTGCCCATAATATGTTCTTATCGCGTTTGGCAGCCCTCTGGCATATGACATGGGTAATTGTTATGTGATGGAGGTCTTCCTATGCGAATTGTTGAACATATGATAGAAAAGACAACTAATCGCTGTTGTGGGTATGGGTTATTGACACATAACAGGGATTTTGTTGTAGGTAGGTGTGGTTATTAATAGTAGTTAAAACTGATAACAGCATGGAGATCATGCAACAGTGGAGCTCTATTGTTGGTGTGTGTATGGGTTAATGACACACGACTATAGTATTGATACAGTGAGGCATGGTTTCAATGAATTTCGTTTATATTTTCTGCTGAATGAATTTTGCTAACCTTGCGTATGTTGTGGTCGTATTGTCATCATGATTATTTTTATAAGATGTTATGTTGTCTACTGTTTTCATTGTCTTGTTCATATTCATGATCAATTTTTTTTGGTTAGATGTGTATAAATGAGTATCTTTATCCAGAACTTATGCCCAAATAGACTTGTTAATAGCGGGCATGGCTAAATTTACATAGTTTTCTAAATCATATCTGCTAATACTAAATAAATAATATCAGATACCAGATACCAATGGCAGAAGATTCAATACACATCACCACATTCGCAACACCACTGGGAGTATATGAATTCCTTTATCTTCCTGTTGGTCTTCAGAACTCTCATTCATCTTTTATCAAGGATGATGTGTCTATTACTAGGGACATTACAGACATTGCATCCTACATCGGCGTCTTACATTGATATCCATACCACGGAGATAGTACATCATGCGAATATTCTAAGACAGGTGTTTTTCTCGCATTCGAATGTTTGGTCTTACGGTGAAGCAGAGTAAAACTGAAATTGCATTTCAGGAAATACAATTTTTGGGACATAGAATTTCAAAAGGTTTCTTGTACACTGATCCGAACATTGTTACAAAAATTCTTAACATTAGTTCCCCCAAAACAAAAAAAGAGGTTAGAGCATTGCTTGGTCTTATTAATTACTATCAGAAATTTATAAGGAACTTTGCTGGAATGACCGCTAAATTGTAAGAACTTCTTAAAAAAGATCAACCAAATAAAATTCAATGGTCGGAAGAACATGAGAAAATTCGTCAAGAAATAAAATCATTATTTAGTTCCACCAATTCTCAGAATTCCAGACATGTCAAAAGACTTTGTGGTACAGACAGATGCCAGCTCACATGCTATATCTGCGATCTTATTACAAGAATATAAGGGTTTGTTGCATCCAATTTTATATTCCAGTCGGAAATTAAATCAAACTCAACGGAGGTATGCGATTACTGAATTGGAGGCACTGTCTGTGGTGGAGGCAGTTAAGAAATTTGAAAAATATCTTTTAGGGAAAAAGTGTTTGGTTATTTCAGACAGCATGCCATTGAAAATTTTTAAGGAGGGATCTCCGAAAAACGCGCGTATACACAGATGGTCTTTACTTTTGCAGAATTTTGATTTCATTGTTGCCCATATTTCGGGAAGTAAAAATAATTTAGCAGATTTACTAAGTCGATTATAAACACTCTATGTGAATAAAATATGCTTTTGTTGTTAATTTTAATTTGTGGTATTGGAGTAAAGAGGCTAAATGAGAAGATTATAATGTCTAAATATAATCTTACTTTATTATGACTGTAGCTTACTTTTGAAACAACACATATATCGAAACAACTGTTTGAATATAAATAAGTCACTTGTTGTTATTAATATTGCAGATAGCAAGATAAACAAGTACGCCAGTGCGTGATCACATAGTCTTATGTACGAGGAAATGGACAAGAACTAGTGCAAAGGCTGTATTTAATGTGATACAGGATATTAGACGATTTTGCAATGCGACATTTGGACGTGTTCTTTAATTATTTTGTGTTATAGTCTGAAAAGAAAAACAATATGTAAATTCTTTCAGTATTAGGTAGAAAAGCAAATGATGATTGATAGTTAAACCACTAATAGTATAAATTTACTAGAGAAGTGATATTAATTTTAATTTTATTGTTATAATTTTATCAATTATTATAATTGTTGATATTTATTATTTCGCAGTTAAGGATAAGTACATACTTATTTGTTGTGTGCTGTGTTTATATCATCATCAATAAAAAGAATTTAGATGTGTTATTTCATGACGGATGAATGTAGAGATGGATGAATGAAAAAGAGTTTATACAAATACACATACTTAAAATCAGACATAGTTAGAAAGTCAACATTACAATTATGAGGACTAAGAGCAGATATGAGATATAGTTGTAAGATTAAATTGCCAATATCGACATTGCATGACGGAAAGAGATGTTAACTTAGAGTGAAGTTGACATCTTACATCTCTGAAATTGATGGGGATCAGCTATTGATTTCTTTTGACTCAGAAGGTCGTTGGGTTCACAGCATAGAAGTGCATTTTGTTTCACCGAAGATACTCAAGGGTTACAGAGGTCTGAGGTAATTTTTGTCAAGGGGTCAGCATGAAACGCGAAAACGGCACTTTAATTATAGTGTCCGGCGGTGTTTGAACCTTGCTTCTTTTGTTGCAAGTAGTCTATCATGATAACGCGAGAACATCTTGATGATCATTTCTTTGGAATGTATGAGGTGGCGGTGATTGGGACTTGTGGGGTTTAATTCAATGTCTGAAGTCCACACGATCTATATTGTCTTAAGATGACATACTGAGTTCCAGAGATGACAGATTTGTAATCGATCATGACTTACAGTAATTTACGTCATATCCATCATTGGCATACAGGTCGAAGTAAAGTAAGAATAGGAAAATGTAGGGACATTTTTTTATGGAGGGGGAATAATAGCTGTCATGGCCCGAATGACTGCCAGATAGAGTTAAAAGAGTAAGCAAGTGCACCAGAACAGGGAATTAGACGAAGCAAGGAAATAAGCACAAGAAAGCACTTGGACGGAACAAAGGTGACGTCACAAGTGCGTAGATTGACAAGCAAACGGTTGTCGTGTCGTCAGTGAGTGATTAGCCGGCCAAGACGCAAGACATGTTTTAGGCTCCTGCCTTCGTGGACGCAAGACACAAGTTCATGGCTGTTGCCAGCTTACGGTTTGAAAGATCTGAGTGATGCTTCTTAACAGGTAATACCAAACGGTTCGTTATTAGAGCACGCGAGGAGGTTGGGGTCATGTTGCTTACACCTAGACACATCGACACTACCCACACAGGCGAGTTCACACTCCGCTGCCCAATAGTCCACCCAATTGTGTAAGGTTGATTTGTAAGACTCAGGCGTGAATGAGAGTAGCATGTGACGGACTGAAGCCTTGATCATCCTCTGCATTCTGTAACGTTTCATGATGCTTACCGACAATAAAGAAGTTGTCGTTCTCCTCATATGGTGTGATGGACTTGTTGATGGACTGACGTGAGTTGTGCTGTCATGTTTGAGTAGATAATCAGCAGCCAAACCCAAGACACAACAGCCCCTAACATCCAGAATCGTGACAGGCGGAGAGGAAAATAAAATATTATTAAATATATCCGCTTGCGCCTTCTTCTGCAATGACTGCTTGTTATAATCTCACACAAATTTAAACTGGCGACTTGGTCGCTACGAAGTGTGCACCACAATCACAATCAATATTATTATTAACAATATCAGATCATCTTAAAATATTAAATACGAAATATGTTATTAATTTTTACAATTAACGTTAAATCTGTTATCATCATTTTAACAAATTCAGATCTTTTAAGCCAAGGACTTATCGTAATCAGAACTTAATCACTATCGCATCAAATTTAATTAGTTTTATAATAGCTTAATAACTTAGGCCAGTTCAGCCTTGGGGAGCGACTGGCCGAGTGGCTAGAATGTCGGGATCTCATTCGGGAGATCCGGGTTGGAATCCTCGGTAAGGTGTGGAATGTTTTCTGTTGAAGGCAAAAAGAAAACTCAAACCTGCACAATTCGCTGCCACTGCACTAGCCAGGCGGTCTTAATTCCTCAGGCTCAAGACACCACCCCCCCCCCCCCCCCCCGTCCTACACCGCAAGGTACTCTAGGCAGTAAAATGACAGCTGTAGTTTTAGTTAAGCCTTGATCTTATTACTATAATTACTATGCTATATTGAATTGTATTTTACTATTTTTGTATTCTTAGTTTAGTTTTTATGCTTTCTTTCTTACCACTCCCTGGTCAGAACTGCTCGCGAATAATTTGGATGAGTCGATCATAAGGTGAGAGAACCTTTGCGATTATCTATTATGGAATTGCCTATAATATCAGTGAGGTTCATGATGATACTAAAGTAAAGTTCCAATGACTGGAATTACAAAGTTGACTCTCCTTCTGGTTAGTCTAGTTCCCAATAAACGGAGGAGCCGTGTCCACGGGTGGTTGACGGTTGTTTACATTAACAGCGGAAGTTGTTCCATAATATTTATACCCTGTATAATTTATTTATAACTAGCTGACCCGGCCCGTCTTCGCCCAGTCCCTGGCGGGGATCTGTCTGTCTGTCTGTCTGTCTGTCTGTCTGTCTGTCTGTCTGTCTGTCTGTCTGTCTGACCCGGCCCGGCTTCGCCCAGTCCCCGGTGTGTAGCATCTCATTTAATTCACATAAGTAGTCACATAAGCTCCCGTTCCCGTTCCCGACTGTCTGTCTGTCTGTCTGTCTGTCTGTCTGTCTGTCTGTCTGTCTGTCTGTCTGTCTGACCCGACCCGACTTCGCCCAGCCCCTGGTGGGGAGCATTTCTTTTAATTCATATAAGTAGTCATATAAGCTCAATTTCCCGTCTGTCTGTCTGTCTGTCTGTCTGTCTGTCTGTCTGTCTGTCTGTCTGTCTGTCTGTCTGTCTGTCTGCCTGCCTGCCTGCCTGTCTGTCTGTCTGTCTGTCTGTCTGTCTGTCTGTCTGTCTGTCTGTCTGTCTAATAATTTATTGGTTGCAGTTAGAACAACCTTAGATAAACGAAGACCAGCTTACAAAAAGCATTAGAAAGAGCACATGAAAGATCTTTACATCTTCCCCCAACAATTAACTTGGGTAAATGGAGCGGCAGCAGCAGCAGCAGCAGCAGCAGCAGAAGAAGAAAAAGGAGGAGGAGGAAGGAGGAGGAAGAGGGAGGTGGAGGAGGGAGGAGGAGGAGAGAAGAGGAGGGGGAAGGAGGAGGGAGGAGGAGGGAGGAGAGAGGAGGGAGGAGAGAGTAGGGAGGAGGAGGAAGAGGGAAGAGGAGGAAGAGGGAGGAGGAAGGAGGATGGAGGTGAAGGGTGGAGGAGGGATGAGGAGAGAGTAGGAGGGAGGAGGAGAGAGGAGGAGGAGGGAAGAGGAGGGAGGAGGAGGTAGAGGGAGGAGGAGGAGGAGGTGGGAGGAGGGGAGGGAGGAGGGGAGGATTAAGAGGAGGGAGGAGGAGACGGAGGACGGAGGAGCAGGGAGAGAGAGGAGGAGGGAGGAGGAGGGAGGAGGAGGAGGGAGGAGGATTTAGGTGGAGGAGTATAACGCATATGCCTGCAGATAACTGTAGCGAAAGGGTCCACCTACTTGAGAAATATGCAACAATTTTACATATATAGCAATGCTATTAGAAGTTATGTCTCCTCACTATATATACATTACAATGTAAATTGAAATATTAAATAATATTAAGTAAATAACTGTTTGTACACTAAAAAACTATGACAGTTGGCAGCACGAGAATGAGAGGAAGACGTGTAGAAAATTTCATGTCAATCGGATGGACCGTTCGCGAACGCATAAATAACATACAGACATACATACATACATTCTTTTATATATATATAGATTCGTGTATCTTGTATAAAACATCCGCAGTCAAGTTAAGGAACATTAGTTTATTGTTTGTCTGTACAGCATGATACAAGACTGGTTGTTTTAAGTGGTAAACATATTGATTGATTGATTGATTTAGGAATCGACATCACAGCATTCAGGGCATTCCCAAAAGCGCTCCGTCCCCATCCTAAGCAGCCAGCGAAGTTCCAACACTAATAGTACCAGTAGCAATCTGATTATATGTCCGTCTCGCCTTTCCTCTGAGCGTTGAGCGTCGGCCAGATCCCCTCGTCACCCCTCGCTGTCGCATTCTTGCCTTACCATGGTGATCCATTTGTTCCTCCGAGGTGTACACGTGCACCCACAAGGCCGCAACCACGTCTGCCTTGTCATGTATCAATACTCCACCAAGTTCTGCAGAGCCAGCCAATCTGTCCGCCTGTTAATTTCCCAGCACATCGGCATGCCCCAGAGAAAAGATCCAGGCGATGCTTGCCACCCGTGACCTCCGAAGTGAAGCAAGAAACTCCGCACGAAGCATGCCCGTCTTCACCCTCGTCAGCATGTTTTCTGGGCCAGTTACAATCACGATTTACTGTACCAAGACGTTATCAATACGCGTAATATGCAACATCAATAATTTAATTCCTTTATATTATTATATCTGACAAAATCTTCCATGTTCCGGGTTCAAATCCCGGACGAACCCAAAGATGTTTTTTTTTTATCTTACATGCAAGCTTTGCTTAAGACGAATGGCCCGGTTCAACCCTTGACTATTTCGAATTGATTGTAATTGGGGCCTTTCTAGAAAGATGGCAGGAGTATTGCAGTGGAATGTATGATATGAGTGACAGTGAGGATATGAATGAGATACATGAGCCAACGACAGAAGAGACAGAAACTGAACCCTCATTAGACGAAATTGCCCGGGCAATAAAGAACCTGAAGAATGGTAAATCACCTGATGTGATGAGATACCAGCTGAGCTAATTGCTTATTACTATCTTCTTTCTTTGTGTTCCTTTCTTTGTTTGCAATCCCCCTTGATAATTCAGTTTGCATTGCTATAATTTCTTTTTCTTATGCGTTTTATTATTTATTTTACCTCTTTCGTAATTAATCAATTGTATTTTTCCTTGTTTATTTTCGCTCTTGTTCACTTGTGTTTCCTTCTGTATAACTTTGTACTTGTATATTTATTTTCTTGTTTCTTTCGAGGTATGTGTTGCTCTCTCTCTCTCTCTCTCTCTCTCTCTCTCTCTCTCTCTCTCTCTCTCTCTCTCTCTCGCTCTCAAGTGTGTGTGTGTGTGTGTGTGTGTGTGTGTGTGTGCGCGCGCGCTTGTGAGTGTATGTGTGTATGTTTCGAATTTCTTCTTGGTATTATTTAGTTGTTTCTTCAGCTATCGCTGCTGCTGCTGCATCTCCTCCTCCGCCACACTTCCTTCTTCTTCTTCTTCTTCTTCTTCTTCTTCTTCTTCTTCTTCTTCTTCTTCTTCTTCTTCTTCTTCTTCTTCTTCTTCTTCTTCTTCTTCTTTTGTTGTTTCTTCTTCTTCTTCTTTTGCTGCAGCTCCTCCTCCTCCTCCTCTTCCCCCTCCTCCTCCACCACTTCTCATTCTTCTTTATCATCATTACCACCGTCATCATCATAGTCATTATGATGAAGTAACTTGCGGACTGGCGCGAGTAACCAAGATTTACAACCTCCACTCTCTAAATATGTTTGTAAATTCACATTTCCACATCTTTCGAGACTATAATGCCAAACAGTATAGATTTGTTTCGTCGTCCCCTTTCCATCCCACCATTACTCCTTCCAGTTGTTTTGACTTTTAATTCTGTCCACGTTATGATATTCTCTTCTCCGCTTCCCCGATACCCCCACCTCCAGAATTAGCCTGTCCAGATATTGCAGACAATACAGACAACCGACGGGAATCTGATGACAGACATTACAAGAAGAAGAAACACTGCTCTGTAATTACTAAAACAATTAAACCTTTACGGAAAGAAAGAAGCAGACAACAAAAACAGTTAAGAGTGCCGCATATTTCATGTGGCAACAGAAGGGTGTCAACATTGGATACTGAACACATCATCCGGAAAGCATATGTGGTGCTGTGAATATTGGTTAGTTGAATATCCTTTACAGGACGTTGCAATTTTTTATCTGTTTGTGACTTCTTTGCAACTTTACTTTCAGTAGTTTGCCATTGCTTTCTGAACGATCGGCAATTATACCTTTGTATAAAAATCAGCGCAAGGCGGTCTGCTGCCAAATCGCTCGTCGCTGTGTTTCGAACGGGTATGCGGGTTTGCTCATACCCCCTTCGCAGCAGCGTAGGAATGTGAATAAGTTTTTCAGAAGGTATTACAAATTGTATTGGATCTGCAGATTGTACAGTATTGGTTGCAGACAGCGAACATAATCTGCAGCATTTAGTAGATGCGGTAACTGTAGGCAAGGAAAATTTAAAAAAAATAAAGTTAAATATCCTTTACAGGACATTGAGTCAACACCATAATTTTACCGCCGTTGTTGATGTCTTGGCAAATTTTAAGTTCAGTAGTTTGCCATTGCTTTCTGAACGACCGGCTCCCATACCAACACGTTAAAACCAGTGCGCCAAGGTCTGCTGCCAAATCTGTCACTGCTGTGTTTCGAACGCGGTTAAGCGGCATTACGAATCGCGTTCGCAATGCCATCGACACGGAGCCGGCAGTGAACAATTACGGTTAGAATTAAATTGTAAAAAGACATAAATTATGTTCTTCTCTAAGAAGAAAGAGTTGAGTGGAGTAGAGCTAAGGACTGACATCAATGCACTTAGGACATTCCCATACGTGCTCCGTCCCCTCGTTCAACAGCCAGCGAAGAGTCACACTACTAATCGTCCCCACCGCTATCTGATTGAAAGTTCTCCTGGTCTTCCCTCTCGGTTTTGAGATTCTACAAGCCCTACACCTGACACGCAGGAAATCTGTCAGCCACTGCGGCTCCTCTGATCCTATGTTTGACAATCCCGTGACTCCTATGGTCACCGGTGTAGGGATTGAAACCGCTAACGTGATATCAGAATATCGGAAGTTTAAGAGTGAGCGCTCTTGTTCATTCGGCATGCTGACATTTGTCAATAACTTTTAGTGTATGCGATCAAAAACCACCTTTGATCAAGCTCATCTTTGGACGCAAATTTCCGTTTATGATGCCTGCCAAGTGTAGGGCTGAGTGTTGCACATTTAGGGTTCTTCGCTGGCTGTTGAATGATGGTGATTTCAGTAAGTCACTGCTGGTAATCTGTATGCCGAAACGGGGTGGAGCCACTGCCCTACCACGGCTCCTCTGATCCTATGGTCAGCCGCTAGTTTGTAACACTCAGCCCTACACCTGGCAGGCACGACTTATGCTAGCCACTGCCCTACCACGGCTCCTCTGATCCTATGGTCAGCCGCTAGTTTGCAACACTCAGCCCTACACCTGGCAGGCACGACTTATGCTAGCCACTGCCCTACCACGGCTCCTCTGATCCTATGGTCAGCCGCTAGTTTGTAACACTCAGCCCTACACCTGGATCCACGACAGCCCAGTGGCTAGCACCTTTATCTGCCGACCCGTTGCTCACATGTTCGAATCTCAGCGAGGCGGATGTTACTTAACTGATTCAGTGCCAAAGGATAATATCGTAAAATGTGATCTCCCGTTTAGACAGAAGGACGATTTATCGCCATACTAGGGTCATCGTGATATTTGTATTGTTTCTTGGGATCTTCCGCAATGCCAATGCTCATTAAACAGAAATTAACATTATAATACTTCTTCATTTGATTCTGTACCATGTTTGGTTCAAACCTGTGTTTTGTTTGGCACTGAATTAGTAATTGACCTCGCTGTCAAATCGACCCAGACTTACATAAGTATCAGGATCGTGATTGTAACCGACTCAGAAAGCATACTGAGGAAGGTGAGGACAGGCACGCTCCGTGCAGAGTGGCTTGCCTCGCTTGGAGGATACGGGTGGCAAGCATCGTTTAGATCTTTTCTCCGGGGCATGCCGGTGTGCTGGGGAATGAACAGGCCGACAGATTGGCTGGCTCTGCAAAACTTGGTGGAATATTGATGCATGACAAGGCAGACGTGGTTGCGGCCTTGTGGGAGCACGTGTACACCTCGGAGGAACAAATGGATCACCATAGTCTGGAAAGAATGAGGCAGCGAGGAGTGACGAGGGGATCTGGCCGACGCTCAACACTCAGAGGAAAGGCGAGACAGACATATAATCAGATTGCTACTGGAACTATTAGTGTTTAAACTCTTCGCTGGCTGCTGAGGATGGGGACGGAGCGCTTATGGGAATGCCCCGAATGCTGTGATGTCAGTTCTTAAATCAGTCAATCAATCAAATCAATCAATCAATCAGGAAATGTCCTGATAAGTAAAGCAGCCGGAGTGATATTGAAAACACCCTCCCCCCCCCCCCACCATTGACTGCGGATTTGTCTGTACAAACATGGGCCTAGCACCGTTTAACCATTACACGTGTACAAGAGTCTCACAAAAGGAAATCATGTGGCATATTGTGAGAAGAGCTAATCAATAACAACACTCGGATTACAGCTAGCAATCATACATCTAGTAATTCAGCAATTAGTTATTCGCGCTCCCAACTTCACGTCAAAGCCCCCCCCCCCCCCCCACCCGCATTATGCTCCGTTCCTGTGCCAGTGAATATCACACAAAATGCTCCTCCCTGCCCCTTTGAAAAGTGGAACAGACAGGATTCTCGTCAAACCAACAGCCCGCATAGGTATACTATGCATAATGCTGCTGCCAGGTGCCAACACAAAAGTCCGTCACGAAAAATACAATTCATCGTCGATGGAAGCGACAGTCACTAGAAAACCAGCAGCCATACATTACTGCATAAGGCAACGCAATTAGCTCAGCAACCGGCCGGCCGCCATTTATCTGAACATGCAGTTCACGCTGCAAACAACCGCGGACAGATGTAAAAAACACTCAGCAATTAAACATCTAGCAATTATACTTGTTGAGTTGAGTTTAGTCAAGAACCGATATCACATCACTCGGGATATGCCTTTACGTGCTCCGTCCTCATCTGCAACAGCCAGCGAAGAGTCCCAATACTACTGATATCAATAACAGTCTGATTATGTGTCCGTCTGACCTTTCCTAGCTGGCAATTATAATAGTCTGTACCTCTACAACAAGAAAATCTGTACTTTTCCAAGCATGGATAACAGCAAGAGACATAAAAGTACCCTGTACTTGAATAGTACTACACAAGTTATGTCCCCAGTGTCACAAAATGAAACCGTGTGTTTATCCGGTTGATTATTACAGAGGATTTTCGGATTAAGCGGACGATCGACCAGCGACATCTATTTTTACTAACTGGAAAAACACAGCGGATGTCAAAATCCCAGGACAATATTTGTAGCTGCACGTGTAAATCTATAACGGATTTGGAACATTCGGTGTTGATGGTGACAGGTCCTGTCAACATTTGAATGCAGATGGAAGCCGTGAGATCACAGGGGCAGATGTAAAACGGAAGTACCTAGTACGGAAAACAGTGCATCTGTCAATTCTTGGTTTCCGGAACATTAAGATGATTGGCAGCTTGGTATCAAAACTCTTTGTTGGGAGTATACAGAAACTAGCTGGCTTGTTGTGAGAATCTAGACTATTACTGACAACTTTGGCAGGACTAGAGCCAGGAAAATAGTTCTTGACAGGGGATGATTTGCCACTGTGCCACCTGTGTGGGGGCGTAAAGGAAAACGTCACGTGGACAACTTTGGTAGTTTGCCATATAAACTCGAGTTGAGATCAACTAGGGTGGACTTGAATAATGCTTTAGTCGGAGTGCAGGGCACTGCAGCGCCTAGTGGAAATAATGTCTACCGTGTGTTAATTAGTGACTTAATTTTACACGTGCCTATAATGGCAGATGTAGATATGATTGATAGGACTGCAGTAGTGCCATTTAAGGTATAACCTATTATAATATATTCGTTATAATTAATATAGACTGTGGACTTGTTAAACTATAGTGTGATGATTAGCACTGTTAGTGTTAGCTAGAATAGATTAGTGAAGTGTTGATAAGCTTTACTAATTGAGTAATGAGGGATAATTGGGATCTTCCCGTAGGTGTCCCTGGTGGGCGGGGTTCCGCATTCTGTTTGCTGATATTTTTCCTTTGTCATAGCCTGATTCGGCTCTAGGTGGGTAGCTAATCTGCTCTATGACTAAGTCTAGTTAGCTAAAGATCATTAAGCAAGGTGATAGGCTTACACTCAGCCAAAAGGATCAGTGACTAGAACTATCACCAGATGTGTTGTTTCTATCCTAGGTTCCCTACCAGATCCAAGGAAACTCAACAAGTTTTTAAAAAAAACCCATTCGGAAGAACACCCGTTCAACCATCAATAAAGTTGCAGACAGAACGTAACTGAAAGCTAAAAGCAGGTTGATTCACCAAAGTGAGTGATGCGTACTGATGCACCACACATCATCAGACAGTGGTGGCGGACGGAAGACATTGGGTCTAATAGTTACCTAGAGTTATATAATCTCGTGTAATAGAACACAGGACATTATATGTGAGGCTGGATAGACACGAGTGAGGATCAATCCAGTACAGTAACAATTAACATTAGTAAGTAGCCCTTATGAACTGAGTGGTTCGATGTGCAACGAGGATGATCTGTCGACTAACTAACTAACTAACTAACTGCGTACACACTGCAAAAGACTTGTGCAGTTTGTTTTAGGAACATTAGGAACGGACATTGTGTAGAGTACAACCGGTCCATGATTAACTGTTAATACCACCGGTGTCTATTTCGGATGTTCATGAAATTGGATTACCAGAGGTCTACAGAGGCAAAGCAGTATCCGGCAAGATGGTTCCGGCAACGGGTGAGACGTACTTGTTCTGACGTAACGTGCTGTGGTCTATCTTTGCTGGGATCAGCTGACTGAGTTGATGTCTGAGAGTCAGAGTCGACACCCTTTATAGAACACGTCACACATTTTCTTCGCATACACGTCTCATATACGTTACACTTTTATTTAATAAATTAATCTTTATTAATTTCTAGAAGCAAGAGTTATTGAGTATGTTGCGTTGGGGAAGTATGAGAGGAGCATAGTACGACAGTGTGAGAGTGATAGGAAAAAGTGTCCATAGGCTGATGGAGTGTGTTGGACGGAAGCTGGTGGATTCTCCAGAATATTGAGAGGGAAAAAAAATATTATAATGTGGGTGTCGGATCTCCTCACTCCAGGGACGACACTTTAAAGGAGGACACGACACCCAGTAAATTCACAGTTGTTGATAACAAGATCGACAGTTGGCCGTTCACCCGTTGCACGTGACCCATTCAATAAATGTGAAAAGCACTCGAGCGGACCGAAAAAGTCAACAGAGACAGTCTCAAGTCGGACGTATGAAAGGGGTTTTTATATATACAAGTGATAAAATTCGGTGCTAGACATACACAACTAGATATGACGCGTCGGGTAGCAGGCCTGTGATCGCCGTTGCGTGGTCACGTTACAGAAGCTGCTTTAACACATAAAAGTAAGTATGTATGTACGTACGTACAGACAGACAAACACACACACACACACACACACACACACACACACACATACACACACACACACACACATACACATACACACACACATACAGACACATACCGAGCTACTTACCTACACACACACATACCTATCAACCTACCTATCTAATACCTACCTACCAACCCACACAGCATAGAGTTGCTTGCTAACCATCGGGTATCACCTGTAGGACATGATGCTCCCTACCTGACGAAGAGACTCCACAGGAATCCCCATTAACTTCGTTATCTCTATCAAATTTGTTTAGAGGCATGATTGTATTGGGAAAATACAGTGGTGGTATCCCCTTTTTGCTTTCGCCGGTTTGTGTGTGGTTGACTCCACTTAGTTGCATATCATTTACAGGACGTTGCAGTCAAAACCAGCATTGTTTTGCTGTTATTATGTCTTGGCAAGTTTACTTTCAGTAGTTTGCCATTGATTTCTGAACGACCGGCACCCATACCATTTCGTAGAAACCAATGCAACGCGGTTTGCTGTCAAATCGCGCGCAGCTGCGTTTCGAACATGGGTATGCGGGATCACACACCGCGTACGTAACCTCTTCACCACGGAACCGACTGACTCCACTTAACTTTGCTTAAAAGACAGACCCTACAAGGCAGCAAGGCAGCAACTCACCATAAAGCCAACATTTTCAGAACTTCGATATATTTACTGTTTCTATTGTATCTACATCGGCCTTAGACTTATTTACACACGCCTTTAACATGCCTGTTAGCCAGCTTGTAATACAGTGTGTCACATGTTCGGCGTTAGCGAAAGTCGATTAAATAGCAACATCTCAGGTGATGACATCGCTATCAGAGGCTTTAAAACCATTAGAAGAGATCCCTATCAGAAACAAGAGACGGGTATTGCAGTTTATATTTCTAACTCGCTTAACGCCCAACGTAGGCTACATTTTGAAACCTGTGAGATTGAGTGTGTATGGCTTGAGGTTAAGCTTCAAAATTGCATACCGCTAGTAGTTGGCTATCTTTATCGAAACCCCAGTGCAGGAAATATCTGGTATGAAAAATTCACCACTATGATGGATGTAGTCTTTAGTAATGCTAGAGAAATAATACTGCTAGGTGACTTTAACATAGACACTAACAAATCAAACGAAACATGGGAAAACATAATAGAGTCATATAACTTCCAACAGTTAGTCAAACAAGCCACTAGAATAACAAAATCATCTGCAACACTTATAGATTATATCTGTACTACGTGTGCTGACTACATCACATAATGTACTGTACCTATTAATGCAGTGAACGATTACTACCCAGTATGTTGCACGTGGTCGAAAAGAGGTACCAAAACTCCCAAACACAAACATATAAGTATAAAATATAGAAATTATAAAAACTTCAATCAAGATGCCTTTTTACAAGACTTGCTCAACTCATCTCTGAACTATGTTTACCAGCTTCCTGACCCAGATGATGCTCTGGGCCACTGACTGAAGACCTTTCTAGGCGTATTTGTTAAGCATGTTCCATTTAAGGAAGTTTGTGTTAAACATCACACTAAGCCCCCGTGGATCACACAGGAGGTAGTTGAACTTATGAGAGACCGGGACAGGGCATATAAAAATAGAGATCTAACTATGTACCGTAGTCTGAGAAACAAAGTTCAATATGTTATTTGAAAGGAAAAGAAAAACTATTTTAAGAACTTAATAATAGATAAAAACCAACACTAAAGATATATGGAAAGCAATTAATACCTTGACAAACAAACACAAATCATCACAATCGTTACCATCAAATCAGATTATATGTGATCAATTCAGTAGTTTTTTTCAGTCCCACATAAACCAACTGAAGGCTGCAATACCAGATGTGCCTTATGACATATCTTTATTATCATCATTCTGTGATAGCAAATGCTATGGAGACATTCCCACAAACATACCGCTAATGACGACCACTGAAGTATTTACTCATCTCAGTAACCTAAACAACAATAACTCATCAGGACTAGATGGAATCAGTAATCGGATCCTTCGCTATGCTGCACCGGCGATCAGCGAGTCACTAACTTTTATATACAACCAATGTCTCACCAAAGGTCACTTCCCATCAGCCCTTAAAATCGTTAAAGTGTATCCTCATTTAAAAGCTGGTTCATTAGACGATTGTATCATGAGTAATTATAGGCCAATTTCCATATTATCCTCTTTATCAAATTGCTAGAAAAGCACATCCACAAAACAACACTAGAGCACTTAGTTCGCCACAAACTAATAGCTGACAGTCAGTCAGGATTTCGGCCAAAATATTCCTGCCAAACGGCCCTAAAAAACATGATAGAAAACTGGCATCAAAATATTAACAACAATACTCTATGTGGAACGATGTTTATAGACTTTAAAAAAGCATTCGATATGATAGATCATAGTAGCCTAATTAAAAAAAACTAGAAACAATGAAAGTAAGCTTTAATACAGTGACATTAATAAACTCATTTTTATTAGACAGAAAACATGTAGTATCACACAATAAATCTATATCCCAAGCCATTACCATTAATACTGGAGTACCTCAGGGGTCTATACTTGGCCCTCTGTTATTTGCCATTTATGTAAATGATTTTCCCTTATATCTGTCACCGTCCTGCGATCTATTTGTAGACGACCGCACAGTATATACAAACACTATCGATCGTAATGTGCTAGAATTATCCTTGCAACAGGAAATAAATAGTGTAGTTAACTGGAGTCATGCATACCGCATGCAAATTAACATTTCTAAAACAAAATCTATGTTAATAGGAACCAGGCACAGACTTCACACTCTAAACTCGCAGAGAACTCTTCAGCTGCACATTGGTAGCACGCCTATAGAAAGTGTAACCGAACACAAGGCACTGGGTCTTATCATAGATCAAAATCTATCATTTAATTCCAATGTTCATGCTCTAGTTAAACAAATAGCCAAAAAAAGCATACCAACTTGCCAAAATTTAAAATTTTCTCGACGAAAACACAAGAAAGATATTCTATATTTCCCACATACAAACACATATTGATTATTGCTCCATAATCTGGGATGGTTGCTCCAAATCAATAACAAAACGCCTTTATTCACTCCAGAAAAGGGCAGTGCGTCTAATCAATGGTGAAAATCTTACCGAAAATTCTAACCTACATGAACGTCTTCAGTTACTGCCACTCCACAAACGCCTACTTTTTAATCAGGCTAAACTAACTCACAAAATCCTATTTCAAAATGCCCCAAGCTACCTTTGGCCATTGTTTAAATATAATGCAAGACATAGCGAACGACTAAATACACTTCATGTCCCTAAACTTAGGATAGACTTATATAAAACAAGCTTAGCATACTCTGCCACTCAGTTGTGGAATAATCTTCCACAAGAAATCAAAGACACCACCAAATCATTATACATACAGTCGCAACCTGTTTGAACACTACCTCGGGACAGACTACATGCCCCCTTAACAGCAACAAAGACAATAATAATGGTAAATTACCTCGAACGACAACTAGCCAGGAAAAATAAAACATTCCCATATATGTGGCCCGTTTAGCTCCCTGATCAGGGTTACGTGAATCCATGTGTGCAGGCGGTGGATGATGATGGAGAGCAGCCGACAGATAGTTGTAGGTTATGGTCTCCACCTTCACGACGGTAGGCAGAGGATCTCTTTTTTGAGGAGACAATGGCTACGGTCACTGACCAGTATGGTCACTGCTGGGAAGGAAAGCAATGGCACAACTACCTTCTTTACAGATGCCAAGAAAATCATGTTGTGTGGATTCATCGATAATCAGAACACGGAGCTGATCCACAACTCTGGTGATCAAGTGAGATGGCAGAACATGACCACCCACGCTTACCCGCATGGCACATGATGGATGGATGGATATGTGTGGCACGTTACACCCACCTTGGATATTTATGATGCCTATGTTAAACATTACTTCAACGAGTCATGTATTACTAATTATTATTCATGCGTATTAATGCTTATTGTTCTTTTGTTGTCAAAGAATTGCTTCATAAGAGATGTTGAATGAAAGAATGTATGAGAGGAAATAGAGAAGAAGGGCAGAATGTCAGACGGGCCTGCGTGCCCAATTTTTAACACTTTGAAAATAAAGATTCGTTCGTTCGTTCGTTCGTTCGTTCGTGTGTATATAATGCTATACCGTTATTTGAGATGACCAATGGGTACTCGATAAGCAATATAGCCATTACACTCAGTGGCGTGCAGACGTTCTTTGATGCCCGGGGCCAACACCTTGATTGGATGCCCCTAAATTGTTCTTTACCTCATTCATTCCTCCTCCCCTCCGACTGCATTGTGCTGCCCCCTCTCCCTAACTGGATGCCCCCCTCCCGGCTGGATGCCCGGGGCCGTCGCACCCCGCGCACCTCCTTCTGCACGTCACTGATTACACTCTTTGGACAATAATCCCGTTCAAATTAATTGATTCATTGCCGAAGGCTAATAAAGGGTGTACTTTTAATGACAGTGCAGTTTTTGAAAATATTGCCGTTCCAAGTTTTGCATTTACCTATTATGTTGCATTAACTTTACAGAGGATGAATACAAAACTTGGACCAGCAATATTTTCAAACCCTGCACAGTCATTAAAAATACACCCTATGCCGTGTATGGACAAGGGGTCTTGAGCTTGAGGAATTAAGGCCGCCTGGCTAGTGCAGTCGCCGCGAACTGTACAGGATAGATTTACTTTTTGTTCCCCAACAGAGAAAATCCGCACCTTACCGAAAATTCGAACCCGGGTCACCTGAAGTAGAACCCTGCATTCTTAGTCACTTGGCGAGCCGACAAAATCCCCCGCACCCGTTGCGGATTCGAAGCTATGGCCACCGGTTTGACATGCAGCTGTCCAGACACTAAGTTATCACCGCTCTCTCAGTAAACAATATTTCTTTACATCTCATCTAGGTCTCCAAGTCATGAACGAGAAGTCAACATTTTAGTCCGAGTGACCGATATAGGAACTGAACCCACTATCTCGGTATCAGCACACCGGAAGTTTAAAGGCTAGGGGGTTTATCCATTCGGCCACGCTGGCCTCCTCCAAAGTATTGATATATTGATCGTCACGCACTGAAGTAAAAGAAAGAAATTTGATATTAGAGGACACATCGGCCATTATAACATCTGTAATAACAGCCACTGTATCAGCAAATAGTTAACGAGATCACGGAAGATCTAACATACTCAATGACAACCACAAAAAAGACAACTAATAAACGTCCATACTTTCAACGAGGAACATCCCAGTAAATCCATTATCAGCGAGAAAGAAGGAAGACAAACCACTTGAAAGGGCGCTGTGAAAACGTAGCGTTTGTATGCCACAAGCAAGTCGGCTGTCTGAAGCGGTCGTTAAACGGATTCATGTGGAGCTATTGGACGAAGAAATCTTAAAGCAGATACAGGAGGAAAATCTCAGCATTCAAGTCTTAAAGGCGGAGAGGATACTAACGTGCTCCAAGATCCCTACGACGCTGGTGGTGGTGACCACTGAGGGGAGCGAAATGCCGACAACAGTCTCCATAAACAAGAATATGCAGCAGCCAGAGAGATTCATCCCAAGAGTCACACAGTGTTCCAGATACCAGAGGGCCGGCCACAGCAGAGCAACATGTCGCAGTAAGACAGAAATCTGCCGCTACTGCGTCGATTAACATGCCTTCAGGGAGTGTCCGCTAGCCAAGCTGGACATGGACTTCCGTGCACCCAACATCAAACGAAAGTGCGCCAACTGCTTGGGCAAACACAGAGCAAGATACCTACATAGAGATGTCTTAATGATCGCCACAACAACGAACACACCATATAAAGAAGCAATGCGGAGGTGCGAGACAGCCACGTACATCTCGCAAACGGAAAAATCACTGATGCAGAGCGAGATAGACGAGCTAAAGAGACAGATCAAGATACTTCTAACACCGACCAACGACAGTGAAAAGCTGCGGGCTGAATTACAAGAGATACAGCAAAACATTAGACAAGAGGTGGAGAGCATGGTGCTGATTACAAAAAAGAACAAAGAGATCTTACAAGCAATAAAACAAGAGAGATAACTGCTAGGAACCAAAAGGGATTTAACTCAAGTCAACCCAGCTGAAGCCAAGGAACAGACCACAGAAAATCCGCGAAATGAAGCACAACAAGAAAATATCGAAAAACTACTTAAGACATTGCACAAAAAAGGAGGCAAAAAGAAACCGGATGAAATCAAACCACAGACCAATAACAAGCAAGCTGAAGCCACGGTGCCCAAGCAGCTCAAGAGAAGACCAGAATCCCGCCAACCACCTGAAGAATGCCAAGAGGAAGTTATCGTCCCAAGTGAAGACAACCCAAGCCATGTAGAGAACGACAAAACAACCCTAACTGAACAAGAGCAGGCGAAGCTAGCTGCCGAACGGGAGTGGGAGGACAGATACGACGCGAGGGAACGCAGAAGAAGAATACGACGCGATGGTTCTAGGACGATGACAGCAACCAAATCAATCCAGGCGACCCCGTATACCCCAAATGATCTCCTATCAAAGCGAAACGCACAAGAAACCAACACTGACAAATAAAAATTACCAGACGAAACGAACTCACATAAAAACTTGCCAGCCAACGAATCCCCCAGCTGAAGACACGGACATAAAGTCGTCAACTTCGATAAGCCAGCAAAACACTGGCGCAAAGAAATAAACAAACTTACTTCGCACCATGAACCACCAGTACAATAACCGATGCCACATGGGCTGGTTGAGACAAGGTGGAAAGTTTCGTTTTTTTCTCAAAATGGACTCGGACTGGACTCGCGAGGGCATGTTAGTCATTCGTGTGACCTGTAAGCACCAGGTCTTGTATTCGGTCTGTTAGGGCCTGTTTTTCTGCCTTGTCCCGTTATGTCAGCACTTTTCAGCCAGTCTTTCGTGTAGTTCTTCTTGCCATTTTGGGAAAGGATCGGGAGAATTATGAGCCGAAAATTATTTAAAAGCAGGGCCGCGCCGTGCTATGATACAGAGAGGCGGTCGAATCAGGCGGCACCGTAAGGGGGCTAGATTAAAAAAAAAAAAAACACGCAAGAGGCGGTATTTCGAAGACTTGCATCATACTAAGAAAATCTACCGCATGGTACTGTTTAAAAGGGTTAAGAATTGGACACGCTTGCTCGTTTTACATTGGGTCCTCCGTTTTAACGATAAAATTTGAACTTTTGTTACTGGGTTGTGGATTATCTGGTTGTATGTTGAGTTGAGTTGAGTTGAGTTGAGTTAAGTTAAGAACCGACATCCCTGCACTCAGGACATTCCCATACGTGCTCCGTTCCTTCGTTCAACAGCCAGCGAAGAGTCATGCTACTAATCGTTCCCACCGCTATCTGATTAAAAGTTATCCTGGTCTTCCCTCTCAGTTTTGAGATTCTCCCAGAACCCCTGCCGATCCCCCGCAATCTCATTATTTCCACATATGGGGTTCTCAATCTGTTCCTCCGCCTTCTCCACCTGGTCCCACAAGCGCACGACCACCTTCCCCTTGTCCATAGGCAAACTACCACCAAGAGGTGCATTCTCTGCTAGCCTATCAGCCTGTTCATTCCACCGTACCCCCGCATGGCATCCACACAATTCTCACAATCTGTGACCTCTGAAGTGTCGAGAGCCATTCCACACGAAACATTCCTTTCTCCACCTTGCTAAGCATATTCTTTGAACCCGTAATGAACACAACGTGTGTTGTCCTCTAGCAAACGGAATGCCGCTGTTACTGCCTCCACCTCCATTCTCATGCTGGAGGTCGTAGTCTCATATGCCAGACTCTCTACGTCTGTTTCTCACCACGGACCCATCAGTGTAGATGACTATGTCACCTTGATGTGTGTTGCTCTGGATCAGCTGTTGCACTTTAAACTCAGTGCGGGCCGTGCCCATTCTCTGCACTCACGACCCAGTGTTATTATTACATTGTGCCAGTCCGTCATGTCTTCCGGAACTTCAACCCACTCTCTTTCACGACGTATGGTCTCTAGATCACACACCTGACTTATAGAAAGTTCTGCCTGTGCCATCTAGGACCTGCCTCGTCTTAGTCTATGACACTTGACCATATCCATTGCTGTATCCAACTCTCAGATACCATTTGGCCTGAAGGACCCTATTGCATGTATGGTTGTATGTTCTCTGAAAGAATGGAGCATTTCTTTCCGATACATTTGCGTCCAGACTATCTGGGTTTGGATCTATTGTACTGATGTTGATGTTTTCGCTCGGCCCGTTAACAAACGCCGACGGGGTGACGAATGAATAACGAATATAATCACCACAATTTTGACTGTTTGTGATTTACTAGACAAGAACTTGGCGACAACTGGCAAGATCGAGGGGAAGAGAACAAGGGGAAGACAGAGAAGTAAATACCTGGATGGCTTGGCCACGTGGCATGGTCGAGGCAAGAACACTGAGCTGATCCACGACTCTGGTGATTGAGTGAAATGGCGAACCATGACCGCCGACGCTTATCGGCATGACACATGATGGATGGAGGCAAGATTACGTTAAGTAGTTTTCGGATGTAAAAGTATCCTTTGTGTTATGTACAGTACAGTACAGTATAATCATAGAAGCATTCTTTCCCAAACATTACCTTCGAGTTAAGATTGCGGTCAGTAGTTTGCCATTGTTTTCTGAACGACTGACGCTACGTCGCTAATACCATTGTATGAAAACCACTCGCAGAGCGGCCTTGTTCCAAATCCGCTGCAGCTGTGTTTCTAACGCGGTATGCGGGATTGCGAATCATGTTCGTAACACCATCGCCATAGATCTGACCCGGGTGGAATACATAATCATGTTCTTATTTCCTAACTATAACACAACCTTGACCGTGAAGGGAACCTGTTGTGTCCCAGCCGGAAGTGGTCGTCTAATCTCGAAGGCATTCCACTTGGATACATTAACATATAAGGAAGGTGAAGGACACATGTTGAGGTCACGAGGCATATTGACTATTTGTTATTAGTCCCGTATTTTCAAACCAATCTTCAATCGATGAGTGATGTGGTTATTATCACGCCTTTATTTCCCAGAAAATGTCCTGGAAATGATCTAACTATAGAACATGTAAATGCTCGATTTTAAAAAGTATTGTATTAGAAAGATTTGCACAATCTCACATACCCAAATTCTCGCTTTAAAAACATAAGGATATACACACTCACGCAAATTATCTTATCAATATAGGGCAGTGTTTCCCAACCTTTTTTGTGCTATGTCCCACCTAAGCCTTTCTAAAATTCTTATTCCCCCCTCCCGTCCGCCCGCCCGCCCGCCCGCCCCCCCCCCCCCCCCCCCCATCCAAACATATACATTATTTTTAACATTCAAAAATTGAAATGTTTAATAAAGAAACTTGAATGATAGGTTTTAGGAAGAAATCACTAGAAAATTATTTAGCAAATACAGTAAGTACATTTTCAAAACATATAATGGAGAACTGAAATTCAAGTACAAAATAATTTTAATGAAAGATTTTCTCTATGATTTTAATTATTAGTAATTATTTATTATTTAAATTTAGTGAGATCCTTGCACTTGATGCTTGCTGCAAAGAGATCTTATGTCAGGTTCCAATTTAGTTAACTTCAGTCTCAAGTCTCCCCATTTTTTTTATATCCATCCGATTTCTTCCATTTTCGAATTGCCCCCCTTAACAACCGAATTGCCCCCCTGTGGGGCGTGGGCCCCACGTTGGGAAACACTGATATAGGGTGTATTTTTAATGACTGCGTAGTGTTTAAAAATATTGTCGGTTCAAGTTTTGTATTCGCCCTCTGTAAAGTTCATGCAACATAATAAGTAAATATAAAACTTGGACCGGCAATATTTTCAAACACTGCACAGTCATTAAAAATACAGCCTGTATTAACATGCACTTATATATTCTAGGCTGCACCATAATGAGATGGCGTGGCTTCTTTCCCCCTCCGCCTCGTCGACTTTCCTTTCCCACAGTTCCTGGAACATTGTAAAAGATCATAAAATTGATGTTTCTTACACTAATGTTTCTTGCCCAGCGATCTAAGCTATCCCCGTACATCTTACTGTGTATGTCCTTTTATTTTGTGTCTTAATATGTTCCCCACCTCAATATGTTATGGCCTAAACTAAATGAAGACCTATCATTTCACATCCCAATGGCAGTAATTGCTAAGTGGTTATCTTTACCTTTTACTGTGGTAACCGTTCCTGTCGCAGTTTCCGCCCCTGCCGTCCATGACAACCTTCATAGAATTCTTGCTTTCTTAGTGCTACCTATAGTTATATATAAAGGCCGGTGTTTGTCAGCATTATATACATATAAAACTATTTAAAAGGGGCTTAACGGCGAAAGAATCGACTTCTTTGCAGTGGGTTGTATCCCATATGGCTCGGCATCTTTCCACAAGGCGGGCTGCCGACAGCGTCCCACAAAGCACGAACTCCGTAGCTCCAGCGGCGACCCACAGAAGTCTCGAAAAAAATTGCAGTCGTAACCTCTACTTCTTGATGTAGTCGCAAACAATATGACGGAATCGAACCCACAACCATCGGATCGCGAAGTAGGAAGCTTAACCACCTCACCACGGAGACTCGCATACAGAACTGTGTTCTGGGCTTGCGTATGCCTTATGTACTGGGAATGGTCTGAGCAATGAGGTATCCCTTGTGTATCTCAAGGTAATTCTTATGACTTCAACATAATTGCACTCCTGTTCACATTGAGTATGCGATAGCGTAGATACCATGATAATTGAAATATAGGACTGTGAGATATTTCCAGCCACCTCATGGCTCGGACACTCAGATATCTGACCCTTTTGGTAAACCATACACCCGCATAGCTCTTCAGCCGATACAGAAAGAATAAAAAAATATGCGAGCGATTCAAACCAAAGAAAGCGATTGGCTAAAGCCGGGCCAGAGAGCCAGCCAGAGCCCTCTAGGCACAATTGGGGGAGGGGGGAAGTGAGATTAGTGCTAGCTTAACTTTCAAGATGATCACCAGCATGGTGTGGAAGCAATTCGACGCAGTGTTCTAATTTCCTCGGGCAGGCTCAGCTTTCAATGTGTGGTGAATCAATCCTTGAAGTTAAAGTAATACGATGTTTATATTTATAATAATGTCAATGTAATGTTTAAAATGTTTACAAATGATTATAGTCTAATTTTTCGTTCCTGTGGGAATGAAGGCGAGCGCCATGTTTTTCTGTTCACTGCACTTACCTGGTTAGAACCCTCAGCTAGACATTATGTTGCAATATACTACTAACGAATACTTTCTTACATTCTGTTGCAATATACTACTAAAGAATATTTCTTTATATTCTGTTACCATATGCTACCAAAGAAGATTTCTTTATATTTTGTTACAATATGCTAATGAAGAATATTCCCTTATATTCTGTTACAAAATGTATACAACTACTTTTCTCAATATATGAATAATGTACTTTTCAAATTTACTTGCTAGACATTGATGCTTTTGCAGAGGAAATGTAGCTTCAGGGTATATCTCTTTAAAACCATGTACCCTGACTCACACCTGTATGGATGTATATATCTTGTGATTATTTTATTCACATTTTTCCCCTGAATATGTTTTGTGAAATTGTCATGTTTTGTTCTGAGAATAAATGCTCATTAATAAGCGTTGCACCATATATCCCAATGTTACCCGGACGTTGCACACACCAACAACCTTACATACATTCACATAATGATTAGGTGGTTCTTACGGTCAAGAGCATGCCATTTATGTTATGAAATATGATTATAAAGCAGCCCATGTCTAATTTTGTGCACGAGATAACCTGCAATCTTGGGTGGTTTAACAAGGTCGGCCCTCTGCTTAGAAGAGACCGCTGGGAATGACCATAACTGTTTTGTTTAAATCAGTGCTTATGCTAAATACATAACTCTTATAAAGGCACTAACATAACTCAGGAGATAAATATATTCTAATTTGTGATTGTTGTAAAATGGCTGATGGTGATGGAAGATTACTTTTTTGTGGGAGAAAAAGCGATAATCTTTCCCTCTTATATAAAAAGGCAGTTATATCAATACATGATGATGATGATGATGATGATGATGATGATGGTGATGATGATGAGTTTATATGGTGGACAATTAACTCTCAGTACATGATGATGATGTTGATAAGCATTTAAGATCTAAACCTAACCCAGAGGAAGGAAAAACCAGCTTACATACATTCACCTGATGATGATGATGATGATGTTGATAGGCATTTAAGATCTACACCTAACCCAGAGAAAAGAATATGAGCTTACATACAGGCACCTGATGATGAAAGTGATGATGATGATTTTATAAAGTTGACCATTAACTCAACTTACAACCATCTCAACACATCCAGTCTTATCAAGCAACAGTATTAACCTATTTCTGACTTACTAGGAAATGTCACTACATACCTCCTTCACATGCATCTATCATAATATACATTTACATCAACCCACCTTCATCACAGTATACATCATCTTAATCATAACACGCCTCTACCACAATCTACCTTCATCCCAACATGTCTGTTACACCCTTGATGACTTTGAATCAACTTTGACACAACCGGATAACCTGGTCACAACCAAACTCCCTGGTCTTAAAATTAGGACTATCTTATTTTACTGGCCTGGTTGCAACATGAGTTGATCACATCAGGACCTTACAGCATGAGATGATGGATTGAATGCCATCTACAAACATAAGAGGAAGGTGATCTCACCAGTGAGTGAACACATTCCTCCTCCTCTTATTATCTTATTCTCTTTTTTTTTCCTTGATTGTTTCTTGACATGTTTTATGCTTTACTGATATATAAATGTTAGAAAAATGCTTATGAAGTTATATTTTGTTTGGACCGTCAGATGGACGGTGTAAATGGAAGCCTACGGTTCTAAAGATGCGGACTTGGTTGCTGAGGGCAGTAAAATAGAATGTCATGTCAATCGTTTACCAGCCCAAATTTTAGTACAGCCAATTTCCTTGCATCATCCACCACCCCCATCCTTCAAAGATCTAACCCATGTAACCCATGAACCCAGTGAGAATCCCTGATGTTAGATCCTAACTGAAGAACTTTACCATCCCTCACTCACATTGGAGATGACCCTCTTTTAGAAAACTGGTTCCAAGGAAGAATTAGAATCCTATACACACTGAAGTACCTATCGGCAGATATCAGCTGCACCGGAGATACACATATCCTTTGTTTAAGTGGTAGTTACTTGGTGATGCATACATATATTTTAATGTATTTTGGATGATTCAAATGTTTTTTTTTTTTTTTTTTTTTTCAAATTATGTATTCACATCAGTTGGTATTCCTTGTAAACCTGACAATGTTTTTTTCTTAGATGTGTCCAATGTGAATAATATATTTTGTTGTCATACTTTTGATTATTACACTTAATGCTATCAAACCATTGTTTGAGTGGTTCTTACATATTGTTTGTAAACACCAAGATTACTGATAGCAGTAAATATTATGTGATGTCATTGTATGTCCTGTTATATAGTGAATGTTCTGTCATGACATTGCTAGTCTAGTCCATCACATACTCGTGTAAGTGTATACATCAAAAATGGTAATACTATCTGAGACCGCATGAGGGCGGGCACCTGCACACTACCTCCTTTTCCCCAGTGATAGAAAAGGGTATCAATTTTTGGGATAGTGGCAACAGTCCGTGGTCTCCACACCTTCCCAAGAAGCCTAAACGTAGGAATGAGCCATAAAATTAGATTCTAGAACATGGGTGGCCAACATTTTCAGCGGGCGGGCCAAATTTCAGAAATAATATTTCCTGACGAGCCACGCACCTAATTTTTTTTGTTTACAGTTGTTGTCAATTAAAGTAAATACGCAAGTGTGCTACAGTTTCGACAACATCGTCGCTTCCCAGTAGGTGAAATTGTGCTCAAACGCTTGTCTGGTTTAATGTAACTATTTAAAAAAAATACATTTTGTTAATTAATTTATCTTTCCGTTGTAGATGAGTATTAACGTCATTTAGGTGGCCCGTTATATCGACCAGAAATGCAAAGTCGCAAACCCACTCTTCGTCTTCAAATTCTGGGATACTTTTCGACTTGCTTGCAAAGAATTATTGTATTTCGTGTTGCAAATCAAACACTCTTTTCAGGAAAATATCAAGCCAGCTAGAGAGGCAAGGTGTTTTCCCACCTACCCTGGGTGGGTACCGTCCAAAAAAAGAAACCTGGACCAATGCAGCAGTTTTTGCATATGATGTCTATGAAGGTTTCCACTCAGGCATTGAAACCTTTGCTGCAGCGATTAATCTTGAGGACGAGTACAACAGAGTACCATTGGATTTTTTAATGCTTCAGCTTCTTGAGTCCATTCCTCCTCAGTTGGATCGCTGCAGCACTCTTCCAACGGAAAGTAGTTTTTAGATGTGGCAGTTGGACTTCAGAACCAACAACAATATATCCTGGCCTACCACAGGAATCACCATTATCTCCTTAACTTGAAGAGCAAATAATATTAAGGAAATTATGCTCTTACAGCAAATATGAAGGCGAATCCTTTTCATCCTGTGCCGATGAATCAGCCACTCCAAATTAGAACTAGAGCATTTGCACTACGCTTCATGTTTGGCTAAGGCACAGTCCACCATCCTGGAGTCCAAAGAACCCCACTGTATGCAATACGGAAAATACAGCTGGTCGCTAGAAAAGCATTTCTCAGACTCCTTACAGTTCTCAATTTCACCCCTGAAAAACTTCTTAATTCAATCCACCCACTCGATTTCTTTTAATGTACCTATTCTAGACGCACATTTAGCACGGAACATGACAGCTTGATGAGGATGGTGTCTCGGAAAGAGCCGAGCTGGAGAAAGTGGAGAAAGAGAGGGGGTGGGGCAGTAGTGTTGCCATCTCCCGTCTTCTTGTCACCCACCAGATGGTCACACGTTGTCCTATGTCGTATGGACGCAGTTTCCAACTCCTGTCAACTTCAAACGACCAGGCGGCTTAAGTGTTTTGGCTAGAAAATTGGGCTTGGCCTCGAATTAACATTGTGACCTCTGAATACACAGTTTAATAGGGAATCCAAATGTAGTTGATAGACATAAAATATTGGAAATATGTCACAACGACTCATGATGTAATGTTCTTTTGGTGATATGTACAATAAAGTTAACATTTATGTTCATTTGACCTAGCTCTGCGGGCCGCAACATGACCTCCAGGGGCCGCATGCGGCCCGCGGGCCTCGTGTTGGCCACCCCTGTTCTAGAAGGTGATCTTGATAGAGGATAGGAACCCATCCCCTTGGGCATACCCGGATAACATTCCTCAGATAATTAAATTCCTCTTAAGTAGGTGTTACATTCTAAAAGACGAACCCCTAATAAATAAACCTCACAAGGACGAATTGACTGAACAATATTTTGTTTTCAGCGCTAGCTCGCTTTGAACTCAAGCGTAGTCTATAAACACTGCTAGACTGAATTTTGCGTGTGGATTAGCTTTCCCTATTAACATTGTCCCTCGCCATCAGGCGAACCCACTCCGACTTCAGAGGTACTTGTGTTAATGTCCCCAAGTCATAGACGATAGGTTAACATTTTGGTCCAGCTGTCCGGTGTAGGGGTTGAACCGCTTACCTCGGCATCAGCAAGTAGTAGGAGCGGGGCGCGCATCCACGTATTTTTTTGGACGCGTCTGGCTGCTGATGGTTTTTATGGGAAAAGTGCCGAGTGAGGGGGTGAAATTTTTTTGGCGGCGGGAACGGGTCTATTTTTTACACGGGTGTCTGTGAAAGTAACTAAGGTAAAAGTATTCGTATGTTGGTGGGAAAGTAAGTACTGGAAATAGAAAGAGAGGGTGTGAGCACGGATGATGGGTGTGAAGGGGTGTAAGTTATATATTTTTGTTAGAACAGAGTATATGAATAAGTCGAGTAAAAGATAAACTGCCAAGGGTGTGATGGGTCGTGGTTTCTACTCATGGGTTGGATATATGGTGGTGGCGTAGACATCTCATAATGTGTCTGTTCACTATGCGTGGTGAGTGATGTATAAACTGCCAAGGGTGTGATGGGTCGTGGTTATACTCGACGAAGTAAGAGGTGTAGATGGTTACTAAACAAAACTAAAAAGGGTGTGATAGTAGTGTCTAAGTGAAAGTAAAGGGTGGTATGTAGCTTATTCACTACCATCATTACAAAAGAAATCTTATAAAGTTGTAATGGGTACGGTGGTAAGGGGTATTAGTGGTCAAGTAGGAGTGGTAGATATAGGGGTGGTCATAAATGTAATAAGATAAGAGGTGTTATGTTCGCAGTTACACACTGGTCAACCAGTGGTCAAGCAATGGTCAAGTAATGGTCAAGTAGTCAAGTAAGGAAATTTTAGGGAAAATTGGTTGTAATGATATGGTGATGATTAAAGAGTGGTGAATTAGTGGTCAAGCAGTGGTCAAGCAGTGGTCAAGTGAAGAAATTTTAGGGAAAATTGGTCGTAATGATATGGTAATGCTTAAAGGATGGTAAATTAGTGGTCAAGAAGTGGTCAAGTAGTGTTCAAGCAGTGGTCAAGCGGTGGTTAAGTGAGGAAAATTTTAGGGAAATTTTAGGGAAAAGTGATTGTAATGATATGGTGATGATTAAAGAATGGTAAATTAGTGGTCAAGCAGTGGTCAAGTGGGTCAAAGGAGAACATGTTAGGGAAAAGTGGTTGTAATGATATGGTGATGATTAAAGGGTGGTAAATTAGTGGTCAAGCAGTGGTCAAGCAGTGATCAAGTGAGGAAAATTTTAGGGAAAAGTGATTGTAATGATATGGTGATGCTTAAAGGGTGGTAAATTAGTGGTCAAACAGTGGTCAAGCAGTGGTCAAGTGAGGAAATTTTTAGGGAAAAGTGATTGTAATGATATGATGATGCTTAAAGAGTGGTAAATTAGTGGTCAAATAGTGGTCAAGCAGTGGTCAAGTAGTGGTCAAGTGGTCGAGTGACCACTTAAATTGTAGTTGAAAGTACGTATAGTGCAATGGTGGTGGGTAAAGTGAGCAGGAATCACTAGTAGTGATAATAGTACTACCAATATCAGCTATACACAAATACAGACACACTCACCCATAAACAAATACACAAAGACGGTCACACAAACACACATACAAACACACAGACACACTCACCTATACACAAGAACACTCAAAGACAAACACAAAAACAACCAAACAAACATACGTACACACATACAGACACAGAAGTACAGACAACCCATACCATTACTACTGTCACATCAACAGCTACACACATGTGCAGAGACAGCACAGACACAGTCGTACCATTACTACTGTCATCACAACTATACACAACTGCACGTACACACTGACATCAACTACACAAATACACACCTACAAACAAAAACACACAAAGACACAGACACACTTGTGCATACAGATATGAACACTAACAAGTACACATACCCATCTCCTACCATTACTACTGTCACCACAACTATACACAAGTACAGACACACTGACATCAATTACACAAATACACACCTACAATCAAAAACACACAAAGACACAGACACACTTGTACATACGGACATGAACACTGACAAGTACGCATACCCATCTCCTACCATTACTACTGTCATCACAACTATACACAACCACGTACAGACACATCTACACGTACACACAGACATCAACTACACAAATACACACCCAAAGACAGACACGCGTACAACAACAAAGACAGACACAAGAACACAAGTACAGACACACTCACCCATACACAAGAACACTCAAAGACAAATACAAAGTCAGCCAAGTACAAAGACACACCCATCGCCTAGGATTACTACTGTCATCACAACTATACACAAATACACACCTACAAACAAAAACACACAAAGACACAGACACACTTGTACATACAGACACAGAAGTACAGACAAACAATACTATTACTACTGTCATCACAACTATACACAAGTACACACAGACACACTCACCCATACACAAGAACACTCAAAGACAAATACAAAGACAACCAAACAAACACACGTACAGATTCAGAAGTACAGACAAACCATACCATTACTACTGTCACATCAACAGCTATACGCAACTACACAACCATAATCAAATACACAAAGAGGACCACACAAACCATTACTACTGGTACCACAACCAGTACAGATACACTCACCTATAAACAAATACATAAACAAAACGTGTCCCTACAAGAATATCACAAACCACATACCCTTTTTGGTAAAGAACGCGGATGTCCGAGACAGCCCCTACGTCATCAACGCCATATGCAAAAGTCATTAAGTGGTAGCATGAGTCATCGGTTTGTAGGGAAGCAGGCGTGAGAATAGCGTGTCTTCAAAAACTCCCACGTCAGCTATGTCGTGTGCAGAACCAGTGTATAAAATAGAAGGCGTCTCCTCACTCGCTCTACACCAGTTCACGTGCTGACTTGGTTAGCTACAGATTTATTTTTGTGAAACCTGCTGTTGTAAGTCGCTTAGTGTAGTAAGCATATATTGTTCACGTAGTGACTTGGCTAGCTACAGCAGTGAAAACAGGTTGGTGTGAGCCTTATTCGTGTCGTCGGCAGCTGATAAAACCGGTGAAATATATATTGTATACACCAGAACTTTTTCGCGGTTGTAAGAAAGAAAAAAAAACAGTTTATCAATATGACCACCAGATCTACTTTCACGTGTCAGTGTGCGACAAAGCCTATTGTTATAAGTATAACCTTAATCATCACATTCGGACCATTCACGGTACGAAACCACACTTATGTCATATCTGTGGACAACTTTTCAACAGAAAAGGCAATCTACAAAGACACTTACGAACACACCATCAACCACGTATGAATACATCAAACACTACAACACCAGAGACGACAGCACCACGTGTATATTTACACCATCATCGTAGTCTAAGTCAAGTACCAGACTACCACCACTGTGACTTCAATGATAACCTTACCCACCACAATGGGAACATTCACAATGATTATCCCTGTCAGTTACGTAAAAATCTATACAATACGAACCTACAACGTTACTTACATCATCAGATACCACGAGAAAGGACGACACCCTTAGACACACTAGCAACACGTCCACTCATAGTAGCAGAGGATATCCAACCAAATGATAGAGACAGCTTGCCAGCCCTTAAGGCGTACTGCAAGGACCTCTCGATTATGCTACCCAATCAAGTGGTAGTATTAGAAAAAAGTGTCGACCACCGCTACCGGGTGGTTTTGGTATGAAACCTTCATAAAAAAGAAGTATTCAGATATCTCATGTGTGATGACTTCGACAACAACAGTGTTGTTTTAGTCAACCAAGCTATATCAGAGCCCAGAAGAATGAAGATCACTAAGCCAGAACTTTTTGGTTTTTCACTAATCATGTATGTCATTGATTTTTTTTTCTTATGATATATATCTAAACTGTTTTTCACTAATCATGTATGTCATTGATTTTTTTTTTCTTATGATATATCACTAAACTGTATTTCACTAATCATGTATGTCATTGATTTTTTTCTTATGATTGATTGATTGATTGATTGATTGATCTAGGAACCGACATCACAGCATTCGGGACATTCCCATAAGCGCTTCTAAATATTAAATCGTAATTTTATTGCGCCAAATGTAAGCTCGATATAGTCCTATACATAACCTATACCTATAACTATACTTAGTCTATATCTGTATATAAAGTGAAGCGAAATAAAATTGCGATTTATTATTTTTAAGTGTTAATTAAATTTTAACTTTTTCGCTTTCTAACAGTGGTGTGTGTCTATGTCTCTTACAGAAAGAGTTTGTTGTGTTTGGTGAATCGTTAGGGTTAGGGTTAGGGGTTAGGTTAGGGTTAAATGACGTATAATTAGGGTTAGGGTTAGTAAGAAAGAGTTTGTTGTGTTTAGTGTATATAATGCTCTACTTTCCTTAGGCGTTCATCATTAATTACTGTGGTAGTCCAACGAATTCAAATAATTCGTCTCAGGAACCCAATCTCTGTTGTTTTTTCAAGTTCTTCTTAGGGGTGCTGATCGATGACCGTATTCGCTGTCTAGAATAGCGCCTAGTAGGTTAGGGGGACAGATGCTTTACCTCCATTAGGTTGGAAAATCTGCTTAGTCACCAGAAATTATATTGTTCTGTAATCAAAAAGAATGTTAGTGTTATTTGTTATGAAACATTGAAAGTCGGTTAGAAGATGTGGTAGCTGGTATTCATGAGTTCACTAAGGTAGGCGTGTTTTTAAGAAAGGCCGAATTTATAACAGACAGTGGTGGTTGGTTGCAGGCTTGTCGTTATTGCAGATGTGAAATGGTAAAGTGAGCTAGGAGTGGACACCCTAAGAAATGTTATTTTAGGCAGACTTCGAGAAAAAAACCGTTGTATTGTTGAAAGCTGGAACAATGAAAGGATAGTGTAGCAAACATTGTGGTATGGAAAGTTGAAGCTGACAGCCATGGGAAATGGTTCCGTGATGATGAATACCTAGATGATACAGAAACTATACTAGTTGGAACCATACACGACCTTACCATAAATGTTGTTATGTCTGTTTCAATGGACCACGTGTACAGTGGAGATTTGAAGTTCTTGCTGATGTGACCAGTTTGTGTTAGAAAGAAACCAAGAGTGTGGAGAGATGAGTGCTTAGTCTGTGTAAGGGTTTCTGTAGCAGATACGGTGAAGTTGGAGGTTTCGGTAATGTAAAATAGAGAAAGTGGTGACATTGATAACGGGTTTTCAGATAAAAGTTCAAGGCACGTATGAGATAACTACAGAAGTTACATTTTTCCTAATTTTGGTAACACCTTTGCCTTAGTTTGGTCGACATAGTTCTTACTTTTCCATAGCTATTTCTTAGACTGACTGACAGATTTTCCTAGTTTTTATCACTTTGGATTACACGTTTATAAGTTTGATTGAAATATGTCTTTACTTGCTTTGCTTTGTTTGACAAATATTCCTACTTTTTATAAGGTTAACAATGTTTCCTACTGTTCATAAGTTTGGCTGTGGTATTTATAACTTTGGTCAACATTTTAGTTGTGTTGGGTAATATTTTTTCCTATCTTTTTATAAGTTTGTTCGAGTTATATCTGTGCCATGAGTCAGATTACTTAAGACCTGGTTAACAGCAACATAGATTGTTGAAACATTAATAGTGATAAATAAGCACGGAGAGTGATAAGGAAAAAGACACCGGTAACGGGCTAAAGATAGTGGCCAATAGAATTGCGAGGAGGAGGCCACGTGATTAGGAGGGTCGAGCAGGGCGCACGGACAAAGAGGGGTCAGTCGGAGTTGGGACGCCATCGACAGGACAGATAAGAAAGCCAGAGAATTGAGTCTGTCGGGAACACCGCCATGTACATTTCATAGAACGTACTAAACCATTGTTCTAGTAGGAAGATGTCCGACTATGTCAAGCAACCAGCGCTTGACAACAGGGAGAAAGAACGACATAGTTCCTGATACCAGTTGCACAGAAGGCGAGATGTGTAGTAAATCCGCCATGCCGGTGAAGACATGTTTACACGGAGGGAGGCTAGTGGTGTAGCTGAACGGGTCGGTAGTGACCCCGTCCTACGAGTTGTAAGTAGGTTAGTTATGCACGTATATAACTGTATGAACTGCTTGTGAAGAAATAAAGCTAATTATTCAGCGTGTTTTTCACTCATGGAAAGCCGTGGTGGTTCTGTGTATTCTAGTATGAGTTCAAGCGTAGTTTGCCAGTGTAGCGTCAGCATACCCCTAACAGCTCATTGGCATACATGGGGGCCAAGCCGGTAACTGAACTGGGCAAAGGAGGACCGTGGAACGGTAATTAACAGAAAAAGTAAACTGCTTGAAAGTTGCAGATCAAAGTTAAGAACAAACACTAGAATACGGCTAGTGAAAAGCCAGGAACACGGCAAAGCTACAAATGTACCAGTGCATTGATTGTAAACTCTGCAAAGTTAACGCCATATAAACAATAAAGTAATTCGCAGTGGGCATTAATCAACAGCTAATTAAAATGGGTACGAGGATCAAAGAACATTGAAAGTTAAAGTTTTAACTGTGATTAGACCTGTAATTGGGGTCAAATAACATTGAATGTGGATATAGGAAATAGATGTGCCGCTGTGATTCAGGTGATGTTATGAGAGATGGCAAAGTATATACTAGTATTGAACAATATTGGATGTAAAGTTGAACAATACGAAGACAACGATATTAAAGTACTCAATAAGGGGGTGTTTAACGACGGAGAACATTGTATGAATACGGCAGACGTTATCTGGTCTCTTTAAGAACAGTGCCGATAGTGAAAATAGACAGTGGTAATGAAAGGGAACACTTTTCACAAGGAGTATCAGCAAACAAGCATGGCTATCAACCACAGCAATGGTTGGCTAATGGTGCAGGGATGCCTATAAAGCACAATAATTCAAGTTCTCCAAAAGTTCAAAATAAGGGCGCGCAGCCACATACACTACATGTGCTCCAGACATTATAGTGTTTTCAAGAACTAATCGCGTTATCAGCATTGAGTATTCGTTCCAGATTTGACCACATGGTTATGCAGCGGGAGCATAGAGGGTATCTACACCACATTTGGGGAGCCACCAGGGCACCTGACGACCCAGTTGAGCAAGTCCATGCCAGTTGAACCGAGGTGGAGCCAGGCTGATCCTTACCAAGTCCTGAAACAAGCGGAGCTGGAGCCGAGCAGTTGGACCAAGTCACCAGGGACACCGGCGCTAGAGATACACAGGTCAAGTATTTCCTTATTGATTACTGTGTATATTCTGCTTATTGGTTCAGGGTCATTGGGCACATTTCATGACTATATATACATGTACCATCATTATTAGGGTTGCTCACTCCACAGGTATTCAGTTTGTCAAACGGTGGTGGATAAGTGCCGTTGGATGTCCGGCAAAGGATTATTGGTTTGAACAGTGTTACAGCAGGGTCAACACTGTGTCGATGTTATCATAACAAGACAAGCAGCAACACTTGAGTGGTCTGCGTGTACAGATAGTAATAGATATACCACGCAGTAGTGACATCATATAACCATGCCTACATGGTCGGACGTCATAGATTTAGGTGTGAGATGTGGGTTGACAGTGACAGAGCTCAAGACAGAACTGCAGAAACGGAATAATAACCAAGGTAACGACCAGCAGAATAGACCCAAGAGTAAAGATCACCGGACAGATTTCATAGCTTTAGGTGGAAGATGTGGGTTGACAGTGAAAGAACTTAGGACAGAACTCCAGAAACGTAACGAGAACCAAGGTAAAGACCAGCAGAATAGACCCAAGAGTGGAGAACACCCAACTACTCAATATAGACCGGCTCTACAGAGACCAGCTAAGGTAGCTCGATCAGAGCCAGTAAGTGAATGTACATATTGTGGTCGCCAACAAGAGTCTCTTAAAATAGGCGACAGAAACCCTAAGCACGACGCAGACATCAGAAACCGTCCTTCCAATAGAGTTGATAGGTACACAGACTACATAAGCAGTCGAAAATGTTGGGTCTGTAACAGCTTGGACCACGTAGCCAGAGAGTGTAGACTGAGACGAGTGACTAAACAAGAACATGACCAAAAGACAAACTTAGGATACATAGCAAAAGACAGACATAAAAGACAACGGATCGGTAACCCTGCGTGTAGTCAAATAGTGCCTACACGTAAGTCGAATGCGAGCAGTATTCATAGCGGGACTTTAAAATCCCACAAAGCACTCGTGAACGGGAAGTTGACCACCTGCGTTAGGAATACAGGGTCGTCAATAGCTGGTGTAGATCATAGCCTGGTAAGGAGTAGCGACTACACGGGAGAGAGCGTGACGTGCAGTACCTTCGGTGGTACAAAGGAAAAAGTATGCTATAGCATGGGTGCATATATCCTGCCCGTACTATGAAGGGAGAATACGAGTAGCAGTGTTGCCTAGTCCACTTGCAGGACTAATGATAGGTAACATACCGGGAGTGACAGAGTGTGCAAAAGATGAAGCCCAAAGATGGAATGGTAAAATGACACGGGAGAATACAGACTCCAGACAATATATTAAGAAAGACAAGAAAGAAGATAACGTGGTCATACCTCGGGCTGACCAGACAGACACTAGACGGGTACCAGACATCCAAACTGAAGACCGTGCAAAGCAACAAAGAGACGACAAGACACTGCGAACTTGTTTTCAGCGGGCAAACTGCCCACCTAAACAATCGAAATTAGGCAAGTGGTCATTTGTAATGATGAATGAAATTCTCATGAGAGAATACACGAAAGATGCAACATGTATCTTACAAAGGGTGCTGACAGTGCGAGAGCGCAGTAACGCTCTGGAACGGGCACACATCGCCCCGAGTGCAGACCATATCAGTTTGGCCAAGACTAGAAAGAGATTATTATCCAGGTTCTACTGGCCAGGCTGTGAGAAGGACATCAGAAGCTATGTCCGATCATGTAAATTGTGCAAACGAACAGAGGTAAGAGCCTCAGACATACAAATAGGAAAAAGCAACAAACAACAGATAGAAAACACTTGTGAGAAACACTGTCAACAAGATGACAAGAAATCAGAAACTCACCACATAGAACAGGTCACTGACAAAGAGACAGACAAACCACTGACACATGAACAGCCAACAGTCACACCGATAGCATGTGGCTTGTTAGAGTGGCAGCGTCGTCAGAAATGTGCAGAATGCATCAAACTTAGGGTTACAATATTCTTAACTCTGATGAATACTATAGTTATGGGAAAGGAAATACGTCATCGGATGTTGAAAACAGTAAATACAAGAAAAACACATACAGTTAGAAAACAACAGTATACCCCAAGATATACAAAAAACTCAAGACTCACCGCTTACACTATACCACCAGGCAAATCACATCAAAAACTGGTAACAGCATATACTTACTGGGTTCGGCAGGCAGTGTCAAAACTATTAGCATCAAACAGAAATTGCAAATTTAAGAATAATAAAACATCAATATTACCACTCACAAGATAACATCACATGTCTCAATTTCAAACACTATTATCTTGTGAGATATATATATGTGTATATTGTAGATACTTTATAGAGGATATAAAAGCTATATGGATGTGATTGGTGTAGATAGAATTGTTGTAGTAGAATGAATGCATTGATAGATATAAGGTTGATTGAAGTAACATGATGATGTGGTAAAGTCATCAGAGAGAAAAAAAAAATACAAACAGTACAGAGGTGTAATAGTGTGGTTAAAATATATACATGAAGTCTGTGAATGCTAGCAATAACATGGCCTAAGAAATGTTACACCGACTATATGACAAAATGATCTGGTCAGATTAGGGACAAAATCCCGATAGTACAATAGGGCATACGGTAAGACTATCATCTAGGAAACCATGCGTTCATACAAGGTGACTGGTCCAGTGGTTAGCACGTTGTGGTACTGACCATGAGAACAGGTCAATGTAGGAGATGTGATAGGATTGCGGTAATATAATATGCAATTGTGAATGTAAATATGTATGTAAAAATATATATACACCCAAGGCTGTTATTAATTTCAGATAGTTAAGGGGTGTAAATGACTGAGCAGAAGAGATAGTGTCGACGGTACCTCAAAGATGCTACCTCACTAGCTGACTGAAGAGGCTGAGACAGACAGACGCAAGTGAAGATTGGGAATCTGATGGGTAGAAGATACAGTCAGCGAAGACAGATACCAGCCAGAACCATTCAAGGGAGTAATAGTTAATAACATTGACAATCATTCAATAAACAAAACTCATAATACACTTAGATAGAGATAAATATAATTTTAATGGCTTTAAGTACATCCATAAACATCAGTACGTTCTTATGATCATGATCATCATGCCATGTATATTTGTAATCAGTATGCATGTAATTGTAACAATAATTGTAACAGTATTGATTGTACTATTACCTGATTGTAACACATAACGTATAAAATGAGATGTCGGTAGAAACTGATAAATGATCGCAAAGGAAAAAAAGAAGGATCAACGTCTACTAGAGCAGGAAGGTTGACAGTGGGTCTAAAACCACGATACATCACAGATGACACCCATAACATAAAAGGAAAAGAAGAAGGTAACTGAGACATTACTACCAGTGATACATATTGATGTCACAAAGATTATAATGATGGGCGAGTGAAAGTTTGAATAGTGCTTGAGGTATTACATGTGAGTCCAATTTTATATACTATTCAGGTTTTATGACAATATTGTAAATTGGAAAGACAGACATGTACAATTGGTAGGAGAAACTTATGTGATTGTGGTAACAGGTACATAACATAAGAATATGAGGAGTGACAGTGAAGTGAGAGAAAGGGGACGAGAAGACTGAGAGTAGGAATTTGTGCCAATGAGGACCAATTTGAACACAACCGGGATACTTGCACACCAGTATACAGGAAGCTTACAGGCATAGACGGAACATTTGAGGTTCTAGTATGTGTGTTGTAAGACAGAGTACATAAACCAAAAAAAAATAAAAAATTAAACACTATTAAAAAAAAAAAAAAAAAAAGAGAGAAAGACAAACGATGAAAGGATGAAGAGAGGGAATGAGAAAGAGAGAACAGAGTGCAAGTGAAATTGAAGGAAAGGATACGGGGATAGTGTAATAGGATTATTGGTAGTACCATTGATAATAGTACCAAGTGGTAGTACTGTGTACATATAAGATTTCAACATGTAGCACTTCAGCATGGCAGTAGATGTATATAAAGGTATATAAGGGTCATGGTATTAGGAACACTACAAGGAAAAAGTTGGTAGTAAGAACACCAGGCATAAACATAGGGCAAATGAAGGGAAGTAGATAGCCATAGAGCACAAGTAACTAATGGCAGCCGACCACGCACACACGTTGACAAGACAAATACAAGAGTCATAGGTACTCGCACCAAAGAGATCCACAGTCGTAGCATAGACTACTCAGGAGCAAGAGAGAGCTTAAACAAAATATGGGTGAAATTGATATGTCTGCAATACACACGTTCCTGCACCCAGGGCTTAAGGGCTGGGGAGGGTGTCAGTTGCTTGTACCGAGGTATAAATGAGGAACCTTATGGGAATGTCCGGGGTGGGACATTGGTACTCATAGTAGGTTGGTCCTCAACTTGCCGAATACAAAGGGGGTTGAGGCCACACGAGGTCTATTTGGGAATAGACGGATATTCGTGTCCGACGTTATAATTGTGTGAAGGTATGGCAGAATATCAACGTAACACAGAGGGAAGTTAAAGGGAACTGAGAAGCAAGCTCAAAGGCATGAGGCAGTAGACAGATATGTGCGACCAGGGACAGGCATGTGCGACCAAGCTGACTCATGTCAAGTGTAGAGATAAGGAAGAACCCAAAAATGTAGAACATTTTTGAAATTGCGGGGGGCATATGCCATGAGTCAGATTACTTAAGACCTGGTTAACAGCAACATAGATTGTTGAAACATTAATAGTGATAAATAAGCACGGAGAGTGATAAGGAAAAAGACACCGGTAACGGGCTAAAGATACTGGCCAATAGAATTGCGAGGAGGAGGCCACGTGATTAGGAGGGTCGAGCAGGGCGCACGGACAAAGGGGGTCAGTCGGAGTTGGGAAGCCATGACAGACAGATCAGGAAAGCAGAGAATTGAGTCTGTCGGGAACACCGCCATGTACATTTCATAGAACGTACTAATCCATTGTTCTAGTAGGAAGATGTCCGACTATGTCAAGCAACCAGCGCTTGACAACAGGGAGAAAGAACGACATAGTTCCTGATACCAGTTGCACAGAAGGCGAGATGTGTAGTAAATCCGCCATGCCGGTGAAGACATGTTTACACGGAGGGAGGCTAGTGGTGTAGCTGAACGGGTCGGTAGTGACCCCGTCCTACGAGTTGTAAGTAGGTTAGTTATGCACGTATATAACTGTATGAACTGCTTGTGAAGAAATAAAGCTAATTATTCAGCGTGTTTTTCACTCATGGAAAGCCGTGGTGGTTCTGTGTATTCTAGTATGAGTTCAAGCGTAGTTTGCCAGTGTAGCGTCAGCATACCCCTAACAGCGCATTGGCAATCTGTATTTGGCCAACATTTTTCGATTTGTCTGACGCATTTTTCTATTTTTTAAAATAAGAATTGATGCTAATTTTACAAGTTTTTGTTGAGATATTTCAGTATTTGGTTGACCTTTTCCCTTTTGGTTGACAAATTTTCCTAGTTTTTTATAAGTTTAGTTGAAATATTTATAAATTTGATTGAAAGTCTCTTCCCATTTGGTAATCATATTTTCATAATTTTCATAAATTTGGCCGAGACATTTCATATTTTGGTAAGTATCTTCCCGTATTTGGATAGCAAAGTTTCCTACTTTTCATACATTTGACTGAAATATTTCTGTATTTGCCATAACTTTTCCCCTGAGTTTGTTCATGTCTGTATAAAATGTCTCTGTGCATGTCTGTATATGTCTCTGTTCATCCCCTCTCCGATAAGAAAAGGACAACGTCATGAAAACAACCCACTAAAGAAAATCAACAAAACAAAAATCTTGATTTCAATATTTTTATCACCAAAATATGTGTGTTCACAACATATTCATCAAAACAGTTTAGTGATATATCATAAGAAAAAAAATCAATGACATACATGATTATTGAAAAACAGTTTAGATATATATCATAAGAAAAAAATCAATGACATACATGATTAGTGAAAAACAGTTTAGATATATATCATAAGAAAAAAAAATCAATGACATACATGATTAGTGAAAAACCAAAACAGTTCTGGCTTAGTGATCTTCATTCTTCTGGGCTCTGATATAGCTTGGTTGACTAAAACAACACTGTTGTTGTCGAAGTCATCACACATGAGATATCTGAATACTTCTTTTTTATGAAGGTTTCATACCAAAACCACCCGGTAGCGGTGGTCGACACTTTTTTCTAATACTACCACTTGATTGGGTAGCATAATCGAGAGGTCCTTGCAGTACGCCTTAAGGGCTGGCAAGCTGTCTCTATCATTTGGTTGGATATCCTCTGCTACTATGAGTGGACGTGTTGCTAGTGTGTCTAAGGGTGTCGTCCTTTCTCGTGGTATCTGATGATGTAAGTAACGTTGTAGGTTCGTATTGTATAGATTTTTACGTAACTGACAGGGATAATCATTGTGAATGTTCCCATTGTGGTGGGTAAGGTTATCATTGAAGTCACAGTGGTGGTAGTCTGGTATTTGACTTAGACTACGATGATGGTGTAAATATACACGTGGTGCTGTCGTCTCTGGTGTTGTAGTGTTTGATGTATTCATACGTGGTTGATGGTGTGTTCGTAAGTGTCTTTGTAGATTGCCTTTTCTGTTGAAAAGTTGTCCACAGATATGACATAAGTGTGGTTTCGTACCGTGAATGGTCCGAATGTGATGATTAAGGTTATACTTATAACAATAGGCTTTGTCGCACACTGAACACGTGAAAGTAGATCTGGTGGTCATATTGATAAACTGGTTTTTTTTCTTTCTTACAACCGCGAAAAAGTTCTGGTGTATACAATATATATTTCACTGTTTTATCAGCTGCCGACGACACGAATAAGGCTCACACCAACCTGTTTCACTGCTGTAGCTAGCCAAGTCACTACGTGAACAATATCTGCTTACTACACTAAGCGACTTACAACAGCAGGTTTCACAAAAATAAATCTGTAGCTAACCAAGTCAGCACGTGAACTGGTATAGAGCGAGTGAGGAGATGCCTTCTATTTTATAGACTGTTTCTGCACACGACATAGCTGACGTGGGAGTTTTTGAAGACACGCTATTCTCACGCCTGCTTCCCTACAAACCGATGACTCATGCTACCACTTAATGACTTTTGCATATGGCGTTGATGACGTAGGGGTTGTCTCGGACATCTGCGTTCTTTACCAAAAGGGTATGTGGTTTGTGATATTCTTGTAGGGACACGTTTTGTTTATGTATTTGTTTATAGGTGAGTGTATCTGTACTGGTTGTGGTACCAGTAGTAATGGTTTGTGTGGTCCTCTTTGTGTATTTGATTATGATTGTGTAGTTGCGTATAGCTGTTGATGTGACAGTAGTAATGGTATGGTTTGTCTGTACTTCTGAATCTGTACGTGTGTTTGTTTGGTTGTCTTTGTATTTGTCTTTGAGTGTTCTTGTGTATGGGTGAGTGTGTCTGTGTGTACTTGTGTATAGTTGTGATGACAGTAGTAATAGTATGGATTGTCTGTACTTCTGTGTCTGTATGTACAAGTGTGTCTGTGTCTTTGTGTGTTTTTGTTTGTAGGTGTGTATTTGTGTATAGTTGTGATGACAGTAGTAATCCTAGGCGATGGGTGTGTCTTTGTACTTGGCTGACTTTGTATTTGTCTTTGAGTGTTCTTGTGTATGGGTGAGTGTGTCTGTACTTGTGTTCTTGTATCTGTCTTTGTTGTTGTACGCGTGTCTGTCTTTGGGTGTGTATTTGTGTAGTTGATGTCTGTGTGTACGTGTAGATGTGTCTGTACGTGGTTGTGTATAGTTGTGATGACAGTAGTAATGGTAGGAGATGGGTATGCGTACTTGTCGGTGATCATGTCCGTATGTACAAGTGTGTATGTGTCTTTGTGTGTTTTTGATTGTAGGTGTGTATTTGTGTAATTGATGTCAGTGTGTCTGTACTTGTGTATAGTTGTGGTGACAGTAGTAATGGTAGGAGATGGGTATGTGTACTTGTCAGTGTTCATATCTGTATGTACAAGTGTGTCTGTGTCTTTGTGTGTTTTTGTTTGTAGGTGTGTATTTGTGTAGTTGATGTCAGTGTGTACGTGCAGTTGTGTATAGTTGTGATGACAGTAGTAATGGTACGACTGTCTGTGCTGTCTCTGCACATGTGTATATATATTGATGTGACAGTAGTAATGGTATGGGTTGTCTGTACTTCTGTGTCTGTATGTGTGTACGTGTGTTTGTTTTGTTGTTTTTGTGTTTGTCTTTGAGTGTTCATGTGTATAGGTGAGTGTGTCTGTGTGTTTGTATGTGTGTTTGTGTGACCGTCTTTGTGTATTTGTTTATGGGTGAGTGTGTCTGTATTTGTGTATAGCTGATATTGGTAGTACTATTATCACTACTAGTGATTCCTGCTCACTTTACCCACCACCATTGCACTATACGTACTTTCACCTACAATTTAAGTGGTCACTCGACTACTTGACCACTGCTTGACCACTGTTTGACCACTAATTTATCACCCTTTAACCATCATCATATCATTACAATCACTTTTCCCTAAAATTTTCCTCAATTGACCACCACTTGACCACTGCTTGACTACTGTTTGACCACTAATTTACCACCCTTCAAGCATCACCATATCATTAGAATCACTTTTCCTTAAAATTTTCCTCACTTGACCACTGCTTTACCACTGTTTGACCACTAATTTACCACCCTTTAAGCATCACCATATCATTACAATCATTTTCCCCTAAAGTTGTCCTCACTTGACCACCACTTGACCACTGCTTGACCACTAATTTACCACCCTTTAATCATCACCATATCATTACAACCACTTTTCCCTAACATGTCCTCATTTGACCCACTTGACCGTTGCTTGACCACTGGTTGACCAGTGTGTGACCACGCTTTGATCATCACCAATAGTTGTTGGTCTAACATCTGATCGACTCCCAGACTCACAATACGCGACCACTTCTTGATCATCACCAATAGTCTACCACCGGTTCGAGTCCGACACTCACAAAACGCGACCACTTCTTGATCCTCACCAATAGTCTAACACTGGTTCGAGCCCCAAACTCCTATCTTTACTTTTTCAGATTATACTGACCCTCTTCACTTCTTATCACCTAATGATAAGCAACCATCTTTACTTTTCTTCAGTTGATAGTGACCCTCTTCACTTCTTATCACCTAATGATAAGCAACCATCTTTACTTTTCTTCAGTTGATAGTGACCCTCTACACCTCTTATCAATAACCATTACAGTTATGACCACCCCTATATCTACCACTAATACCTGGTACCCACCCCTTACCACCAAACGACACCCATTCCCCCTCTAGTAATAATCACCATCGATTAATTCCTATCTGATTTTGATGTTTCCATTCACCCTCTAGTAATAATAACGACAGGCCTCTACGGGCATCTTTCTACAATAACCCGCTGATCCCCTTTGGGTCGTAAACCATTTTTAAATGTTGTATACCAATAAAAATACACTTGAAAATATTTTTTGTTTTTCGTCTCTCTGTTTTACTGTGTCAGACTCCTACGACCCTCTTTTGTTCAGTAACCATCTACACCTCTTACTTCGTCGAGTATAACCACTACCCATCACACCCTTGGCAGTTTATACATCACTCGCCACTCATACTACCAAATTCATATACTCATTTCTAACCACAATATATAACGTTTCCCCTTCACACCCTTCATCGGTGCTCACAGTACCTTAATTAATTTTACAGAAACAACCCACAGATTTCACCCCGTTCCAGAGACAAATTCCCACCCAAAAAAAAAATAGACCACACTACCTTAATTACTTTTACAGAAACCCGCCAAAAAAAAATTCACCTAAACAAATTTCCCCCTCAGTCGGCAATTTTCCCTAAAATCCTTCATAAAACCATTAGCGTCCAGACGCGTCCACAAATATACGTGGATGCGCGCCCCACTCCTACTACTTCAGCATACCGGATGTTTAAGAACACTTGTTCTTATCCATTAGGCCATGCCGACCTACACTGGACAATATGATCAGCAACCTTTATCAGCCATTACTTGTAATGCTGTCAGTCCACGCAAGGATATTCCCAGGTCTTGCTCAACATGGTACAGGGTGTAATTTTAATTGATTTATTTGGTTGTTTCGGGATTTGAAATTTAAATATTGAGCACAACCCACCACTGGCAAAGCTGATCGCATTCTGATACGAACCTAAAGCCTATCCACGTCAATATTGAAGCACTATACTAGAGTTTCGCTCTCGTTTGAGCTCGCCAGTAGTGCATATCCCTGACCGGATCCGGAAACAAGCCCCGCATCACGCGTGTGAAGCGGGTGTGTAACCACGCTGCACACACTGGACACAGCCAAATTATCATAACAGAATACTAAACCGTCACTATAACAGAGCCGAATGAGTTTGTTACAAAGGGTGTTTATTTCTTATAGATGACATCTGGACATAATATGGCGTCCGCTTGGTTCTTGCTCTAGATGTAAACTTAAACTTGACAACAAACTACGTCACGACTTGAGCATCTCTCCTCCCCTTTCACTCCCGATGCTCAATCGTGCTGTAGTAGCCTTTTCCCACCTAATACTAATACCCCACTTCTGTTACACCTCCCTATGTTTACTAAAGAATTTTTCTTGTAAAGGAAAAAGTCTTTACTCCTAATCCCCTTACTCTATTCCCGCTTTTTCCTTACCTCCCACAACTCCTCTAATCTTCCCCAAACTAACTTTATTTTAAGTCAAACAATCTATTCGCAACTCTCTCCCCTGCCATATATCAACCCACTTCTTCTTCGTTTCTAGCCCTTCCAAAAAAAAAAAAAAAACATAACATATTTACAATAACATTTAACTCTCAACTTTATACAATACATCATATCACGTCTTCTTAAATACTTCTTCTTCTCTTCATAAGCAATCCGCTTAACATTTCAAACGCTGTACTCTTCTGATTCCAACTCCCTATTGTCATCCCCAACCCCACTAATTCTCCACTTTTAATCAACCTGAAATCACTCTCACACAATAGAAAGACAAAGAATCGGTGGCCACCGGTATTTAAAAGAAGCAGTAGAACTCTTCCACACAAAGACCACACTCATCTAAATCACACACCCCCTTTACCCCCCTATGTCATTTGAGACTTTATGTAATAAAGTCTAGAACAATTATATCCTCTACAGTACCAGTTATTATGGTAACAGTTTACGCTGCTATCTACAGCATCAAATACCAACCAAGTGTCTATATATTACAGACACTACCAATTTTATAATTCTGAACCTTATCTCAACCTCACATTGTAATGTTAACCACAAAACACATCCCGAGGACACAATTAAAAAGGTCCACTATCCCTTAAGACCTATTCCAATATACATCACCTCACAATCTTCTTCTATACCTCACTCAGAATTCTCTCGCCGAAAATTTCAGCGACCCCTTACTGTCCATTTATTATGGGCATATCTATTAAAACCTCCACTTATGCCGTTATCAACAGCAACAATATACTACCCCCAACTCCTGTCTGTGACTGCTTTCAATCAACTTTATCTCAGTCCATATATCACGGACCCTCAAAAACCCCATGTCATTATGTCTCCACTATGTTCATTTCTCATACTTACAACCTTTTACTATTGTACTGCTATCCACAGTGTCTACTCAAACATGGATTCAATTCATGTTTACTCTGTCTGGGGTAATCTTCTTATTCTTCTATAACCCAGCAATCTCGTGTATATCATGGCTCTTTTGACCCCACGGAAACTATGTTCAAAACTTTTCTCACATTTACCCCACTGCTATATTCATTAATCTTTTCTTCCTCCATATGGCTTCCAATCCATGTATTTCCAATCAATGCTGACTTTAGTGTAACTCTAAACTTTCCCATAACCATCCCCGGTATATGTTTCCACTACTTCATAACCATATCTACTTCATTATGCTGATTATCACAGCAATATAATATACCCATGAACAAAGATGATGTGTCTCTCTACTAGTCCTCAGTAGTTTTATTAACTCTTTTCTGAACGAAGGGTCTTAAACAAAGCCCCATGGATTTTCTTTATTCTAGACAAACCCATAACTAATTGTAAACTAAACATAACTTAATTAACTACTATTTAACATACAAAACAGCGAAATAAAATCACAACAGGATATCATACCCCCCCCCCCCCCCCCCCCAATTTTTATAACATCATTTATGTTTCCCCTCATCTCAATTAAAGGTATGATGATGATGGTGATGATGATGGTGGTGTAACCACGCGGCACACACTGGACACAGCCAAATTATCATAACAGAATACTACACCGTCACCCATCGTAGGCTATGCTCAAGATTGCCCAACCGCCGCAACTGACGTCCGTCAATCGATGTGGACCCGAACGATCAGGACTTCTCACTGGCAAGGAACACCAGGCTTCCTAAAATCCAGTGATGACTGTGCAGTGTTTAAAATATTGCCGCTCCAAGGTTTGTATTTACCTATTATGTTGCATGAACTTTACAGAGGGTGAATACAAAACTTGGACGGGCAATATTTTCAAACACTGAACAGTCATTAAAAGTACACCCTAATCATCGAAGCATGCACAAACCGGCGGAAGTCAAGGGGAAACCACCGTTGTATTTTCCCAAGACACTCATACCTCTCAGCAAACTTGACAATTAGTAAACGGCGAAAAAATCCATACAAGTCTTGGAGATGTGGTTTTAAAAAATAATGCTGAAAATTAATTGGACAACCAAAATGATCAGTCTGGACATAATGAGGGAAAATAAGTCACAAAGACAACTTATCACAAACATCAAAAAGAAGCAGTTATCATTTTTTACCACATTATAAGAACACAAAAACTAGAACACTGTGTGACAACAGGAAAGATTTATGGAAAGGAGACAGGGGAAGACAGCGTGAGAATATTCTTGATAGTCTTGTGTCATGGCACGGAAGGGAGTCAACACGCGAATTGGTCCATGACGTCGGAGATCGCTGGGATCCCTGGCCTAGTGGTTAGCGACCTCCTCTGTAATCTCGTTTATCCACATGAGCAAACACGGCTGCGCGAGAATCGGTAGCTGGTCTCGCCGTGCCCGTTACTAACGGGATATGTGAGCTAGCCGCTCAGAAAGCAATTGCAAACCACTTAGCGTAATCTTTCCAAGAAATCAACCATCAGTGGTAACATGCTGGTGATGACAGCTATATCCTGTAACAGGATATACGAAAAAAAATCGGAGATCGCAATTTGTGGAGGAGCATGATCGCCCCCGCCAGCCGGCAAAGCACTGGATAATTATAATGATGTTGAACCACATTCTGCGGTAGAATGTATTGAAAGGTATTTCAGACTAAGGGAACCGCCGTAGCGTAGTGGCTAGTCCACCTCCTGCCCGTCCAGTTGTCGCGGGTTCGAATTCGAATCCCATGTGGACCCATAGAATGTCTTGGGAAATAAAGACGGCCGGGGAACTTCAACGATATCAACCCTTGAGTTTTTACATCCGCCCGAGATTGGCTTTTGCGTGACTGCATTTCGGAGGTAAAATGGCGTGGCTGACTAGAAAACATCTAGAAACGATTCAAATTCTAGAAACATGGAGACTTTGTAGGTGAACATCTGATTGGGAAAGTGTGCCAATTCCATCAAGGATGAACGGTATGTTTCGTAGAGGACTTTCGTGGTGACATTCTGGTGGCGGCATTGTGCACAGCGTGCCTGAGCTGGCCGTTGTTTGTCGAGACTCCTGTCTTTTCCACTTTTCACATGGGGCAGTGAGGAACATTTTATGTGATATTTACTGGCACGGGAACGGAGTATAATGTGGACGACCCTTTGCTGTGATGTTGGAACCGCGACTAATGACTAATAACCCTCGAGTTCTGATTGGTCTTAAAAGTGTGAGTCTAGCATCATATACCAAACAGCCTCAGGCATGTAAAGGGGTACTTTACTCCTTTACAATAAAACACTCATGACGTGTGCACAAGGTGGGTATTGATTGTCTTCAATTAGTGTGTTACTGTTGCTTTGACTCTCGCACATTCTGCGATGTGTTTAGCCTACGGCTAGTTTCTTTCCAGTGCAATTATGAACTTTCCCTTCCTGCTGTTTGTTGTCAAGAATTCCCGTAGGGTAGTGAACGGCATTTGCTGTACCGAACTTTGAAATACCGAGGACTTTGAAACTCACGTACGATAGGGATTCAAATAAAACCTTAAATTGTGTGTGTGTGTGTTTGGGGGGTGGGTGGGGGAATGAGGCCCCGGGGGGGGGGGGGGGGGGGGATATATTCTGACAAAAAGTAAAGAACAAATGTATCTGTTTTCGATGTAGTCACCACTGCCTTCAATGCAAGTCCTCCAGTGCCGATAAAGTGTTTGAATTCCTATAGAAAAACATTATCACTCATGCACCACTTGCTATATTTCTTTATCGGACAAAAATGTTTTAAAACTTCCTACACCGATCATGCACTTGCTGAACTGACAGGCATGCATCACCATATTGGGCCTTCATTCGCCAATGAATTTCTATAGATGCCACCCCTTCACTAATACGGATAAAAGAACGGTGCCCCTGTTTAGTGCATGTCAAAAATGGGACTGTCATCTTGAAACTGTCCTTATGACGTTACTTCGTCTGCATCGTGACGTCACGTGCTTAACACTACTGACACCCTTAACGACAATATTAACAGGTTACAAGATCATCTCATGGTTATTTTAGTTTCTTAACCCTCTTGACTTTCTTAACAACAGTATTGGATATGGGACTGTCAAAAGCTAGATAAAGCAATCACATTAAAATTTAAAAAAAAACTATTCCCGAAGTCAGATGTACTGAGCCACAGACTTGATGAAACAGTACAATGCAACTAACATAGTGAAGGAATGATATTCATATTTTAAAAGGTGGAATGTATTAGATTTGGTTACGTCTGGGGTTTAATTGTTCTATGTTATGTGCCTGGTTTTTAATTGTTCTATGTCTGGGTTTTAATTGTTCTTTGTTCTATGCCTTGGGTTTTAATTGTTCTATGTTCCATGCCTGGGTATTGATTGTTCTATAGTCTATGCCTGCGTCTCGATTGTTGTGTGTTCCAGCAAAAGAGAGCAGAGCTTACTGATGTGATTATAAAGATCCGGAAATTAAAAAAAGAAACTTACTGATTCGAAGTGAAAGGCATGTTTGGTTATGTAATTGTTCTCTTTATTTATTGTCGTGTAACAGGTACTTTGTGGAATTCCAAAATCTTCATGATCTTCCAACAAGATTTAATGATCCCTCACCAGCTTTCCTGCTCAGAGCTCATAGCTTATCTTGACAAGGAAAACATCCAGAAACTTCTAGGTTTTAAGGTTGAGAAAAAAGAAGTATTTTTGGTTGCCATAATTCATTTAGATAGTCTCACTTTTCTGGCAAACTGAGTGCATGATTTACTAGCCATTCACTGTTTGTTTACATAGTGCCAGCGACGCGCTAGGAAATTAAACCACTTCCACACAGTCTGCCTTAGAAAGCTAATGGAAATTAAATAGCAAGACAAGATCCCAGACATTAAAGTCCTAGAAAGAGCGTCCATGCTCAACATCCACACTCTACTAATGAAGAATCAGTTTCGCTGGGCTGTTCACTTGACTCGCATGCCAGATCGCAGGCTCCCTAAACGAATGTTTTACGGCGAGCTGCATTGTGGTAAACGCTCTCAAGGCGGTCAAATGGAACGCTTTAAAGAGACTGAAGATCTCACTAAAAGTTTTTGAATCCATCACGACACTCAGGAGACTGCTGCCAAAGGCCGAAATTCGTTGCGTACATCATTACGCAAGGATGCAGTAACTTTTGAAGCAAACAGGACTACGAGAGATGGGGGGAAAAAAGGCTGGACAGACCAGAACAAGTCATTATTCTGCGCATCAGAACAGGACACAATAGATTACGCAACAACATGTATACAGAATTCAAGATTGGTGACTCAGCCATGTGCACATGTGGCTTGGCGTCGCAGACAGCAGAGCACATACTCCAGGATTGCCCAAACTACAACATATCCATGCAAACCGTTTGGCCTAGAGAGACAACAGTGGAAGATAAACTTTATGGACCGCTGAGTGAACTAAAAAAGACTGTTAGATTCACTCAAGAGACAACATTGCAGTTACAGACATATTTCAAGCGAACGAAGGAAGCAGAAGAAGAAGAAAGCTGGACAGTAAAACCGCTGCAGGAGATCCTCCTCATGGAGCTTCAAGCATTCTTTGCCCACATTGTCAAAGAACATTTCGAGCAAAATTAGGCCTTACCAGCCATCTTAGAACTCGCGGCTCCATATTTTCAACCTCACTGGATGAAATGAATGGTCATCATCATTCTTGATGGACAAACAACAACCTAGTGCCAAAAGTGCATGTGCAGTGTATTATATATGAATAGTTCATAAGAAGTATATTCACACTGAAAACTATAAGTTAGCCATATCAGGAACTAAAGTGTTCAATTTTTATTTGTCCTTCAGTTGTGCTTCCTTCTTCTTCTTTCGTTCGCTTGAAATATATCTATAACTGCAATGTTGTCGCTTGTATGAATTTAACTATCTTTTTTAGTTCACACAGGGGTCCATAGAGTTTATCTTCCACTGTCGTCTCTCTAGGCCAGAGGGTTTGCCTAGATATGTTATGCTTGCTTGTGTTCGTTGGCTTGAGCTCCAACGCGAAGTCCTGTATGTCGGATGAAGGCATCCTGCTGTCCAACATCAGTGTGATGTCATACAGGACCTGAGTTTTGCGTGAGTATCCGTTGTCTCATGTCTGGCTTATTGGTGTGCAGACTGGTGGTTCCTCGCCGTACAGGCAGACACTCTCCGACTTCGGAGGAATCGGCGATCCTACTGACTTCAGCCAGGACCCCGAAGGGACCTGTTGCCCAGGACGCTCGACGAGGACGCGTCAATAGGTCTTGGCCAGTATATAACCCGGCCCTGGTGCCTTGGAAACACCTCTGCGTCCCTATATATGTTATAATTTGGGCTGTCTTGGAGTATGTGCTCTGCTGTCTGCGACGCCAATCCACATGCGCACAGGACTGTTTCACCAATCTTGAATTTTGTATACATGTCGTTGCGTAATCTACTGTGTCCTGTTCTGAGGCGCAGAATAATGACTTGTTCTGGTCTGTCCATAACGTGGTAGTCATCTTGAGCAGGCTTTGGTGGCTTTCTGAATTAATGGATTATTCTTTTCTTTTGGTGGTTTGTAACGGGAATATCAGGCTGTTCTTCTTTGGCTCCTTCCTTAGCCAATTGATCTGTCGTTTCCGGGTACTCCACAGTAGGATGGTATCCACTGTATGGTGACCTTATGCTGACTGCTAAGTTCAGAAAGTAGTGTCCTTAGTGTTTGATATTTCCCAGACAGGAGCGCCTCGAGTACTCATTTTGCATCTGTCAATAGCACCACAGGTTGTGTACCGTTGCTTGTATTTAGTAATTTCTCTCTTGCTATCTTGATTGCCTCAATTTCAGCATCATAGTTATGGCAGTACTTTCCTGTCGGTACTCTGGCTGTGTCCCTAGTATTATTTGGGTATTCTATATACACTCCCGCTCTCCATTTCGAACAGCATTTTGTGCTGACCCATCTGTGTAGACTCGGATCCAGAGGTCCTGTGGGTATTCTTCATCAAGGATGCTGAGAGTGGCTGTTCTGCGCTGTACACTGTTCTGTTCTTCCTTGTCAAATATTCTCTCACTTTTGTCTGGATTTGTAATGAAAGTCTATGTTCATCTCTCCATGGAGTTCGCTCTGGAATAGTTGTCAGGGGGATACCAACTGTGGGCAGATCGGTGGTGTCTCTGCAGAGTCGTTTGGTCTGGTGGATAAAACTACTTCTATTCAACCGCCCCATAGCTAGGTATTCAAATATGTTCTTCATAGGGTGGCCTAGCAAGCTGAGGAACTTTTCTGCTTGTATTAGTGTTTTCGTATCTCTGCGCTCACTCAGTGCTTGTGTCCTCCCCATCGTCTCCATTTCCACTATTGTGGTTGATCTCATCCCTCATGTGGTGACTCTAAGTGCTTGATTTTGCACCTTGTCCAGCTCTTGTAGTGTGGTTTTTGATGCCGAACACCACGCAGTTGACCCATATTCCAGGTATGGTCGTATGCTCTGTTGATAAACTTTGCTAAGTATTTTCCCACTGGCCCCCCATGTGGTTCCACTTAGCTTTCTCAGGGTTGCTATTTTCCTTCTGGCTTTTGCCACTGCTTTGTTGATGTGCTTTCTCCATGTCAGCCTGCCATCAAATGTTACTCCAAGGTATGTTGGTTATTTATCTTTTCTTAGGGGTGTTCCATTTATTTGGATGATCCCTGCCTTTTGTTTTGGAGAGAGGGTTAATAGGGTGGTGCTGCACTTGTCAGTGTTTATGCTGACACACCATCTATTTGCCCATGCAACAAGTGTATCTACAGCTCTTTGTAGTAATCTGGTGGCCACTGATGCATGTTCATTTGTGCTCCATAGAACCAGGTCATCGGCGTACATTGCCGCTTTAATTCCATGCGGTAGATTAGCAACGAGATCATTCATGAAGATTAGAAAAAATGTGCGGGGACAAGACTCCACCCTGGGGAACACCGTGACGCAGTAGTACTTTCTTGCTCTTGAGTCCGTCTATCTGTACTCGGGCTCTTCTGTTGTGCAAGTATGCTTTCACCCATTTGTACATTCTTCCATTTACTTTGCAGTTTCTCAGTTTCTTCATCAGACCTTCTTTCCAGACTTTGTCAAAGGCTTTCTTCAGATCTATCCATGCTGCAAGCACCAGCTTCTTCTCTTGGAATGCATCCTCAATTTCTTGAGAGAGGTAGGTTGCCTGATCTTCCGTAGAGTAGCACTGCCTAAAGCCAGCCTGCTGTGGCACAAGGATGTCTTTACTTTCAATAGTTAGTTAGTTAGTTAGTCGACAGATCATCCTCGTTGCACATCGAACCATTCAGTCCATAAGTGCTCGGATCCCCTCCTCAGCAAATCCCGCAGCGTGTAGCGGCTAACGACGCCAGTTCTGTGTTGGTTTATCAATCTTCTTTGGCTTCCTGCGTAGTGTTCTTGTTTGGCCACCCCTCTTTTAATTTGCTGCTCCCGCAGTCTGGCCATTGTTGTAGATTCACAGTCATCACTTGGTTCTCGCAAAAGTCTCACTTCTCGTAGAGCATTCAGAATGTCAGCCTGGTCCATGGCGCGTCCGCCCTCCACAGTAGCCTCACCTGCGAGCTTGTCAGCCCGCTCATTTCCTTGTACTCCCGCATGACCTGGCACGAAGATGAAACTAATCTTTGCCAGCCGAGACCGCTTCAGAGGCAGCAACCACTCTCTTCGGATCGACCCCTCCTCTATCCTCTTGATCATGTTCATTGAGTCGCTAAGGAAACAAGCCCTAGTGAATGTCTGTGTCTCGAGCCATGTTATTGCTTTACTTACTGCCATGACTTCCATGGTCAGGCTACTTGTGGTTTCAGTGAAAGCACCAGAGTCCTCCTTCACAATTCTCCCTCCGGCCCGAGCTGTAAAGGCCCATGAGCTTCTCACATGTCGGACGACCGACCCATCTGTGTAGATGACCGCGTCACCGTCTAGCGAATTCTCGAAAATCAACGCTTGTACTTCAGCCTCAACAGCAGCCGGATTTTCTTGTCTGCATTTTCTATCTAGTTGGATGCACACTGAAAAGGATGTGCAGAAGTCTGTTGGCACTTGCACCCACTCCTCGCCAGGTTCTAAGTCCTCAAGTGAACACACCTGTTGAAGAATGTCTTCGGCTTGACCCATCCACGACCGTCCTCTTTTCAACCTGCTGCCCTTCACCTTCCTAATTTCACTATGCAGTGGATGTTGTGTGTTTGCGTTAATTCTGAGGTAGGCGCGTGCCCTGCAAAACTTGTATTCTCTCTTCAATGGTTGGAAAATCAAGAAGGTAGCGCATCGCCCTGCATGCTGTATCTCTTGTACATCCAAGAATAATGCGCATTGCTTCATTCTGTATCCTTTCCATCCATTCTATCTGCTTATGGCTGAGAGTCAGGATTGCCATTGCATACTCCAAAACAGACATGACCAGCCCCTCGTACAGAAGACATAGATGGCGCTGCTCACAGTTTGCTGCCGCCATCACCCGCATCGCTGCCAAACCCCGCTTGGCCTTTGTTATCACCTGGTCTATGTGCACATTATAAGCAAGGCTTCGATCAAACCGTATCCCCAGGTAATTCATTGCCTGCGTTCTTTCCACCGTCTCTGAACACAGCATTACAGTTGGTGTTGGATTGTTGACAATATGATTATTCAACGAGAACCAAGTCACTGTTGCCTTTGTTGGGTTGACCATTGCCCCAGCTTCATCACACCAAGTACTTATGCGATTGAGTTCGGTTTGTAGTTCCACAGCTACCTCCTCTCTATCCTTACCCTGACGATACACTAAAACATCATCGGCATACGACAATGTCCTGCCAGGTCCAGTGATCTGCTCACTGGTGATTCTCACTGTATAGGCGTTGAACAGTACCGAGATAATGGCGATCCCTGTGGTAGGCCAGGATATATCATCTTTCAATGTTACTTTCAATGTACCACTGCAGTCTGTGATTGATGATGCGCTCCAGTGTTTTGCAGAGACAGCTGGTGGGGCTATTTGGTCTGTAGCTAGAGGCAATGGAACCATCTTTCCCTGATTTTAGGAGGGGTGTCATGATTGCTTCTCTCCAGGCTTGTGGAACACTGCCTAGGGTCCAACTGTTATTGAAGATCTACAACAGCTTTGCTTTGGCCTCTGTTCCTAGGTACCTGATCATTTCATTGGAGATACCATCAGCTCCTGGTGGTTTTCTCATTGTCAATTTTGATATGGCTAGCTCCAGTTCGCTGATTGTGATCGGTGTCTCCAGAACCTCATGTACTATTTCCTTCTGTCTTGTATGTTGCCGTTTCTCTCGAATATCTTGTTGTTTCTCTGGACTAATTTCGATATTGTTAACTTGTGCGAATGAGTCCGCAAAATGGTCAGCTGCTCACTGTCTTATTAAGATGTTTCCATCTTTATGTAGTGCAATTTTTGAGTTTCCCCCTGTGCCCTCATCGTTAAGTTGTTTTATTAGCTTCCACAATTTCTTTGTGTCTCTTTCAAAGTTCAGAGACTCCGTTTTCTCCTGCCAGCTTTTCCGTCTAGCCCGCAGCTTGGCCCTTTGAAATTTGGCTTTTGCATGAAGAATTTATTGTGGTGCTCTTGGCTGGGTGTGGCATCTGCTTGCTTTCTACATACTTCCACATCATTATGCAACTGTTCCAGTTCACTACTCCAGTAGGGTTTATATTGTTTACGGGCTCCTCTTGGTACTGTTTCTCGCGCTGCCTGTAGTATGCATTTCCCAAACTCTTCAACTACTTTATTTATGTCTTTCTCAGTGTTCAGGTGTTTAACCAGTATGCTGGTGCGATTCTTGTACATTGCTCAGTCTGCTTTCTTGTAGTTTCACCTCGAGAGGGTGCTGCTTTCACTTACAAGCTCATTTTCTACAGTTAGAAAGACTGGCCGATGGTCACTGCCACCAAGTTGTTTCCCAACAATTCGTGTAATGTTCCACTCCAGGTCTGTTGAATGAAAAGCCAGGTCAGGTGCAGTTTTATGTGCTTCCTTTATTACTATTTTTCGTTTTATCTTGAAGTCTGCCACCTCTAGTTCAGGATCTGTATTGCAGTCTCCTCCTAGCAGTGTCCTTGTGGATGTTAAACATATCATCTGATTCAGTTTCCTGTATCTGGGTTTGACAGACGTATACAAAACAAGCTTAGCGTACTTTGCCACTCAATTGTGAAACAATTGTTTTGAACTCTATCTCAGTACAGACTACATGTTCTCCCTGTAAAATCATTTTTAAAAAAACAAAACAAAACAAACAAAAACAAAAAGAAACCAAAAATAATAATAATCTCAAATGACAACTAGTATCATAAACATTCCCATATGTATGGTACATTAAACCTACCTGTGGTAATTATAACAGCCATGTCATAAATTGCTTTAGTTTTTTTTTTTTTGCGCTCACTCGCTTTGAACTCAAGTCCATAAAGACTACTTTTTAAAAATTGTTATAGTAGTGGTGGACATAATTTTGCGTGTGGGTTAGCTTTCCCCATTAACAGTGTCCCTTGCCATCAGGCGAACCCACTCCGACTTCAGAGATCCTTGTAATTAACGTCCCCAAGTCAAGGACGACAGGTAAACATTTTAGTCCAGCTGATGGTGTAGGGGTTTAACCGCTAATCTCGATATCAGCAGACCGGATGTTTATGAACACCGTTCTTATCCATTCGATCATGAGGACCTGCAATTGCTTTAATGCAGGGGTGGGCAAACTTTTCGAGCGGAGGGCCGCATTGACAAATGTAAGCTACTGGCGGGGCCGCATATATATATATATATATATATATATATATATATAATATATATATATATATATATATATATATATAATATATATATATATCAAAGAGAATGTGTGTGTGTGTCCTTTATGCGTTCCTGAACGGTCAATCCGATTGAGATGAAATTTTCCACAGATGTTCTTCTCACTCCCGGCGAGCCAACTAGCATAGTTTGTTAGTTTAAAAACAGTTATTTACATATTAAATCAACATTGAAAAGAAAGACGTCTAATTAAGAGGACTTAACAACAAAAGTTATATCAAGGGACATTACTTTTAGTAACATTGCTATATTATGTAATTTAAATAATTGTTGTATTTTTCTTAAAGGTTTATAAAATGTTTACAGAAGTTACCTACAGTCGTATGTGTTATAAATAAACTGATAAACGACTTTAAGGCATCTTCAGAGTTTTCATAAAAATAATGGATCTATTTTAGGTGAAAATTTTATAACTCATATTTGTATTTCTCTTCGACATTACTTTATATGTTTTATTTGTCTTTTATTTCGTTTCGAGTTCTTCTATGTAATGTCCTTTTTTGTGAGAGAAAGTCAGTCGAATTAAAAAAAAAAAGTCAGTCAACCCACCATTTATTGGCTGTTCCTGATATCTTGGTAAGTTTACTTTAAGTACTTTAACGTTGCCCTTTATAGTTATTGGAATGAAGATAGATCTCTTGCAATCATATCTTCTACTATCAATCTAACTATCTATTCCTCTATTCTATCTATATTTTTAATTTTCTATTTTTATTTACACAACAAGTCATATGTGCTATAAAAAAAGTGATACAAACTTTAAGGCATCTTCAAAGTTTTCATAAAAATAATGCATATATTTTAGATAGGAGTTGGATGGGTGGATGGATGGATAGATAGATGGATGGATGGATGATGGATGGATATAGACAGACAGACAGACAGACAGACAGACAGACAGACAGACAGACAGACAGACAGAGAGATAGATAGATAGATAGATAGATAGATAGATAGATAGATAGAACAAATTTTATTTTAAAAGGGTAACAAAATGGGCACGCAGGCTCGTCTTACATTCGGCCCTTTCAATCACTCATCTTTCATTCATCAAATGTGCATGTTACATTAACATAGGGGAAAAAAACATTGTCAAATGGATTTTGTAAGCATAAACAATGCATATTACGCATGATACATTCACATAAGAAAAAAAAAACATTGTCAAATGAAAGTTGTAAACATAAACAGTGCATATTGCAATGTTGTGAGACACATCCCCCATCCACCCTCATATCCCGCAGCCACCAACACATCCCCGACCCACCAAACCTCCCCACCCACCCGCACATACCTCCACGCACTCACACAGAACCAGGCAAACATACATGCCGCCACCCACCCACTGATCCCCCACCCACAACATTTCCTCACCCACACACACATGCTCACACACCAAGAAGAAGAAGAAGAAGAAAGAAGAAGAAGAAGAAAGAAGAGAAGAAGAAGAAGACAGAAGAAGAAGAAGAAGAAGAAGAAGAAGAAGAAGAAGAAGAAGAAGAAGAGAAAAGAAGAAGAAGAAGAAGAAGAAGAAGAAGAAGAAGAAGAAGAAGAAGAAGAAGAAGAAGAAGAAGAGAAGAAGAAGAAGAAGAAGAAGAAGAAGAAGAAGAAGAAGAATGTCTCGATGTCATTCAACCGCCAAAGCGTTAGAACTCAAACATGGAGTAAAAATGTAACAAAGTCGCTCACCTCAGAGAAGACTGGTGCAATTCGAGACAATCCTTTTTATTCAGATAAATCTCTTTTCCAGAAAATCGATATATAACACGGTCGTATAATATAACGGGCCCCTGACACGGGGACGCGACGTTACATGTCAATACAAACCCAGTTGCTCATATCTTACTGTAATTGCTCTGTCTCTCAAGGACTATCGCAAACTATTGCAAACTCATCGTCTATGATGTATGTCCCGGTCCGAACATGGTATGAATGCCGTACAAACAGGCGATCTCCTCTTCTAGTAAGTATGCCTCGCCTAGACGATCAAATCCTTTTTAACACGGAGCTCAAAGGAAACACACCGCTGACTTCACGTCCTTTCTCGAAGTGACCTCTGTTGCTCGTAACGATCCTACAATTGCTTACGTCAGTCTTAGTTCCCGGTGGTCAAGTCTTCTAATGTTAGACATGGGAATCTCCTAATTCCTATTAGGTGTGACGTGACCACTATGTGGCATAAATGCCCCCTCCAGAAAAAAAAATGCAAGATCAATTTTTTTTCATAATTAATCATATATGATACTTACAACGGTAACCATAATTTTCTTTTACCACAACCACATAGTTCTAGAATTTACCCCATCATTAACCCCTCAAAAGAAATTATAAAATCTACATAACGGGCACGCCCACCTATCCGAACCCTACGGGTCGGACGTCGTGGACTGATCCATAGGGAATCAGCTCAACTAATAAACATTAGTCCCTACCTTGTCCTATATGCAAGTGTGTCCCCCCCCTACTCTAGGTATTACACAGAGTTTTGGACGAGGGTAATAATGCAGATTTCCCAGCAACCATGTTCAGTCGTAGTGTCGTTAATTGTCGTTGTATTGTCCAGATATAATTAATCATTCATTTAATGGATAGGGTGCTTGTCTGTGACTCCCAACTTAACTTTTCCCGATATTTTCCTTTGGGATTTGAACTATCGTTCGATTCTTATTTAGCTCCTGTTGTATTGATCCATGAACATATAGTATAACATAAAACATACCATCTTATCAATGTGGACCAAAATTCATAAATAACTAATATAAATGTTAATTACTCTTATGTAACTCTAATTAATAGACAATTTGAACATTTATAACATCACAAATAATTAATGTCATTCACAATCACATAGTGTTTCTTAAGATTTTCCTTTCTGACTGTCTTCTTTCCAACAGCAAGCACTTGTGTCCGTTAATAAATTTCATCCTTGCCGTGGATCTGTTTTGAACACATATCAGATATAACTGTACCTTCATTCTATTTATAACATTTAATCTAATAACCTATATTATCATGTTGGTTATTGTCATATTGACTGTCCAACAAGGCTTTATATACAAGTATCATCTCAATATATATATATATATCATTATGAACTATGAACTCAATTTATATAAACAAGAATTATAACTATAATTCAACTATAACTAATCAACAGGAAAATCTACTATTTTATAATCGACTCAGAATGTCAGCGAGATTATTATCTTTTCCAGGAATGTGACAGATGTCAAATTCATAGTCACGTAATAGTAATGACCATCTATGCATTCTAGAATTCTATGGATGACCTGATTTGAAAATTTGTAAAGGTTTGTTATCCGAAAGAACCAGAAATTTCCTACCTAGTAAGTATCTAGAGAACTTCTCAATACTTTCAATTAAAGCTAGAGCCTCTAGTTCAGTAACAGCATAGTTTCTCTGAGTTTCAGATAGCTTCTTACTGAAGTAAAGAATAGGAAGTAGTTTCCCTTCATGTAACTGAAGTAATACAGCTGAAATAGCATGTAAACTAGCATCCGTTTGTAAAACAAAGTCTTTTGAAATATCAGGTAATTTCAAAATAGGATATGTACTAAACAGAGTTTTTATTTGTTGTAACAACTTCTCGTGATCCTCTGTCCAAACTATCTTTGTTGGTTGGCCTTTCTTTAAAAGTTCCGAGAATGTTGCTGTCATATGTGCAAAATTAGGGATAAACTTTTGATAATAATTAATCAACCCTAATACACTCCTAAGCTCTTTCTTGGATGTTGGAGGCTTGATATTAAGAATCTTTGTCACAACTAATGGTTCTGTTTTCCTAAATCCGTTATAAATTCTATGACCTAGAAATTGTATCTTAGTAAACCCTATCTCAATTTTACTTGGTTTAGCTTTCAATCCATGTTCTTGTATTCTCTGGAAAACCTGTTTTAGAATTTTAACATGTGTGTCAATATCACAAGTATGAATACAAATATCATCCATATACGTTGCTACGTTGGTAATTCCATGAAGTAATCATTCTCATCATTCTCATGAATGTACTTGGTGCATTTTGTAAACCAAATGGAAGATATGCCCATTCATCCCGAACGATCCCCCACATGTCTCGATGTCATTCAACCGCCAAAGCGTTAGAACTCAAACATGGAGTAAAAATGTAACAAAGTCGCTCACCTCAGAGAAGACTGGTGCAATTCGAGACAATCCTTTTTATTCAGATAAATCTCTTTTCCAGAAAATCGATATATAACACGGTCGTATAATATAACGGGCCCCTGACACGGGGACGGGACGTTACATGTCAATACAAACCCAGTTGCTCATATCTTACTGTAATTGCTCTGTCTCTCAAGGACTATCGCAAACTATTGCAAACTCGTCGTCTATGATGTATGTCCCGGTCCGAACATGGTATGAATGCCGTACAAACAGGCGATCTCCTCTTCTAGTAAGTATGCCTCGCCTAGACGATCAAATCCTTTTTAACACGGAGCTCAAAGGAAACACACCGCTGACTTCACGTCCTTTCTCGAAGTGAACTCTGTTGCTGTCCTAACGATGCTTACGTCAGTCTTAGTTCCCGGTGGTCAAGTCATTCTAATGTTAGACTGGGAATCTCCTAATTCCTATTAGGTGGTGCGTGACCACTATGTGGCAAAGAAGCAGGAGGAGGAGGGGGAGGAGGAAGAGAAGAAGAAGAAGAAGAAGAAGAAGAAGAAGAAACCACGCACGAATACCCCCACCAACCCACACATCCACACACATATACCAAACCTTCACAATTTCCCCCACCCAGCCACACACACAGCCAACCTACACCCACTCACCCACCCAATATTCGCCACCTCTCAACTACACATCACCACCTATACACACATCCCCACCCATAAACACATCTCCCCACCTGCCCACACACATCCCCCACCCCAAAACGCACACCTACCACCCACACACACCCCGCCACCCATATATACCCCACCCAAACACATCCGCCGCTCACACACATCTTCTCACAACTACACAACTCCCCCACCCATACACTAATCTCTCACACACATCCACCCACTCGTGTACTCATCCATCAACCACTCATACCCACACATCACCCACGCGCCCATCAACACATGCATCTCTCATCTACCCTACCACCCAGACACCCCCCAACCACCCAGCCAAATACACATCCCCCATTCTCGCACACATTCTTCAATCACCTGCACATCCAACACCTCCCCCACCCCTCACACATCTTCCCTCCCACACAAAACTCCACCCATAAACACATCCCCACACACATCCCCACATACATTCCCCATACACATCCCCACCCACACATCTCCCCACCCACTCACACATCCTCCACCTACAAACATCCTCACCACCCACACATACATCCTCCACCCACTAACATTTACCCCATCCACACTCACACACTCCCACCCACACAGACATATCCCATTCACAGACACCTCTCACACCCATTACACACCCATCCCAAGCCACACAATCTCCAAAACACCCATTCACCCACCCAAACACACATTCCCTACCCACACCCCCTCCCAACCCACCAACACCCACATACTTCCAACTATCCTTTCAAATACCCCCCCCCCCCACACACACACATATCCCTCACACACACATACATCCACCACCGACTACAAATCCCTTCACACATCCACACATCACCCATTAACCCTACACCTCCCCCACACACAACCCCTCAATACATACATACCCCACACCCTCCACACACACACACACACACACACACACACACACACACACACACACATCCCTCACATACACACATCCTCACATCTAGACACATACATGATGCCTCACGTGATCACTGAAACTAATAAGAACAAACTCCCACACTTTACACACAATTGAGACACTGACGATTGTCGTGAGAATTCTCGCAATTACAAGAAGTGGAGAAAAAATTGTATATATACATTATGTAGCATAAAAATTAGTGATGCAATTAAACTTTCTCTTCTCTCTCTCTCTCTCTCTCTCTCTCTCTCTCTCTCTCTCTCTCTCTCTCTCTCTCTCTCTCTCTCTCTCTCTCTCTCTCACACTAACTCTCTCACTCACATCACAGTAATGTTATATTATACATGTTAAAATCAAGTGGCATACAAAATAGTAAGATGAGAATAAGCAAAAAAAAAAAAAAAAAAAAAAAAAAAATGAAAAAAATGAAATGGCATGTTACAGGAAGCACAATCAAGTGGCATACAAATGATACCTCGTAATATGAAAGATGAGAATACATAGAAAATATGGAATAGCATGTTACATGACATGCGTGGACTCAACTCTCTCTCTCTCTCTCTTGTCTCTCACACACATGTACACACACACACACAACATACACAATCTCCTACACACCCATTCACCCACCCAAACACACATTCCCTACCCACACCCCCTCCCAACCCACCAACACCCACATACTTCCAACTATCCTCTCAAATATCCCCCCACACACATATATCCACCACCGACTACACATCCCTTCAAACATCCACACATCACCCATTAATCCATACACATCCCCTCACACAAACATTCCCCGCCCCCCACACACACACATATCCCACACATACACACCCATACACACATCATCACATCTAGACACATACATGATGCCTCACATGATCAATGAAACTAATAAGAACAAATTCCCACACTTTACACACAATTGAGACACTGACGATTGTCATGAGAATTATCGCAATTGCAAGAAGTGGAGAAACAATTGTATATATACATTATGTAGCATAAAAATTAGTGATGCAATTCAACTTTCTCTCTCTCTCTCTCTCTCTCTCTCTCTCTCTCTCTCTCTCTCTCTCTCTCTCTCTCTCTCTCTCTCTCTCTCACTCACTCACTCACTCACTAACTCTCTCACTCACATCACAGTAATGTTATATTATACATGTTAAAATCAAATGGCATACAAAGTAGTAAGATGAGAATAAGCCAAAAAAAAAAAAAACAAACAAACAAAACAACAACAACAAAATATGAAATGGCATGCTACAGGAAGCACAATCAAGTGGCATATAAAATGATACCTCGTAATATGAAAGATGAGAATACATAGAAAATATGGAATAGCATGTTACATGACATGCGTGGGCTTAACTCTCTCTCTCTCTCTCTCTCTCTCTCTCTCTCTCTCTCTCTCTCTCTCTCTCTCTCTCTCTCTTGTCTCTTACACACATGTACACACACACACACAACATACACAATCTCCTACACACCCATTCACCCACCCAAACACACATTCCCTACCCACACCCCCTCCGAACCCACCAACACCCACATACCTCCAACTATCCTCTCAAATATCCCCCCACACACATATCCCTCACACACATACATCCACCACCGACTACACATCTCTTCAAACATCCACACATCACCCATTAACCCATACACATCCCCCACACAAACATTCCCCACACCCCCACACACACATATCCCACACATACACACCCATACACACATCCTCACATCTAGACACATATATGATGCCTCACATGATCAATGAAACTAATAAGAACAAACTCCCACACTTTACACACAATTGAGACACTGACGATTGTCGTGAGAATTCTCGCAATTGCATGAAGTGGAGAAACAATTGTATATATACATTATGTAGCATAAAAATTAGTGATGCAATTCAACTCTCTCTCTCTCTCTCTCTCTCTCTCTCTCTCTCTCTCTCTCTCTCTCTCTCTCTCTCACTAACTCTCTCACTCACATCACAGTACTGTTATATTATACATGATAAAATCAAGTGGCATACAAAATAATAAGATGAGAATTAAAAAAAACATATGGAATGGCATGTCACAGGACAATCAAGTGGCATACAAAATGATACCTCGTAATATGAAAGATAAGAATACATTAAAAATATGGAATAGCATGTTACATGACAGTAATTTACATGAATGCATGTTAAAATCAAGTGCATCAAAATGATAATATGAAAATGAGAATACACAAAACATATGGTACAGCATGTTAGATGACACGCGTGCGCTCAACTTTCTCTCTCTCTCTCCCTCTCTCTCCTCTCGCACACACATATACCCACGCCCACACACACACACCTACACACATCCACATACTTACGCACACGTACTCACATAACACCCAAATATACACTCCCTCGCATACATTGCATGCATGCACACTTACACACACAAAGATATACAATACATATACGAGCACACACACACACACACCCATATACACACGCACATGCATATAAACACATTAACGCACACCTTAATACACGTACAGACATACACACAGAGGCACACATAGATACACACATGTACACACACATATACACCCATAAACACATGCACACACATACAGACATGCACACACATACATCCACACTTTCTCATGTACTCTCTCATTCACCCACGCTCTCTCTTTTACACACTCACTCGCTCTCACACTCACTCATTCGCGCACATACACGCATATCAACAAATTCTCTCTCACTCACTCACGCTCCCTTACTCACTGACTCTCTAACTCACACTCATTCACTAACTTTCACACTCTATCACACAGACAGCCAGACACACAACACACCCACTCTCTCAGATTTACTCATTCTCTAACTAAATCTCTCACACATATGTCCACACACACCCACTCATTTTTACACTCACTCAGGCACACGCGCATGCATACTCTCTCACTCTCACTCATACAAATTCTTCCACTCACTCTCTTTCTCACTAACTCTCTCAATCAATGTCTCGCTCACACACATACAGTGAAGAATGATAGTGGAAAAATGATACCAGTAGGTGACTTATGGAGGCATATAGTCGGTATGAAGTAAGTATTGAAAGAGTTTTCGGTTGAATGTGTAGGGACTCATTGGTGTCTTCAGATCTGGTGGAAGGCTATTCCACAAGTGAGCACCAGACTATGCGAAACAAGTTTTGTTTAAGTCCAATCTAGGCTTAGAAAGCTATAATAAATTTAAGCGCTTGCTGTTCATTGCATTAGATTGAATTAACGGTAGAAGATACTCTGGGGTATTTTCAGATATAATTTTATTCACTAATTTGACTTTGTTAAAAAGCAAGCGCTTTCGAAGTGGTAAAAGTCTTAGATGACTGTATAATTTATTACTTTCAACGTGCTTTATGCTAGAAACTAGACGTATAGCGCGGTTTTGAAGCGAACACAATCGTCTCATATTAGATTTAGGGCAACCATCCCAGACTGTGGAACAATAATCGAGAGGTGATTGGATATAGGATGCATAGAATATTTTTTGTGTGCTTTCATCCAAAAAGTGCTGAATTTTAGCAAGTTGGTAAACTTTTTGTGCTATTCTCTTGGTAAGGACGTGAACATGAGGGCTCCAGTTTAAATGTCTGTCAATTAAAAGACCTACTGTTTTATGTTCATTTACATTAATTATAGGTAACGTGTCCACGTGGAGCTCGAGCGGTGTCCCAGTTATGACCAGGGTCTGTAGTTTTTGTCTGGTCGTTATTAGCATGGATTTGGTTTTGTCGATGTTAATTAACATGCGATTTTCATTGCTCCATCTACTAAGGTTGTCAAATTCGTTTTGTAAAGAGCTCTCTAAGTCACAAAGGATCTCTTGACTAGCGTAAATAGTGCAGTCGTCCGCAAATAGGTCACACGAAGTATTGAGGTATAAAGGAAGATCGTTAATATACACTGCAAAAAGCAGCGGACCTAGTATTGAGCCCTGAGGCACACCAAAATTAAGTTGTGTGGGTCTTGATAGACAGTTATTGAAGGACACTACTTGTTGTCTATCAGATAAAAATGACATAATTAAGTTCACCATATTGGTGCTAGTCTTCATTTGTTTTAATTTTCTAATTAAGATATCATGATCTACCATATCAAAGGCTTTTTTAAAGTCTACAAGTACTGCTCCACAAATGTTGCCATTGTTGATACAAAGATGCCAGTTATCGGTCATTTTTGTAAGGGCACTATGGCAAGAATATTTAGGTCGAAACCCAGATTGACTGTCAATTATTAGATTGTTGTTAATTAAATGATGTAGTGTTATTTTATGCATATGTTTTTCTAATGGCTTTGATAGCGACGATAGTAAGGAAATAGTTCTATAATTACCTAAGACGCTAATATCAATTGAGCCATTTTTAAGTAGAGGATACACTTTAGCAACTTTAAAGGCAGATGGGAAGTAGTTTTTGGACAGGCAGTGGTTATATATGAACGTTAAGGACTCACTAATAATTGGTGCAGCACACCGAAGAATTCTATTACTGATACCATCTATGCCTTCTGAATTTGTTGCTTTGAGATTCGAGAGATATTTATATACTTCTGCAACAGACATCAAGGGAATCTCAGGGGGAATATTTCTAGAGCACTTCCCTTCACAGAATGATGACAGTGAACTTAAATTACATACTGAGTCTGGTATTGAGGACTTTAGATTCTCTATCTCTGATTGAAAGAAGTAACTGAAAACCTCGCATGTTATAGAGTTTGGTATTGCTGACTCTGAAGCGTGTTTCTTGTTGGTTAGCAAGTTAATAGCCTTCCATATATTTGTGTTATTTGATTTATCTACAAATTAAATTTGTGAAATGATCTTTTTTTATCCTACGAATTTCATATTTAACTTTATTTCTTAGTCTGCGATAATTGATAAAATCTTTATTTTTGTGTGCTGTATCTCGTTCTCTCATTATTTCGAGAACTTCGCTAGTGACCCACGTTGACTTATGTTGATTCTTGACTCGAACTTCTTTGACTGGCACATGTTTATCAAATACATTGTAGACTGTCTTTGTCCGGTAAGCTAGTACATCATCCGGATCAGGAAGTTGGTAAACATGTTCAAGGGCTGCATTTTTTATGTCGTCTAAAAATAAATTTTGGTTGAGAGCTTTAAAATGTCTAAATTTGATACTTAAATGTTTATTTTTAGGAGTTTTGAACCCAATTTTCGACCATGTACAACATATTGGGTAATGGTCACTAACTGCACTAACAGGAACAGAACATTCGGTAATATTAACTGGACAAGTAACATATATATGATCAATTATAGTTGAGGAGGTGCCTGTAACTCTTGTGGGACGATTTATTAGTTGTTTGAAATTGTAAGACAGAATGATATCTTCCCATGTCTGGTTGGAGTTAGTAATATCTATGTTAAAGTCACCTAATATCATGACTTCTCTACCTGCTGTAAACACCCTATCCATCATTGTAGTGAATCAGTCATACCAACTAGACCCAGTACAAAGATTCCGATATGGGTATCCAATGAGAAACGGTTGCTGGCTGACTGGCTTCACCTCTAACCAAACACATTCTATCTCTACTATCTCGAGATCACTTCTACGGGAACAGTTGAGAGAATTGGAAATGTATACAGCAATACCTGTCTCTAATTTTTTGATTTGCGTCTCTTCGAATTACTTTAAAACCCTTAAGGGAGATTTCAAAGTCGGATATTTTGTCGTTGAGACGGCTTTCTGTGATTCCAAACACATGGAACTGTTTGCACTGTATTACTGAAAGCTCAGGTAATTTATTGAGCAAATGATAGATGTTGAGATGGCCTATATGTAGACCATCTTTGTTGAGCCACTTATCGTGATTGGCGAACATTACACAATGAAAGGATGATGTCGCTTGTGGTAGAAAAATATCAGAGGTATTGAAACTTTATTTAGTGGTAGTTAAGACTATTAGAGGGGGTAGGAAAATGTCTGTGATGGAGTGACACCATTAAAGCTTGGTGCAGGGCTGCAGGATTGTATTGCATTAGCTGTTGAAGTTGACAATTCTACTGATAAGAGTGTGGATTACCGTCCAACGAGGGACCACTGCTATGAGAGCTACTGGAAGTGCCTACATTGGAAGCAGGCATCGGGAGCACCGCAACATTGTTTATCGGTGTCCCCTTTGACATGCTGGGTGGAGACTGTTTTATGGGCAAGGGAGGAAACAATGCATCATAGTTAGCAACATTGGGATTGGAGCCTGGGTCGCTATTTACAGCCTTGTATTCCTGGGGAATAGGCAAGGGTGGTGTGGCAGAGGTTGAGTATTTTCTGAACACTGAGAGATGACTACAGCCGGAGGTGAAGATCGGTTTACTCCTGTAACTGGTTCTAATTATTGTGTACGTTCAGGATATTTTATGTTTTTCGCTAGTATGCTAGTACCTAGTTTTGAACAATGTAGTTGATCCTTATATAGTTTTTTCTTGGGAGTCCCGGACGGCGATGTGAAATACGGGGTATTATTAATGAAAGCATTGTTAGTTGCTTTAAACAATTTATGTAGAGTCAGATTGCCAGCATCGGCAGTACGGCGCTGGAATCCATAACATGGCGGGATGATTGATGAAAAGAAAATAGATGCTTTAGGAAATTTCTTGCGCAACAACACCTCCAATGTAGCGAGTTGTGAGGTGCTTATGATTTGATTGTTCATAATATTGTTGACACCGATATGGGCTGTTGTTCTTCTAATTCTATCATTCACCTTGAATTTCCGCAGTGTAGAGGTCAGTCTGTCAATGTCAGTTCCTGGTATCGGGTAGATCGAGGTAGTTTCGCTGTCAGAAGATGACATGCGGTCACTATAGATTCCCTTGAGCAGAGAGTCTCCAATGACGACATGAGTTGCACTGTCATCCATTGTTATTTCACGCTGTTGACGCACCCGTTTGATTTCTTGCCACTGGTCGCTGTCGTCTTTCATGCGTTCTTGTTTATTATAGTCGTTGCTTGTTTGGGCTGGTTGTTGATGCTCAGTAGTGGTAGTGGCTGAGCTCTTTAACTTCTCGTCTGCTGCTGGAGAGTCTACACTTGAGGCCTGGGACCTATTGCTGATACGCACATCAATGGGGTAGATGGATGGTGCGCGTTCTACAGGTTTAGTAGTGTTGCAGCCTGTGGAAACTAACTGTATGTCATTTTGCGACGAACATCCACTGGTCATACACACCTCTGCAGCATTATGGATACTTCCTGTTTGTGCACTTTTGTCAAATGACTGTGCAATCTTTAGTTTTAAGGCATGGATTGTTGTTTTAAAGGTGTCCTTCTCTTCTTTAAGAAGGCGGATTTCTTTTTGAAGGCGAGCGTTTTCTTCTTTAAACACGGCAATGATATTAGTTATGTTGTTGGAAATAGTCTTTTAGCCCGTCCTCCAAAGCCTGGATGAGTTCACGACAGGCATTGTGATTGCGTGGTTCGGCTGAGGAAAGAGTGACTAAAGATGATGTGTTAGTCTCATCAGATTGGGCTACTGAACTGTGATGTTCGTCCAGCTTGAGCTTGGGATCAGTGTCTGCAGATTCACTAGACCACACGTTTGAAGTTGGCGTTGAAGAATTCCGACGGTTGGGTGGCGTGCTCGTCAACCTTTTCCCCGTCTTGCCTTTGTTTGTATTTTCATGGCGCTTGGATAAAGTAGAGTTCCGTAAGTTGGACGCCATATTAGTAATGTATGAGGCTCCAACAGGCAGGGAGTACACACAAGTTCGCCGCCTTTCGGTAAAGCGTGTTTGGTGACGTACCACGCGCTAGTACCACATGGTTAAAGCACAGTGAGTAAAGTCGCTTGGTGTTTGAATTAGAACAACCGTCCCAGATTGTAGAGCAGTAGTCAAAGTGTGTCTGTATATGAGAAGTATAGAATAGTTTCCTTGTGTCCTCATCAAGGAAGTTTTTAATCTTGGCGAATTGGTAGACTTTTTTCGCTGTTTGTTTAATGAGCGCTTGAACGTGGGAATTAAAGGTTAGGTTTCTATCAATGATTAGGCCTAATGTTTTGTGCTCAATTACACTTTCTACTGGCATGTTATCGATGTGAAGTTGAAGTGATGTGTGTGAGCTTAGAGTTTGAAGTCTTTGTCTGGTTGTTAATAACATTGCTTTTGTAGATAGATGGATAGATAGATAGATAGATTTATAGACAGATAGATATATAGACTGATAGATAGACAGATTGATATATACGTAGGTAGGTAGGTAGGTAGGTAGATAAGTAGATAGACAGATAGATCCCTCACCAGGAGTTGGGCGAAGCCGGGCCGGGTCAGCTAGTGAATATATATATATATATATATATATATATATATATATATATATATATATATATATATATATATATATATATATATATATATATATATATGCCGGCTTCCTGGCTTAGAGGTTAGCGACTTTTCTCCGTAATCTCGTAAGTAACGTGACGACGGTGAGAATCAGCAGTGGTTCGAATCGGGTCGGTGACTTTCGGAGTGAGCCGGCCGCGCAGAAAGCACGAGAGACATTCGGACGAGAGATTTCACTCGGAGGTAAATGCGTAGTGCCAATTTTATTTTGCCACCCCGTAGGACGGCACTTCCGGCTTCGGCGGGCATTTTTTTAATGAGGTTAGCCTTCCTCGGGTTTCGAGGCACGTTAGACTTATTGTTGTGATGTCGCCCACATCTCAGCTGGTCAAGATAGAACGATCATCGACATCACGGTCAGCCCTAAAGGGAAGGCAAAGGCAGACCATGGGCATTCTCTCGCTATCCAAGGAGGCTTCCATAATTGGAGAGCCGGCACATATTGCTCTGAAACTGGGCTCACCCGAAGAGTTGCCTCGTCCTGCTCATGGCTGCTTTAGTTCCTCACTTCCATGTGTTGGGCATCTCGCTTGCCACTGGTCGCTCAAGCACACATCAGGAACGGTCAGTCTGCGGGCGACATCCACTAGGTAAGCTTTCGCTTCGGACTTCGGACTACGCAATGGATTCGCTAGCCGTGCGTTCCATTTCGTGTTATTGAGACATTTTCCCACCTTTGTCTACACTCTCTATGAGTTAGATACAGTTTTCGTAACCATATCATTCGACTGGGGAACTTCTTCAACCTTTTAGTACTCGCTCACGAGGTAGGCTACATGTGCTGCCGGCTCATCACCTTATCTCCGTACATCAGTGAGCGAGAAACGGCCAGGCCCTCTCATCCGGGGATCGCCTCATATTCCCCAGCTGAGAGCCTTCGGACAAGTATCTGAACTGGGCATGTAGCGAGCTCAGTATCTCACCTCCATTTTTCGGTAGGTGAGTATCGGCTCGGCTCTCTCATCCAAGGGTAGTAGCTTAGAGGCGTTCAGCTACATCTCTCTGATGGAGGCCTTTGTGTAAGTGTCTGGACCAAATTTGATGCTTCGTGCGCCTGAGTTTAAATTTTGACTGCTATCTCCAGTCTACCTGCAGAGCAGCAGGTTGTGTCTCTCTTAGTCTGGTCCCTATCCCAAGAGCTGTCCAATATGTAGTTTATATCCATTGGCACAGCGCTTGCGGTCAGTGGGACACTCAAGCTCCCCCACCACGGCAAGATAGAGACACATCGGGGGAGATTGAAATCGCCGAGCATATAAATGTAGTCAGATTTTGGAACAGCCTTGATCACGGAGTCTAACTCCTCATAGAACGAATCCTTCACATAATCAGAGGAATCGAGTGTCGGTGTATATGCAGTAATAATGGTGGCAAAACCACAAGAGGTTGCCAAGCGCAGGGAAAATAGTCTTTCATTTCCTCCTGCTGGAATTTCAATCATTCCCAGTAGCGAATTCTTCACTGCAAAGCCCACACCATGTTGCCTTTTTTCTGCCTGCCCTCTACCCTTCCAAAAAAAGGTTAATTGTTTTCCCCGAGTGACCCTTTCTCAGCGAGGCGAGTCTCCTGCAGGCCAGCAATAACAGTTTTAAGACGACTGAGTTCGGCATCAATCACAGCCGTTTTTCTCACATCGTCAATATTGGTCAAGTCAGTGGAAAATCCTGGACACAAGGTTCTCACGTTCCAGATTGCAAGCCGTAACTTGAGGTTTCTATTTGCTTTTTATTAGTACCTGGTGCATTGGTAATACAGCCTGCGATTCAGATTTTGTCCTAGCCCCAAGCACCCATTGAAGCAGGCAGGCTGTGGCGATCAGCACCCAATTTGCCGGGGGCTGCCCAGCTTGAGGCGGGCGGTAGCTGATCAGTGACACCTGTAGGTGTCTCCCACCGTCAGAGGCAACGCGTGGCGCGCCATGTCTACGCCAGTCGGCAGGGACTTATAACCCGTAACAGTTTCCTCTCGCTTTGATTCCGAGACCAGTTAAGACCAGGGATGGAGTTATTGCCTCTCCATAGCACAAAGCCTGGGCTAAAATATAGAGATCATGTGTTGCTCATGCAGCATGATCCCTCTCTCGGCCTGCCTAGTTCTCCAGAGGAAAGGTAACACCTCTACATCTGGAACAAGACAAGCCGCAGAAGCTGCCGGATCAGCAAAGCAATTCTCTAACTGTCCGCCTGTCGGAGCTTCGATCCTAGACCAGCCGCCAGCCAAGGCTTAGGGCCTGGTCTGCCCTGCCATGACATCTTGTCTTTAGGTTGCATTGTGACATTTTGTCTTTTGAACATGAGGTTTTATAAAATTGTTATAACAGACAAAGAAATTTAAGAACAACACACATGATTGTGAAAAACAGGCACAATGTAGTAATTGAAATTCTTCCTCCTCTTCTTTTGCCCTACTAATTTTGTTGTGAAATATTGCAGAGAGGAATAGATGTAATTTTCTATACTCCTCTTGCATTTTTGCTGATATTATTTAAATTCTTTAATGTCTGATTTACTCCATCTAGCCAACTCTTCCTGGTTCACCCTCTCATCTCATTTCCGGAAGTTCACATGTAGAACTCTCTAGCCGCTGGTTGATCTTGTTCCATTCTAGCTAAATGTCTCAACCATTTAACTGATTCATCGCCAAACAAAAAGTAGGTTTGGATCAAACATGGTACACAATCAAATGAACAAGTATTATACAATTAATGTCCATTCACTGTGCATTGAAATTGCGGGAGTTACTACGAAACAAAACAAATCACAGGATTACTCTAGTATGGCAATATATCGCCCTTCTGTCCAAATACAAGATCATATTTGGCAATATATTATTCTTCGGCAATGATTCAGTTAATTCTTTACAGTCCTGTAAAGCAAGTAATACAGGGTGTATTTTTAAGAACTGTGCAGTGTTTGAAAATATTGCCGGTCAAAGTTTTGTATTTGTCTAATATGTTGCATGCACTTTACATAGGGTGAATACAAAACTTGGACCGGCAATATTTTCAAACACTGCACAGTCATTGAAAATACACTGTATATAAATAGCTATCAATATTTCAAGGGACATAACAAAATACGTACACATAATAACGTGGAAAAAACAAAGATTAAGTCCCATGGAAGGGGTCTAATGTGGGTGTGAGAAGTGTATTTGAAATATTACTTGTTTCTAGGACTGTCTGTGTACAAAGTATATACATGAACAATGGGAAGCGGGGTACTTCTTCCGTGAAACAAGGAAAGAGATATTACTGGAAAGAGTAATGTGGGTGTGTGAAGTGTATTTGAAATATTACTTGTTTCTAGGACTGTCTGTGTACAAAGTATATAAATGAACAATGGGAAGTGCTAAAGTACTTCTTCCGTGAAACAAGCAAAGAGATATTACTGGAAAGAAGACAAGCTAAGAAGACATTGATGACTGAAGTCATCTTAAAGTTGATGAGCAACACAAACCAAACATGTCAAAGAAGAATATGACAAGATAAATAAGAAAATTAGCTAAACGATCATTGCACCAACATTGAGTTCAGTTCCATAAAATATGAAAAACATGCAAAAACATGCAAAACTTGGATGCCAGGGAGAAAAACAAGTAAAATACGGGATACATGAAATAAAACACAAGAGGGATATTAATGGAAGACAATCCTGCTGCACGCCCGAGCCACCTTAACCATATTTCCAATTGCATACAGACCACGTCTCTAAGCCCCTCCCATCACATCCCTAGACCACAGCCATGAGCTGTTCCCATCACATCCCTAGACCAAAGCCATGAGCTGTTCCCATCACCCTAAGTCATTCCAGTCTCTCATCTAACCTGCTGCCGGCACCGCCTCTAAGCCACATCCCCAGACCAAAGCCATAGGCTACTCCCATCACGCCTCTAAACCATACCCTTAGATCAAAGTCACAGGCTGCCTCCACTACGCCTCTAAGCCACTCCCACCACACACCTAAACCATAGCCATAGGCTGCTACCATCACACCCCTAGACCACAGCCCTCCGCTGCTCCCATCAAACCCATATCATTCCAGTTTCACCTCTACCCTGTTCCCACCACAACTCTAAGCCACTCCCACCGTACCCCTGGATCACACCCCTATACTATAGCCTTAGGTTGCTCCCATCATGCCTCTAAGCTACTCCCATCACACCCCTGGATCACACCCCTATACTATAGCTTTAGATTGCTCCCATCACGCCTCTATGCTACTCCCACCACACCCCTGGATCACACCCCTATACTATAGCCTTAGGTTGCTCCCATCATGCCTCTAAGCTACTCCCACCACACCCCTGGACCACACCCCTATACTATAGCCTTAGGTTGCTCCCATCATGCCTCTAAGCTACTCCCACCACACCCCTGGACCACACCCCTATACTATAGCCTTAGGTTGCTCCCATCATGCCTCTAAGCTACTCCCACCACACCCCTGGACCACACCCTTATACTATAGCCTGAGATTGCTCCCATCATGCCTCTAAGCTACTCCCACCATACCCCTGGACCACACCCCTATACTATAGCCTTTGGTTGCTCCCATCATGCCTCTAAGCTACTCCCACCACACCCCTGGACCACACCCCTATACTATAGCCTTAGGTTGCTCCCATCATGCCTCTAAGCTACTCCCACCACACCCCTGGACCACACCCCTATACTATAGCCTTAGGTTGCTCCCATCATGCCTCTAAGCTACTCCCACCACACCCCTGGACCACACCTCTATACTATAGCCTTAGATTGCTCCCATCATGCCTCTAAGCTACTCTCACCACACCCCTGGACCACACCCCTATACTATAGCCTTAGGTTGCTCCCATTACGCCTCTAAGCTACTCCCACCACACCCCTGGATCACACCCCTATACTATAGCCTTAGATTGCTCCCATCATGCCTCTAAGCTACTCCCACCACACCCCTGGATCACACCCCTATACTATAGCCTTAGATTGCTCCCATCATGCCTCTAAGCTACTCCCACCACAACCCTGGATCACACCCTTATACTATAGCCTTAGATTGCTCCCATCATGCCTCTAAGCTACTCCCACCATACCCCTGGACCACACCCCTATACTATAGCCTTAGATTGCTCCCATCATGCCTCTAAGCTACTCCCACCATACCCCTGGACCACACCCCTATACTATAGCCTTTGGTTGCTCCCATCATGCCTCTAAGCTACTCCCACCACACCCCTGGACCACACCCCTATACTATAGCCTTAGGTTGCTCCCATCATGCCTCTAAGCTACTCCCACCACACCCCTGGACCACACCCCTATACTATAGCCTTAGGTTGCTCCCATCACGCCTCTAAGCTACTCCCACCACACCCCTGGATCACACCCCTATACTATAGCCTTAGATTGCTCCCATCATGCCTCTAAGCTACTCCCACCATACCCCTGGACTACACCCCTATACTATAGCCTTAGGTTGCTCCCATCATGCCTCTATGCTACTCCCACCACACCCCTGGATCACACCCCTATACTATAGCCTTAGATTGCTCCCATCACGCCTCTAAGCTACTCCCACCATACCCCTGGATCACAGACATAGGCTGCTACCACCACGCCCCTAGACCACAGTCATAAGCGGTTCCCATCATGCCTCTAAGTCTAAGCAAATCCCACGACGTCCCTAGACCACAACCATAACTAATTCACCCATAAGTCATTCAAGTCTCCGCTCTAACCTGCTCCCACAACAACACTAATCACTCCTCAATAAATCAGGTATGCACCTCCAACACTGCCTGTCTCTTGTCTTAATTGCACATTTTGTCAGACTGCTGTGCGTCCACCTCTTGATGTTATGTTTCCACCTGTATCGTTGTCTACCAAGTCGCGTTTCTTCAACCTTCTCCCGGTATGGTTTTTATGAGTGTTATGTCTTTTAACGTGGCCGAAATATTTCACTTACCTCTTTGTTATTTCTTTCACCAACTCTCTTTTCATTCTTAATTTTTCTAGAACCTCTTTATTCGACTGCTTTTATTTCCATTAAATATGACATATTCTTCTGTATATCCACATCTCCAGGGCGTCAATTCGACTTTCTAATTGCTGGTTAGTTAGTTAGTTTGTTAGTCGACAGATCATCCTCATTGCACATCGAACCATTCAGTCCATAAGTCCTCGGATCCCCTCCTCAGCAAATCTCGCAGCGTGTAGCGGCTAACGACGCCAGTTCTGTGTTGGTTTATCAATCTTCTTTGGCTTCCTGCGTAGTGTTCTTGTTTGGCCACCCCTCTTTTAATTTGCTGCTCTAGCAGTCTGGCCATTGTTGTAGATTCACAGTCATCACTTGGTTCTCGCAAAAGTCTTACTTCTCGTAGAGCATTCAGAATGTCAGCCTGGTCCATGGCGCGTCCGCCCTCCACAGTAGCCTCACCTGCGAGCTTGTCAGCCTGCTCATTTCCTTGTACTCCCGCATGCCCTGGCACGAAGATGAAACTAATCTTTGCCAGCCGAGACCGCTCCAGAGGCGGCAACCATTCTCTTCGGATCGACCCCTCCTCTATCCTCTTGATCATGTTCATTGAGTCGCTAAGGAAACAAGCCCTAGTGAATGTCTGTGTCTCGAGCCATGTTATTGCTTTACTTACTGCCATGACTTCCATAGTCAGGCTACTTGTGGTTTCAGTGAAAGCACCAGAGTCCTCCTTCACAATTCTCCCTCCGGCCCGAGCTGTAAAGGCCCATGAGCTTCTCACATGTCGGACGACCGACCCATCTGTGTAGATGACCGCGTCACCGTCTAGCGAATTCTCGAAAATCAACGCTTGTACTTCAGCCTCCACAGCAGCCGGATTTTCTTGTCTGCATTTCCTATCTAGTTGGATGCAAACTGAAAAGGATGTGCAGAAGTCTGTTGGCACTTGCACCCACTCCTCGCCAGGTTCTAAGTCCTCAAGTGAACACACCTGTTGAAGAATGTCTTCGGCTTGACCCATCCACGACCGTCCTCTTTTTAACCTGCTGCCCTTCACCTTCCTAATTTCACTATGCAGTGGATGTTGTGTGTTTGCGTTAATTCTGAGGTAGGCGCGTGCCCTGCAAACTTGTATTCTCTCTTCAATGGTTGGAAAATCAAGAAGGTAGCGCATCGCCCTGCATGCTGTATCTCTTGTACATCCAAGAATAATGCGCATAGCTTCATTCTGTATCCTTTCCATCCTTTCTATCTGCTTATGGCTGAGAGTCAGGATTGCCATTGCATACTCCAAAACAGACATGACCAGCCCCTCGTACAGAAGACATAGATGGCGCTGCTCACAGTTTGCTGCCGCCATCACCCGCATCGCAGCCATAACCCGCTTGGCCTTTGTTATCACCTGGTCTACGTGCACATTATAAGCAAGGCTTCGATCAAACCGTATCCCTAGGTAATTCATTGCCTGCGTTCTTTCCACCGTCTCTGAACACAGCATTACAGTTGGTGTTGGAGTGTTGACAATATGATTATTCAACGAGAACCAAGTCACTGTTGCCTTTGTTGGGTTGACCATTGCCCCAGCTTCATCACACCAAGTACTTATGCGATTGAGTTCGGTTTGTAGTTCCACAGCAACCTGATCTCTATCCTTACCCTGACGATACACTAAAACATCATCGGTATATGACAATGTCCTGCCAGGTCCAGTGATCTGCTCACTGGTGATTCTCACTGTGTAGGCGTTGAACAGTACCGGAGATAATGGCGATCCCTGTGGTAGGCCAGGATATATTGTTGTTGGTTCCGAAATCCAACTGCCACATCTAAAAACTACTTTCCGTTGGAAGAGGGTTGCAGCGATCCAACTAAGGAGGAATGGACTTACTTTTAGTTCAAGAAGCTGAAACATTAAAAAATCCAATGGTACTCTGTTGTAATTGCTGGTTCATTGTCGAAGCCTCTACTATATGTAGTATTGTTGACAGTACTACCTCAACTCAATGAGTTGAGCTGAATCAAGAACCGACATCATTGCAATCGCGGCATTCACATAAGCGCTGTCATCGTCTTCAACAGCCAGCGCAGAGTCACAATGCTATTGGTGTCCGTTAAAATATGATTATATGTCCGTCTTGCTTTAACTTTTAGTGACGACTGTCTACCAGATCCGATGACCACCCCCTGCTGCTGCATTCTCTCTAGACCACGATAGTCTATTTGTCCTTCTGCAGAGTTCACGCATTCCCAGAGGGATATTAGCACATTTGCCTGATCAAATTTGCATCAAATCACCCCTCAATGATGCAGCACCAGCCTAGTTCTTGTTCATTCCCAACCACTACCAGATGGAGAAACAATCCAGGGAATGCTCACAACCCGCGACACCTAAATTGTTGTATACCATGCAGCACGAAGAATACCAGCCTTCACCTTGTCAGCACGCTTTGTGAATCAGTCACAATCACGACACTACTATACAGTTTGTTCTCCAACCAGTGGAAAGCTGCAATAACCACCTCTATCTCCATTGTCAGACTTGAGGTTGTGGTGTCATATGCCAAGCTCTTCTTTACCAAACATTGGCTTTTGCTACGAATTCACAGCACTATGTTTTGCCTCTTAACACAGAAACATCGGTATAGATAATAACATCGCCAGGACCTCTATGATCTATGCCACACCTCTTAGTCATCCCTCCATACGGGTGCCATGTTTGTACACTATCCAATCTGCCTGAGAGTGTCTGTAGTACAGTGGTTCAGTCGTCTAATTCGTGCTCAGAACACCGTGAGTTAGTAGTAATAGTTTTCAGACTGTCATTCAGCACCTTGTCCTCTTGACAGACGATAGTTAATAACAGAGGTTATTATGGACAGATGGCACCAATACTAAAGAACATACATGTATTAATAACTACTAAGAAAGCACTTTACAGCACAATCTTCCTACCAACTCTATGTTACCAATGCTAAACTGGGCAATGACAGAAAAAGAGAAAAGAAAAATCACAACAACAGAAATTAGAATTTATCAAGAAGAGATAAGATCAGAAATTAGGAAATCAGAACTAAAGTGGGGGTTATAAGCTGCGCTAGATTTTATTAGAAGGCAACAAGTCAAATGGTTTGGCCATGCAAGTAGGTTACCAATTAACAGTATGCCACAACAAGCAATGATGTACAGACAATATGCAAGCAGGGGAAGAGGGCGCCCACGTAAACGATGGACGCAGGGAATAACAGAGTCCATGGGGATATCGATACATGAAGCCCATAAGCGGGCACTCTCCCGCTGTGTATACTTCACCTCAACACCGCAAGGTACAAGAGGAACATGATCAGATGAGATGAGATTATGCTTGTTTTTGGTTTTTTTAAGCACAATAACTATCATAGTTATTGTGCTTTAGAAAAAAGGCATAATAACCTCTGCATAGCACAAAACCTGGGCTGAATTTTGGAGACCGTGTGTTGCCCATGCAGCATGATCTCGCTCTCGGCCTGTCTAGTTTACCCCAGAGAAAAGGTAACAACAATACATCTGGAACAAGACAAGCCTTAGAAGCTGCCGGATCAGCCAAACAAAAAAATGCTTTAACTGTCCACCTGTCGGAGCTCCAATCCTAGACCAGCTGCCGACCAAGGCTTAGGGCCAGGTCTGCCCTGCTATGACATTTAGTCAGTAGGTTGCATTTCCTCGCACAAGGAGGACAAGGCTTGTACTCTACCAGTTGAGCTCCTCCGCCAGAAGCCGTTGGCACAATAAAGCATGTCTCTCTCTCTCCACACACACACAGACACACACACACACACAGACACACACACACACACACACGCACGCACGCACGCACACAAACACACAATTTTCAACAATATGTTTGATTAATTTATGAAGTACTTTGAAAAAGTTATGTCTATCACATAATTGTGTATTTGTTGTTCTGATTGTTATCAAATATAGTTAAGTAATTATTTTGTATATACTATTACACAGACATCGTATTTTTATATGTTATATTACTTATAATTACTGTAAAGAGGTTCCTTCTATTTTAACGCTATGACTGTTTCAACTAAATAATACATATCATTTAGTCAAGAATTCATTTGTATATAAAATCGCGCAGACGATGTTGTTTCAGTATTATATTAATATTTCCCTGTATGCAGCCATGGATATGGTCAAGGGTCATAGACTAAGACGAGGCAGGTCGTGGATGGCACAGGCAGAAAGATCTATACGTCAGGTGTGTGATATAGAGATCATTAGTCGTGAAAAAGAGTGAGTTCAAGTATCAGAAAACATAAAGGACTGGCACAATGTAATAGTAACACTGGGCCGTAATGGTAACACTAGTAACACAGTGCAGAGAATGGGCAGTGGGCCGCACTGAGTTTGAGGTGTAACAACTGATTCAGAGTAACACACATCACGGTGACATAGTCATCTACACCGATGGGTCAGTGAGAAACAGACGGAGTGGTTGGGGTTTCATTGCGAAGGTTAATAGACGAGTCATGAAAAAGAAGAGTCTGGCATATGAGGCTACGACCTACAGCATGAGAATGGAGGTGGAAGTAGTTAACAGCGGCATTCCGTTGGTTAGAGAAGACCTCTGCAACACACATTGCATTCATTACGGATTCAAGGAGTATGTTAGTAAGGTGAAGAAAAGAATGTTTCGCGTGGATAGGCTATCCTCGTTTCAGAGGTCACAGATTGTGAGAATTGTATGGATATGTTGCCCTGACCATGCGGGGGTGCGAGGGAATGAACAGGCTGATAGGCTGGCAGGGAGTGCACCTCTGTGTGGTAGATCACGTATGGATAAGGGAGAGGTGGTCGTGTGCCTGTGAGACCAGGTGAAGAAGGCGAGGGAACAGATTGAAAACTCGTATGTGGAAAGAAAGAGATTGCGGGGGATCGATCGGGGTTCTGGAAGAATATCAAAACTGAGAGGGAAGACCAGGAGAACTTTCAATCAGATAGCGGTGGGAACGATTAGTAGTATGACTCTTCGCTGCCTGTTGAACGAGGGTACGGAGCAAGTATGGAAATGTCATGAGTGCAGTATGTCGGTTCTTAGCTCAAAACAACTCATCTCAACTCAACATTTCAAGAATTTGTGTAGTCATAAAGTTCAGTTTCTCTACTTCATGTTATCCAAAACCACAGATGTTTAGTGATGTTGTTTTCGATATAAGATTGGATCATTTGTCCCGTGTATTACTCGGCATTTGTTGATTTATTCTCCTCCTCTTTTCCTGAGCATGTTTATGCAAATAGTAAATCCTCCAACGGCTTGTTGGCAATTTCATTTTTTGCCAGTTAAAATTAAACCAATACCTGAAAACAATGTATTCCGCGCCCTAGTGAATGTAGTAAGGGAGAGTTTATTCATAGCTGAAGTATGAATAAACGGATACTTTATACATAGTGAAGTATGAATAAACGGATACTTTATACATAGTTGAAGTATGGCTGCTTAAATATCAAGAATAATTTTTCCGAGTGGTTCGAATCGCAAAAGTGACTTATGAGAGTATGGAGCCGGTCGCTCAGAAAGTCGTGGCGTGCTGATGAGCGTAATCTAGCCTAGAAATCAACATACAGCTGAAAGATGCTGGTGTTGACCGCAATATCCTGAAACAGGATGGAAAAGCGAAAAAAAAAAAAAAAATTCCAGATTGGTATCCCCATACAAATAATTGTGTCCCCAGGCGCGTTCAAGAATTGTTAACTTGCGTTTCTGTACACTTACTGTTTACAAGCATCCATCTTTGTTTACGTTACCGACCTACTATTTAGACAAGAATATGCGTCGCCTCAGAGAGACATGAATAGGCAATTTAAACACCATGGTTTTGGCTGACTGGCCTCATGAATTAACAAATAAACAAGGAAATGCTTCGCATATAAAGTGCAGGAAAACCTGGTATATGTGAAGCAGGTTGAAAAGAGAGAGAGAGAGAGAGAGAGAGAGAGAGAGAGAGAGAGAGAGAGAGAGAGAGAGAGAGAGAGAGAGAGAGAGAGATAACGAAGATAGTGTGAGAGACAGAGATATGATAAAGATGTGTTAAAAGACATTCAATCAATCAATCAGGTGCCGTCTCCGCAATGAAGGTTGGCTGCAATGGATCTCCAACACTGTCTGTCTCTCGCCCTGACTGTACATTCTGTAAGGCTGATGCTAGTCCATCTCTTGATGTTATCCTCCCACTTGTATCGTATGTCCCGAATGCTGTGATGTCGGTTCCTAGATCAATCAATCAATCATTGTATCGTTGTCTACGTTACTTGTTCTAGTGTGACGCCTGTGTGTTGCCGGGGCCCATACGGAGAAGCAAAGAATATTAACACTGTAGGCTACCACGCATGTCGTAAGAGGCGACTAAGGAGGCTATGGATCCGTCGCCCTGCTACTGAGTGAGTGCGTGGCGCGACACTGTGAGCTGTGAATTTCGTGTGGAATGCTTTTGCATCTGTCCGCGGTTTTTTTTGCGTGAAATGCATGTTCGGAACGATGACGGCCGGCTGTTGCTGGATTGACTGGTTTGCCTTTTCGGTTCACAAGTGAATTTTTCAGGAGACTCCTGGGAGTCGTCGCTGTAGCTACAGAGTTCGTGCTTTGTGCGGCACTTTCGGTGGGTCGCCTGCAGAAAGAGACCGAGCCATATGGTATAAAACCCCGGTCAATGAAGTCTTTCTGGTGACTGCCGTTGTCATCGACGATGAACTGTATTTTTTTGGGGAGGACTTTTGTGTTGGCATTCTGGCGGCGGCATTATGCACAGTGTACCTGTGCGGGCTGTTGGCTTGCCGACACTCCTGTCTATTCCATTGTTCACATGGGGCAGTGAGGAGCATTTTGTGATATTCACTGGCACAGGAACGGAACAATATGGGGACGACCCGTTGCCGTGAAGTTGGAACCGCGACTAACTAACTAACTAACTGTTCTAGTATCTGCCCATTTATTGTGATCTTCATTGATGACCTTTCATTTTCACTGCTAATATTGTTTTTTGGATGTTAATATCTAAGCCACATTCTGCACTGTGCCTGTTTACTTCTTTAGTTCCTAATATTTGTTTATTAAACAGTCGCTTTCACCCAATTAATTGCTGAAGAATTAAAAAAAAAAAAAAGAGACACTTACCACTATGCTACTGAGGAATACGATTTGAAGACAACAAAAATATATAATATAGCCACTCACATGTCCCGATGACGTCACATAATTAAGTCACGTGATTTGGCAAATCACATGACCACCCGTGAAAGTTCCACTATGAATAAAGAGATAATTTATTCATAGTCGGTGTATGAATAGTCACTTCGATGTAGTAAACACAGAAGTCACAAACAACACGTTGCACTATTTAATGCCTGGCATATTTCGCCGCAATAATCATTACATAAATAATCACTAAAGTAATGGTGAGCATGTAATGCCAACGTCGCCAGTCACTTCTGGGATAAGTTGAATCAGATACGTGCTATCCAATCAGGATTTCGGACGGTCAAGAAACAGATGCTGTTGTAGGAGCGGTCATTTTGGCGTGTCCGAGTTGCCACGTGATTCATTCGTGCCTGGACCGTTTATTTCTTGCTAGCTTATCAGTAGTGCTTTATCAGCTTTCGCCAGAGGAGGTAAACATTTCGTGCATGTGATTAATTATGTGTGTGTTTTAATTATTTACATGTCTACATGTCTTGTTATATGTTGACGTGCCAACTGTGGAGAATTATAATACAATGTAATAATAATAATAATAATAATAATAATAATAATAATAATGACGCGAAAACAAAATAAGAGAAATAACATTAGAAGTTTAGTAGTTTGAGCCGAAATATAATAAATAAACTAGCAGTGTGTTTGTTTTGAAAGGTAACTTTGACTTAGAACACATTGAGCACATTTAATTAATGTGATTTATGTTTGCATTTCATTTACATGTTTTGTTGTGCCAACTGTGGTGAAATATAATAATAATATTAATAACGTGCAGACATGGAGAATAAAACATCAAAAGCTGAGTAGTTTGAGGATCAGCTGTGTGTTTGTATTGAAAGGTAATTTAGACCACATTGTCGCTGTAGTTAGTTGTAATCTTCAATTAAATATTTAGACCTGATTAGGAATTAAAAACCGCTGCCAATTAATGTTTGAAATCATTAATCTATTGGTTGAGCAAAACAACATTTGTTTTGTGGAAGGCTGATGTAAACAGTAAAGTCTTAAAGTAAAAGGCACACACATGTCACCCACGATGTGAGTGTCACATTGTCACTGGTAATAAGGTAATCAATCTTAATTAAAATGTTCAGATTTAAGAATCAAATCAAAATGGTTTTCAATTATCAATTACTGTTTCAGTTATTAATCCCTTATAATTAAGAATTCAAATCAAAATGGTTTCCAATTATCAGTGGGAGACTTTATTACCAAACGTTTGGTAATAATCACTTCGTAATATATACTTACATGCCGATAATTGGCGATAAGCATGGGAGGTAATCACGACCATATTTCGCCATCTCACATCGTCACCAGAATCGTGGATCATCTCTGTGTTCTTGTCTCAACCATGCCAGTTGGCTATCCATCTGCCTTTCTACCTTGTTCATCCCCCCCCCCGCCCCCCACCCCAATCCTGCCAGTTGTCACCATGTTCTCTGTGTCCAAAAAAATGTTGTCTACATCTACATCTAATTTCTCTAATCAGTTTACGGTTTCCATCTACATTTCCACGGCCATTAAATGTTTTTCATCTTTGCTTCTCATTGTCCATGTTTCACATCCATACAAAAGTACAGGTTCTTTGTAGCACTTCAACACTTTTTCTTGTAGCAATTGACATCTTTTTATCGGTTATATATTCTGTCTTGCAAAAGGCAACCTTTGACATAGGGATTCTTGTTTAATCTCAAAACACATCTTATAATATAGCATGTTAAGAATGTTCTGTGATAGTTGTACCAATTCACTTGTTTAAGAATATTCACATTTACCCACATATTTATTACATTATGGTATTTCTTCTCAAGAGTCTGTAAATTAAATATAAACACAAATAGTATTAGTTACTTATTGTAAGAGTGGGTGTTTGGCAAACTACGGCCCGCAGGCTGCATGTGGCACGGCAACTAATATTATGCGGCCCTTGAGGGCATTTAGAAATAAAAATTCTTACTTCGTTTTTAAGTTATTTTGATGAATTTAATGTACTGTTATGATTGTTTTAACATTTTTGATAAAATTTCTTTCTAATTTTCTGTTTTTGTAAACAGTCCTTGACCTTCGTAATGTAATGCTAAAATGCGAATTTATCGATTTTAATATAAAGAAATATTTATCAACATGTAAAAATGTAATAAGGATGATTTTATGAAAAACAGATATCTTCTCCTGTGAATAAAATGATTTATTTTGCAAGAAAATATTACAAAACCCTCACAGATGTCTCATATTATTATTATCTATCTCACGTAAGCGGCATAGCCATCTGCAAGCAGTTTTCATACATCTCATTAGAAATCAACAATTGTAGTGACAGTGTAGTTGGTTTGTGTCTAAATTAAAGCCATTAATAGATAATGTAAGAAAAATTATAATAAAAAATTGTAAAATCTTGTTAACAGATTATTAAAAGTTTTCGTCCATATTGTAAAATTTAATGTATAAGTGTATAAGTAATCACAGAATTGCGCATAAAGATAAATTTTATTTACAATCAAATTGTCCTGGCTGGTCACGTGATTATTCCCATGCCTGGAAACCCCGGCTGGTCATGATGTATGTGATGTCATCGAGACATGCATGTGACTATATTACAAATTTTTGTTGATCTATTAACATGCCCTCAGTAGCATAGTGGTTAGTGTCACGCGGGAGCTCGAGGTTCGATTCCCCCACCGGGGAGGCAATATATATTTTGAAACATTTTTCAGCAATTAATTAGGTGAAAGCGACTTTTTCTAGCGACTAAATTTCAGCAATTAATTAGATGAAAGCGACTTTTCAATAAAAAGATATTAACTGAGAAACTCGAAGCTTGTGAATAAAGAATAAAGTGTGCTCTATGAATCTGCAGAAGCTGCGGGGGAGTGGGGGGATGAAGTGTGGGAAGCGATGGATCCAATAGATGTCTTTGTTTAACGTAATTTTATTTGCCAAATGAAATATCGCCCTAAATTAACCACCTTCTTACTGGCTCAAAAGTAAAATTGACTAGTGAGCGGACGCTGTGACATGTTTCTTAATTCCCGCAATTTGATTGCGAATAAAGTCTCCATGAAGTAAAATAAAATTGCAATAATTAGTTATTTATACTGTTTAATAACCTATAAATAATTCATAATTACTTATTCTGACAGGTTGCTGCAAACAAGGTGGACATAATATATATGTAACCCCCCCCCCCCCCCCCCCCCCCCCCCCCCCCCCCCCCCCCCCAAATAGCATTACATTTTTCAACGTGGCCCTTCGCACAAAAAGTTTGCCTACCCCTGTTGTAGACATTTCTTTCTTATTTTTCATAAATATCATGTTGAACCCTTCAGCTTTATAATATATTCATTCAGTAACATGACCTTTCCAGAACCTTGCTCTCATAACAACATTCTGGAAAACTTCTGACAATAAGTAATATGTCCCGCAGCCACTATACCAATCTGGAGATAATCCACCACATCCTGCACTCAACTTCTCTTTGGCCTTCCGCTTTCCGGGCTTATACCCCTCCATTGTTGTTCTCTCCAAACTTTTATAACGTAAGTGACCAAAATAAATAAAAATATTTCAGTTTTCTTTGCTATATCATCTTTAGTAGCCAACCTTCTTCAATATACAGTTCCAGGTATCAGAGGCGTATGATGCAAAGGGAAAGATGCATGCTCTTAAAAATATAATTTTTGTAGTTCTGTCTATCCCACTCCACAATTTATTCAGTTCTTTTAGTCTTTGAAGAGCAATATATATTTGTCTTTTAATTTCTTTCAATTGTGTTACCATTATTGGTAATATATGAACCAAGATATTGGAAATTTTCCACCACCTCCAGTGTTTGCTCATTAACATATATTTCTTTCTACATAGTAGATTTTCTGTATAGTATGCATTATCTTTGTTTATGCTATGTTAAGATATATGTTGTGAATTATATATATTATATATATATATCTATATATATATATATATATATATATATATATATATATATATATATATATATATAAACATACCCCATTGTTCATTAATAGGCTGTATTAATAGTGTTTATTATCTCCATGGAATTTATATATGTTCTATACTGTAACATTGTACCTTTCTCTAATTTTGTTTTAATTAATGCTAGTTCTAGCTTGGTGTTCTTTGTGGGTCTTCTGTCTGGGGTAGCGGGGTAGGGGTATCCCCTATCAAAGGAGAAGTAAGGCGCCTCCTTCCCTCCGCTAGCCTACGGGACACCCTTGGGCAAGGTGGAGTACCCGTTTAGCCCCCCGATCAGGGTTACTTGAAGCCATGGGTGCAGGTGGTGGATGAAGATGGAGAGCAGCCGACAGATAGTTGTAGGTTATGGTCTCCACCTTCACGACGGTAGGCAGAGGATCTCTTTTTTGAGGAGACAATGGCTACGGTCACTGACCAGTATGGTCACTGCTAGGAAGGAAAGCAATGGCAAACTACCTTCTTTACAGATGCCAAGAAATCATGTTGTGTTCACTTATCGATAATCAGAGAAACGGCGTAAATGGTGCTCCATAGGAGCAGCCTCGCCCGGTAGGGACTAGTCCATGCGCACCAGGTGACTCCAGACCGTCAACAGGCTACTAGGTGCAAAAGATTAATATCATTGAAAATAGTATTGGAATGTAGAAACAATGAATGCAATGGAAAATTTAGAAACATCAAAAGAATGGAGAGAGAGAAGATTAACATATTATGAATATCAGAAACGAGATGGAGAGGAGCAGGGGATAAGGACAGGAGAGGATGTAAGATTATTTACTCTGGGGAGAAGACAGCAAAGAGGTGTAGCCATTATGTTATATACAAACATCAAATTCTGTCAAAGGATATGGGCTTTGTCAGACAGAGTTCTATTAGTAAAATTAAACGGAAGACCTTTTAAAATAAATGTCATTCAAAGTATATGCCCCAACAAGTGAAAGCAGTGAAGAAAGCATAGAGGAATTTTATAATGACATTGAATCTGCTTTGAAGAACTGTAAAAAATCAGAAATAAATATCATAATGGGTGATTTCAACGCAAAAATAGGAAGCAAGCGATGGATGCAGTGTAGGCAACCATGGTTTGGGATGAGAGAAATGAAAGAGGTTACAGACTTGTAGAATGGGCAAAAGAACAAGAAAATGGTGGTAGGAAACACCTGGTTTAAACAACATCCTAGAAGATTATGGACATGGAGGAGTCCCACAGCAGGATTAAAACAGATAGATTACATCCTGATTAGAGCAAAAGGTTTCGAAATGCGTTAACAGTTGTAAAAACAGTTCCAATGCAGACTGTTACGTGATCACAGATTAATTACTGGCACATTGAGGGTTAAGTAAGAAAGTCAGTATACAGCAGTAAACCTAAATATGACTTTGTGCAATATTGAAAATGCAAGATACAATATTTTAACATAGAAGTAAGAACAAATTTTGATTTATTGTCTGATCTTGGAGATCCTATTTCAAGATGTAGATGATCAATGGGAAATGCTGAAGAATTCATCAGTTGTGCAGCAAGAAAAACTATTCCAAAATAAGAAAGTGGGCCGTACGACATGGATGACTGAAGAAATTTTTGCAACTAATGGAACAAGAAGACAGAACAAAATAATCCTGCCAAATATGAAGAAATTTCACAGAAAGTCAGAACCTTATGTAAGGAGGCAAGAACTGGCTTGAGAAAATTGCAGAGAATTGAAAACACACAACAGTAAACTGCGAACTAATGCACAAAGTATTCAGGAGCTTACCATCAAAGACACTTACATCAGCAGGCTGCCTAAAGACAAAGATGGAAGAGTCATAATAGAAAAAGATCAGATCTTACATGTATGGTCAGATTACGTAAACTTTATGACGATAACAGACGACGAACAGTATGATGTTGCAGAATAATAATGAGGCCAGCAATTTGTGAAGATGGAGGGTCTAGAATGCTCTTAATCAGATGAAATCTGGCAAGACCCCCGTTACCAGACGAGCGTCACAACAGAATGATTAATGTCTTTAGAAGAAGATGGATAGATAAGTTTCCAGTCGGCTTAATGACAATATATGATACTGGAAGTATACCTCAGGAGTTATGTAATTCTGTATTTATTGCAATCCCAAAGAAATCAGAGCCTTGAATGTGATCACCATCGACAATTAGTATAGTGAGTCACATCACGACAGATTTTGCTAAGAATTATCATGCAAAGAGTGAGGAGGAAATACACACGAAATAGGAGAGCACATGTGGTTTGTAGAAGGCACAGGTACACGTAAATGCTAGTGTATATACTGAGAACCGTCATCGAACGTCTATAGAAGTACACAAAGATCTACACCTTTGCTTCTTGACTATCACAAAGCTTTGCTAAGTGAGACATGTCAACATGAGAAGGATGCTTGAGATCTACAAATTGATGGGAAAGGACCTTAGACTTGTAAAAAACATATATTGGAAACAACAAGCGGCCATAAAGAGTTGAATGAAGTAAGCCATATCAGCCTATTAAGAGCGGTGTGAGACAGGGATGGTGTAATAGTCTCCAGATCTGTTTTCCTGTACAGTGAACGTATTTTCACGCAAATATTGAAGAGATGGAAGAAGCACATTGGTGGACGATGCATCAATACTTAGATATGCAGATGATACAGTCTTGATTGCAGACATGAACAGGACCTGCAAGCATTTAGTAGATGCGTTTTTGTACCGCACAGTGAACACACAAGGGTAGAATTAAATTGTATAAAGACCCAGATTAGGGTCGTCACTAGGAAGAACGAATACCACAGTGTACTATACAAGTACATGGGAATAGTCTCAACAGTGAATAGGTACAATTATCATGCGAACAGTGATCACACATCGGATGGGAGATGCCTGGAGAGATTAGACAAGAAATCGCCATGGCAAAAGTAGCCTTTAGCGAAGATGAAACATCCTGACACAATAAAAAGATGTCAATGTGAAACGAGAACACGAGTGTTGAGAGGTGCTACATAGACCTGTACTTTTAGATGGATGTGAAGCGTGGACATGAGCAGCCAGGCTGAAAACATCTGATGGCTGTAGAAATGTGGTTTCTGAGGAAATGCAAGATACCATGGACAGCCAGAAGACCAATGAACAGTCCTCAGAGTAAGCAGCAATGAGATCGGAAACGATGATCAGAGACACTTAGACGTATAGACGAGTCACAATTATTTTGGACATGGTATGCGAAGAAATGAGTGGGAGAACTTGGTGTACACTGGTAAGATCGAGGGAAACAGACCAGGGAGAAGACCTAGAAACAAGTCTCTGATGCTTGGCTTGTGCGCCTGCGTCGAGACAGAAACACGCAATCTGATCCACGACTCGTGAGCGCGTGTAGATGGCAGAACTTATGACCGCCCACCACGCTTACACGGCCTGCACATGATGAGGATGGATGTCTGTATAGCTGAGTATATTATTTTTAAATGTTTGCCTCGGACCAAAGCCATGTCTAGCTCATTATAAAATATACCTATATCTTCTTCCGTGAGGCTGGGTCAACCCTACAGCCGTACTACTGGAAGAACATGCCATCTGCTGGGGACTGAATCAGGACCACTATGCCAAAACCGCTTAACCTAAAAATAAGAAGTGTTTACAAAACAGTAATGTGTTACAATTTGAGACACTTATCAAAAATAGAAAAAAAGACTCATTCAAATTTTACGTAGTGTTCTGATTAATAATCAAAATGTCCTCCAGTTAATATAATCATTACTAAAGAAATCTATCACTATAATGTGAAACCTTCAATATCACAGTAACTTAATCCTATTTGTTTGGAGGTGATGTGGCAGACTCAAAGGCTATGTCATAGTGTTAAGAACACATATTCTAATTTTATTTTAAATATTTAATGTATGAGAATGATAAATAAATCCAGGCCATCTTTCACTGCTGTAAACACATTTTTTAGGTGCAAATTAAAATTTAAAATTTTTGCCAATTTTTGGTTCCAAATGATACGATGGATAAAGCTGTCCTCAAATTGTGCACATGATGCTTGGATGGTGGGAAAACCCAGGAATTACAATTTAGTCTCAATGTCATCAAAATCCCTGGGAAAAAGAATAACAATAAAAGAGGGGGATGTCAAATAACCTTGAAATTTGAGCACTCTAGCTATAAAATTCAAAGATAACTGAAATTGAGATCATGAACAATGACATTTCCAATTTTATGAATATTTTCAGCTGTCATTAGCCATACAGATTAGCAAATAAGAAATGGTTCCAGTCTTTTATGTGAGTGCACTGTTTAAGCATTTGAAAAGATGTCTGACCAACATGTCTTTGAGATGCTTTACAGCAGTTACAGAATCATGTCCTGCAAAATATATAGGGCAAATTGCAAGGGGAAAAGAAGTGGTCACTGTGGAGACATCTTGAAGATGCATATATTGGTATCAGCTTCTTGTATCTTATACAATGCTTACTTGATTGTGACATTAACCCTTGGCTGGTAAATTGTATGACAGCTGCACTGATGTAGAGAATAATGGTCGTTTGGGAACTTGGACATCAGAGTCACTGCATATATGTCCTGGCTTGCCTTAGGGCTCACCATTATTGCAGGTGTTTTTCAACAGCAACATTTAATCCAACCTGCTGGACCAGGTCAAATCTTTCTTTTTTTTTTTGCGTTTCCATCCTGTTTCAAGATATTGCGGTCAACACCAGCATCTTTCAGCTGTATGTTGATTCCTAGGCTAGATTACGCTCATCAGCACGCCACGACTTTCTGAGCGACCGGCTCCATACTCTCATAAGTCACTGACGCGACTCGAATCGCTTCCAATTCTCGTGCACTCATGTCAACCACGAGAGTATTCAGGGTTACGGAGAAAGCTGCTAACCCCTCGGCCAGGGAGCCGGCAGGTCAAATCTTGACCTTCATATATATCTTAAGGTATTTGATTGGTACAAATAGACATGAAATGTTCAGAGATGTACAAATGACTTTGCAAAATATGGTGGAATGGTGTAAAAAGGTTAATATTTGGTAAACCCCAAGAAGGCCAGAGTATTATTGTTTTCTTTGAATAACACCATTGATTTGTGTGTGTGTCTTCGTTCGCTTTGAACGATGCACAGGCTACTACTAGTGCACTAGACCGATTATTGTGTGTGGATTAGCTTTCTCTATTACTAGTGTCCTTCACCATCAGGCGAACCCACTCTGACTAAAAAAGGATGACCTTCTTAGTAGGGCAATGTGGCATTTTAACTGTAATCTGAATTCATATTATATGTAATTACTGTGCATTTATTGTCTTCATATAAAACACCAAAAATGTAATAAAACTTTATCACTAGAATTTTTTATATCTGTAGTCAACACACACAAAACTTCTGCCATCATGTGGGCATCCCAAAGTCCTTGGTATCTCTCTTCCATTGTTTTTATATCTTGGTGAAAATTTTCACCTTGCTCCTCACTACAGTCTCCAAGATTCTTGTGAATTAAATGTAAATGGTTATGGAGGTTGTGCATTTTACTGCTTATGTGGCATCCAAGCTTACAAGCACTTGACAGCATGTTTTCCACTAATTCAGAATAATACTCTGTTTTAAAGTTACCCAGACAGTTATGCACAACTAAAACAAATGGTTACCAGGATGTGGACTCTATTATGTTTATCGAATCAATATAATGTGGATCAGTTATTAACTTTCTTATTTGAGGTCCATCAAAAATTCCAGCCTTAAGTTTTTCTGTGCTCAACTCCAAAATCTTTCTGCATAATTAAAACAGGTACCATCTTTGTTCAGTGCCTTAAAAACTGCTTCATCAAGCCAAGTTTTGTATGTAATGGTGGCAGCAGAACACTTTTTTGATCAACTTTTTTGTTGGCAATATTTTATTCTCCAACTTTAATTTCATCTCTCAACGGCCACTATTTCTTTGTCCAGTGTGTATCTTTTGTCCTGCTATCCCAAAAACATATACAGCATGGATATTTGGTGAATCCCCTTTGCTGTCCAAGCTAGACATTCATCATTTTAAGATCTACACAAACCATCCAGTTGTGTTCTAAATACTTTCAATGTTTTCAGAATTGTGCTTAATGTAGCATACCTCTTCTTCATTGTAGTATGGGCAATTGGAATTGGGACATATTTGTTACCATTGTGTAAGAGAACACCTTTCAAACTTCTTTTAGAGCATCAATGAAAAGTCGCCACTCATCTGGTGTATAACTAACACCCATTTTGTTTACAAGATCTCTTACATTAGTACAAAACACAAGGTTGTTTCCTTTACAAAGGATTGGAAGAAAACCTTGCTCTATGCTGCGATAAACTGTAACCTTTGTTTCAGCAGTCAGTAATTTTTTTCTTTCAGTCTTGTAGGCAAAAGTTCTGAAGATTCCTTGGAGAGATATAGATCTTGGATTAAATCATTCAGTTCACGCTGGTCAAAGTGCTGAGCAGGTGGAAAATCATCTTCGAAATCACTACCACTGTCGCTCAATATGCCACTTCTGTTTCCTCTTCTAGTAGTGAATCCGAAATCTGACTGAAAATTAGAATTGGTATGTTATCTCCATATTTAACAGGTCGTCTTGCAGAATCTAGATCTGGATATTTCCATTTTGTGTGTGTGTTTTTTCCCCAATTAATTCCCTTAATATTGACACCACAGAAATAACAGTCATCATAGTGGTTCTTGGGCTCTTTCCAAAATATTGGAATTCCAAATTTTGTAAGGGACAAGATAGCAATAGTTGTTGTTTCTCTTCCCCCCCCCCCCCCCCCCCCCCCCCCCCCCCCCCCACCGAATATGGAAAATACAGTAATAATATTAATTAAATGCACAAATGCGTGTATCTAACAAACTAAAGCCTTTTATTTTTTTTGCATATCCTTTACAGGACATCACTGTCAACACCAGCATCTTTCAGCCGTATGTTGATTTCTTGGCAAGATTATGCTCAGTAGTTTGCCATTGCTTTCTGAGTGGCCGGCTCACATACCCCGTAAGTTACCGATGCGATTCGAAAACTAGAGCCGCTACAGACAAATAAATGTGATGTGTGGATTTAGCAGACCTTATTTATGCAAAATCATGTGTAAAATGTTTGGCAAACAAACACAAACAGCATTTTATTGTAGCGCTGTGTTACCATTTCAAGCATTTTCACTACATCAGTCATTTGTGCTGAAATAATAAATTTGTTATGCTGAAATTTTGTTTTTAATTTTCCATTTAGGAATGTATGAACCTATTCCCAACTTATCTTTGGAACTACCTGTGTAAATAGTGATGCTATCTTTAATTAGTTGTTGTATGAAACTGATAGCTTTATATTTCCTTATTTCCAGATTGGATTTATATAGAACAACAGCTGGCTGGTCATACATTTTGGAGAATGAATTGCATAGTTGGGGATAGAGGTGCTGTTAATCTTTAAATTTCTAATCTGGTTATTAATGTAGTAGGAAGTCTGAGTATTGCAAGCCTATTATGCTTTTTAATATTTATGAGTTTATATTCAATTGTTTGGTCTCCCTGGCTGAAGAATTTTAAGGACTGCTGTTTCGTAATCCTCGTATATCCATGTGTGAACACTACAGCTGCGCTGAGACTCGGCAAGCGCATTCCCATTGCATGTGGTTTCTTTACCTGGATAGGTATGGGAGCTGGTTGTTCAGAAAGCAAGGCAAACTACTGAACGTAAAACTTGCCAAGACATCAATGGCAGCTGAAAAATGCTGATGTTGACTGCAATGTCTTGTAAATAGGATATGCAAATTAAAATAAAAAATACAATTGTATTCAAATTTCCTTCTGCTATTTCATCTCATCTCATCTTGTTCATCTTCTACCTTGTGGTGTCGAGGTGAAGTATAAACAGTGGGAGACTGCCCGCTTATGGGCTTCATGTATTGAGATTCCCATGGACTGTTGTTCCCTCTGTCCATCGTTTATGTGATCGGCATCTTCCTCTGCTTCCATCTGGTCTGTACATCATTGCTTGTTGTGGTAAACTGTTAGTTGGTAATCTAGTTACATGGCCGAATCATTTGACTTGCTGCCTTCTAATAAAATCTAGCAATGCTATAACCCCCAATTTAGTCCTGGTTTCTTCATTTCTGATTTTCTCTCTCCTTGATACATTGAGTATTCTTCTCAGGAATCTCATTTCTGTTGTTGTGATTTTTCTTTTCTCTTGTTCTGTCATTGTTCAGGTTTGGCATTGGTAACATAGAGTTGGTAGGAAGATTGTGTTGTAAAGTGCTTTCTTAGTAACTATTGATACATGTTTATTCTTTAGTATTGATGCCATTTGTCCAATGTGCTGATTTGCCTTATTGCATCTATTTTCGATCTCGTCTTCTGATTTGCCATTTGATGATATTATACTTTCTAGTTTCTTGACGCTTTTTACTTGTTTCAGGGGGTGTTCTTGAAGGTGAATAGTTGTTTTTTCTTCTTTGGTTATAGTCATTACCTCTGTTTTTATTTGTGTTAATGTTCATGTTATATTCCCTACATATGTCATTTAGACTAATTATGTGGTCTTGTAATTCTGCTTCTGATTTTGCTATTAGTGCTTGATCATCTGCGATTAGTTCTTTAATGGTGTAATTTGCTGATGGTTCTTTTTCTGTGTTCTGGGTGGGTATGTGTGTGTGTGATTGTGTGGGTTCTTGGTTGGGTGTGAGAGATTGTGTGTGTGTGTGTGTGAGAAGGTAAATGAGAGTGAGTGACTGAGTGTGAGTGAATGACAGAGTGTGTGTGTGAGAGAGAAAGTGAGTTAGTGTGGTGTGTGCGCACAATGTGTGTGTACAATGCTATTCCGTATACTTTGTGTATTTTCGTCTTTCATATGTTTATTTGTCATGCCACTTGGTTTCACCATGTGCAGTATGAAATTATTGCACTGCTTTATGAGTTTCACTAACAGTATCCGTGACTGCATTGCATTAATGTACTTTAATACATGCAATGTGTATGTGTGGCATATTTTCCCATTTGTGTGTGGATTCTCATGACAGTAGTCAATGTATGCATGTGAAAGTGTGGTAGTCTGTGTGTCTTGATTTGAGTGACTGAAGCGGAGTGTGTATGCATGCATGATTTTATGCATGATTTACTATATACAGGCATGAGAGAGTGAAAGAGAGAGCGGGCATGATTTCATGAATGATTTAATGTTTGTGAGTGGGTATATGTGTGAGTATGTGAAGAAGCGTGTGTGGGTATGTGGATGAGTGAGTATTTGTGTATTTTCATGTGTGAAAGTCTGTATGTGTTGATTGTATGGGAAGGTGTGTATGTGTGTGGTTTTGCTGTATGTATGAATGAGGATTGTTGTCAGGTCTTAGTCAGATATGACTGAGCTACCGTATAACAGTAGACGGTACTACCTGCTTTCTGTTAGCGCCGAATGTTGAGTGGCGCTTACCAAACCCGACACCCCACATTGTGCCAATGGCTTCGGGCGGAAGAGCGCAATTGGGAGGGTACAAGCCTTACCCTGGTGCGAGGAAATGCAACCTAAAGACAAAATGTCATGGCAGGGCAGACCAGGCCCTAAGCCTTGGTTGGCGGCTGGTCTAAGATCGAAGCTCCGACAGGTGGACAGTTAGAGCATTGCTTTGCTGATCCGGCAGCTTCTGCAGCTTGTCTTGTTCCAGATGTAGAGGTGTTACCTTTCCTCTGGAGTGAACTAGGCAGGCCGAGAGAGGGATCATGCTGCATGGGCAACACATGATCTCTATATTTTAGCCCAGGCTTTGTGCTATGGAGAGGCAATAACTCCATCCCTGGTCTTAACCGGTCTCGGAATCAAAGCGAGAGGAAACTGTTACGGGTTATACGTCCCTGTCAATTGGCGTAGACATGGGGCACCACGCGTTGCCTCTGACGGTGGGAGACACCTACAGGTGTCACTGATCAGCTACCGCCCGCGTCAAGCTGGGCAGCCCCCGGCCAATCGGGTGTAGATCCACCACAGCCTGTCCTGCTTCAGTGGGTGCTTGGGGCTAGGACAAAATCTGAATCGCAGGCTGTAAAACCAACGCACCAGGTATTAATGAAAAGAAAAATAGAAACCTCAAGCTACGGCTTGCAACCTGGAATGTGAGAACCATGTGTCCAGGATTTTCCACTGACTTGACCAATATTGACGATGTGAGAAAAACGGCTGTGATTGATGCCGAACTCAATCATCTTAACATTGATATTGCTGGCCTGCAGGAGACTCGCCTCGCTGAGGAAGGGTCACTCAGGGAAAACAATTACACCTTTTTTTTGGAAGGGTAGAGGGCAGGCAGAAAAAAGGCAACACGGTGTGGGCTTTGCAGTGAAGAATTCACTACTGGGAATGATTGAAATTCCAGCAGGAGGAAATGAAAGACTATTATCCCTGCGCTTGGCAACCTCTTGTGGTTTTGCCACCATTATTACTGCATATGCACCGACACTCGATTCCTCTGATGATGTGAAGGATTCATTCTATGAGGAGTTAGACTCCGTGATCAAGGCAGTTCCTAAATCTGACTACATTTATATGCTCGGTGATTTCAATGCTCGTGTGGGCAAGGACTCGAGTTCATGGCTAGTGTGCCTTGGAAAATACAACATCGGTCGCATGAATGAAAATGGGCAAAGGCTGCTGGAGCATTGCACCAGAAATGACCTATGTATTACAAACTCCTTTTTTAAAACAAAAGAGCTGCATAAGGTCACATGGAAACATCCAAGATCCGGCCATTGGCACCAGCTGGACTTCATCATCACACGGAGACAACATCTGAACCATATATCATTGACTCGAAGTTACCACAGTGCTGACTGTGATACGGATCATTCTTTGGTTGTTGCAAGGGTTAGACTGAGACCAAAGAGAATCTACACAGCTAAACACAAATCTAGCCCCAGGATTAATATTATTAACACTCACGATCCTGAAAAGTGCTTTCAGTTTCAACAGCAACTTGAAGACGCTTTCACTGATACACCAGAAAATTGTACAGTAAATGAAAAGTGGGGTCAACTTAAGGAAACTCTTTATAAAACTGCTGTAGGGGTTTACGGCACTGTGGATCATAAGAGGCAGGACTGGTTTGCGGCAAACAGCCAGACTCTGCAGCCCTTGATTGATAAGAAGAAGATAGCTCTCTTAAGAAACAAGGAAAGACCAACGCGTAACACTCTGAGTGAGCTAAAGCAAGCTAGGAAGGATGTGCAAAAGGCTGCCAGGCAGTGTGCAAATGATTATTGGATCAAGTTATGTGAGTCCATTCAAATCGCAAGTGATAAGGGAAACATCAGAAGCATGTATGAAGGAATAAAGAAAGCCTGTGGTCCAATGATCAAAAGAAGTGCACCATTGAAAACCTTGACTGGAGAAATCATAACTGATAAGAAACAGCAGATGGACAGATGGGTAGAGCACTATTTGGAGTTTTACTCAAGTGAGACCAAACTAGCGGATGATGCCCTCAACGCCATAGAGGCTCTACCAACTCTTGACCACCTGGACACACTTCCCACCATAACAGAAGTTAAGTGTGCTATAAATGAACTTGCATCTGGCAAGGCTCCAGGTAAGGATGGGATTCCAATAGAGGTTATCAGGAGTGGGCAAGACACACTCACTCTACAGATCCACCAGCTAATAGAGCTATGCTGGCGAGAAGGACAAGTCCCACAGGATTTCAAAGATTCAAGCATCATAACACTGTACAAGAACAAGGGCGATCGGAGCGACTGCAACAACTATAGGGATATCTCACTTCTGTGTATTGTTGGAAAAGTATTTGCCAGAATTGTTCTGCGCAGACTTCAAGTCCTAGGAGATCAAGTCTACCCCGAATCACAGTGTGGCTTTCGACAGAACCGGTCTACCATTGATATGATATTCTCATTGCGACAAATGCAAGAAAAATGCCGTGAACAGAATCAACCACTGTTTATTGCCTTCATCGACCTCACAAAGGCATTTGATTTGGTCAGTCGTGAGGGTCTGTTCAAGGCACTAAAGAAGATTGGCTGCCCACCAACTCTTCTGTCCATCGTGGAATCGTTCCACACAGGCATGAAGGGTATAATCAAGTTTGATGGTGCAACTTCTGAAGAGTCTGATATCAAGAGTGGAGTTAAGCAAGGTTGTGTACTAGCTCCCACCCTCTTTGGAATATACTTTTCACTTCTTACTGAAATATGCCTTTCGTGATCAGGATGGTGGTATATACATTCACTCACGCTCAGATGGCGGCCTCTACAATGCTCAGAGATTGAAGGCCAAGACCAAAATTAGGAGGGTACTGATCAGAGAGTTGCTTTTTGCAGATGATGCTGCAGTTACGACCCACTCTGAGGAAGAATTACAATGTCTACTATCTGCATTCTCCAATGCTTGTTCTGAATTTGGTTTAACAATTAGCAAAAAGAAGACACAGATTATGTCACAAGGTGCACATGGAGTACCATCAATCTTTATTGACGACGCCGAACTAGAGATGGTAGACCATTTTACATATCTAGGATCAGTGGTAAATAGCAAATTATCCCTAGATCAGGAAATCAACATCCGGATTGGTAAGGCAGCAACAACAATGAACAGGTTAAGAAAAAGAGTCTGGGAGAACAGGAAGCTTACTGCCAAAACAAAAGTCCTTGTCTATCAAGCCTGTGTCCTTAGTACTCTTCTTTATGGCAGTGAAACATGGACAACTTACTCACACCAAGAGAAATGTTTAAACAGCTTTCACATGCGGTGTCTGCGAAGAATTCTTGGTATTAAGTGGCAAGACAAAATCACAAATACTGAAGTATTGGAAAGATCAGGTTGTGTGACGGTTTATTCCATGCTCAGTCTTCGTAGACTTAGATGGATAGGACATGTTAGGAGGATGGATGATGGTAGAATACCAAAGGACATCTTTTTTGGTGAATTACAGATGGGTAAGAGATCTCAGGGTCGGCCTCTACTACGATACAAAGATGTGTGTAAGCGGGACATGATTGATACAGGCATTGATAATGCACACTTGGGAGCAAGTCGCCGCTGAACGTGTTGCATGGAGGGCAAACATCAGAAATGGAATAAAGACAAAGGAGAAAATTATTGCAGATAAGTCACACACCGAGCGTGTGAGACGTAAGATGGTGCATGATGGTGGAAATGACCACGTGTTCACATGCACCCACTGTGAACAGACATTTACAGCGCGAATTGGCCTTATCAGTCACATTCACTACCACCATGGGTAAAAGTTATTGTGCCTTTTGAAGCACAAACTATCGTCTGTCAAGACGGCAAGGTGCCAATGGAATAAATGAGGATATAAGGCAGTGAGAGAGAGAGAGAGAGAGAGAGAGATGAGGAGAGAGATGAGAGAGAGAGAGAGAGAGAGAGAGAGAGAGAGAGAGAGAGAGAGAGAGAGAGAGAGAGAGAGAGAGTCTGTATGTATGTATGTGTGTCTGTATGTGTGTGTATGCATGTAGGCAGGCAGGCACGCACGTAGTACATATGTATGTGCGTACATATGTATGTGCGTATGTATTGTAACAGGATAGTTCGGGGTAGGACGTATGGATGTTACACTGTTATAATCAAAACCAGCTCTAGTCAGGCCACCGATGCAGCTGGTCTCCTGACCCCACAAACACTTTTCCTCCCACCCCACTCATTCAATCTCGGTCGACACCCTTTTGGGGAATCGTCCTGATAAGGAACTAGACACAAAGTCCATTGAACTCAACTTAACAGTAAATGCATTGAATCAACACAGAACACCCACAAATAGGCAATAGACAATGAAGTTGCAGTATTCCAGAAACAGATTGATAGTTCGTCTCTATCAAAAGGGAAACTGTCATCATAGGGCCATTCAACAACTGTCCAAACGTCTATAGTTTGGAATACGCTCACCGGGCTTCTCTTGGGCCTTATTTCCAGGTATGAAGTCTAGGCGACGTTAGGTTATCCCTAGTAGTTCTCCAAACCCGGTCCTGCAGACGTCAACGTTCAACATGACGAATGACTCTGATGTATAATGTTCACGAATGAAATAGGAGTAATACTGAGCAATCGCTGCAACTCTGAAGTGTTTGGTAAAGTCACACTGGTACACAATAGTATTTGCTGGGCGGCTGAGCTTCTGTCTGGATGCCGCCCCTAATTCACAGACTTGAGACAGAGGATCCTCCGGCCCTCAGTTTCCTCAATGGAAAATTCAATGTAGCGCTTATAAACATACTCTGTCCAGTCAGCTCACTACATAGTAATGGTGGTCCCATTAAGCAACAA